>JABYQN010000017.1:0-450745 GCA_022606135.1 Fomes fomentarius | reverse complement strand
AGAGAGAGATAACCCTAACCCTAACCCTAACCCTAACCCTAACCCTAACCCTAACCCTAACCCTAACCCTAACCCTAACCCTAACCCTAACCCTAACCCTAACCCTAACCCTAACCCTAACCCTAACCCTAACCCTAACCCTAACCCTAATTACCACACTCTCTCTATCAACATACCTCTTTATTAAATACCCCTACCATCCATATACCCTATATAACTTACACACATTTCTTTCTTTCCTTCTCCCTTATATCTCCCAACTCAATCATCCTATTCAAATCCTATCCCCAATACACCATGTATTCAACAAATCAAACACCACCACCACCAATCATCAACCTACCACAATCAACCTTCAAAATCCTTCCGCATTTTTCCATATATCTACTCCCTATAACCCTCAACTAATCACCACTACACCATCTCATTATCACTCTCACAATATTACACACTCTCCTTACAAATTTCCCTATTTCCCCATTCTTCTACTCCCTATAACTCCTTAACTAATCATCACTGCACCTTCTAACTACCACCATTACAATCCTACACACCCTGCCTACAAAATACACAAATCTCAAAATTCCCTTGACCCTACCTTTTGCGCGCTTTTTTCCCTTTTCAGCGCCTTTTCCCACGCTTAAGCGCCACCTTGTATTGCTTATAACTTCTTAACTAATCATCACTATTCCTTCTTACTACCACCATTAGAATCGTACTGACCATGGCTACAAAAAGCACAAAAGTCAAAATTTACGTGACCCGACCTTTTGGGCGCTTTTTCTGCAATTTCAGCGCCAAATCTGGCCAGCTGCCATTTTTAGCGCCCTATTTCCGCATTTGGGCAACCTTGTATTGGATGTAACTCCTTAACTAACAATCAGTATGGCTTGTAACTACCACCATTAGAACCGCATAGACTGTGGCTACAAAAACCACAAAAGTCAAAATTTACGTGACCCGACCTTTTGGGCGCTTTTTTCCCTTTTTCAGCGCCAAATTTGGCAGCCTGCCATATTTAGCGCCTTTTCCCACATTTAAGTGCTCCTAAATTAGAAAAGGCAAGGTGAGGGCAAGGTGAGGGCAAACATAACTCAGCGGAATCATACTGTACAGCCACATAACCTATACCGTTGGAAAGCTCTTGATTCCCTCTATAAAAGTCCCCCCTTGCCCTCAGTGCCACAGTTAATGGTTCAGTCACAAAATGGAAAAGGCCACCTGAGGACCAGCTGAGGGCCAGGCTATCTTGGTGGAATCGCACTGCACAGCCACATAACCTATACCGTCAGAAAGCCCTTAATTACCCCAACATAAGTCTCCACTGGCCCTCAGTGCCACAGTTGACGGTTCAGTCACAAAATGGAAAAGGCCAGCTAAGGACCAGGTGAGGGCCAGCATTATGGGGCATAATGCCGGCTTCATAGTGTTAGGTTTCCTTCTTCTTCTTGCCTTTGACCTGCGAGCAGAGAGGGTGGAATGAATCATCATAACCGCCATGGATACCAATGGGTATGAGGGACTGACCTGGTTGGCAGCATCAGCGGCTCTGGCTGTGGGGTTACCCTCAACTGGGGACTCAGTGTTGTCGACTCGCTCAGTCTGTTGGAATGGAGCAAAATTTCAGTACATGCAATCAAATGGCACAAGGCTATTGATACGATTGACCTTGCGGGATACAGCGCGTGGTTGCGGTTTGTGAGACTGGAGCAGAAGGTTTTTAGGAGCAACTATGTGACTAGCGCAGCGGACAAACCTTGTTATTGACCTTCGTGTTTGATGACATCTTTTTTTGGTAGAGCGTTGGTTGTCACTTGAGTGTCAATGCAATGGAAATTCTACACAAAAATATGTGTGGATGTGGGTATCTTATGCAATCGCTCATGAAATACCCTATACCCAGGTGGCACATGTGCCAGGGGGTGTGGCAATGGTGTGCCAAATCAGGCATGATGGCAGTGTAGATAAACAAATTGGTCAGATCGTCGGTCAGATTATGGGTCGGATTTCCATCAATTTCCGGTTAGCGCCTGGGCATGCATGCACCTGCCTGTGTGCCTAGATAACACCTAAGTGACGTGTATAGGCTGCAAAATATGGAGCCGATTGTCCTGTGACTTCAAAATCGGCCCGAGTATGAGGCAGGCGCTGTTTGGAGGTACAACAACAATTGGGAGGATGCGCTCAGACATCGAAAGGAGGTTGTCTGTCATATAACAAAGTACACGCTGTGGATCAACTATGGACAGCACACATGTGCATAGGAGAGAACAAGATAGATGTGCAGGCAGGATAAACATGAAAGCAGTGTAGTATTGAGAAGGTGATAATGCTGATAGCATTATAGGGGGGGTCTAACCTACGCCCACCTGCAGCGAAACGGCTGTGAGCTCCAGTTACTAGTACTGGGACTACTACGTGATTAGCAAGTGTATGTGCTGACTGACATTATATATAACTGCGGCATGCATACATGATGGGTTGCGCTGAGCAAGAGTCCTGACCTCGTAGATTAGTTAAGAAAGTCAACTCGGGCATGAGGGATGACATCGTAGGTGGGTTGTGTAGGTCAGCCTGGGGACGAGATTGGACCTCGTGGGTGGGTGGAGAAATTCAACTACGGTATTCTGGTAGATGAAGTGCAGTGATTAGTGGCAGATTGACGACAATGTATATTGGAGTGTCACCTCGGGCACGAGGACTGACCTCGTAGGCGGGGTTCCAGCACCACGGGTGCTGTCACAGTGGCAGACTGAGATGTATATCACAGTGTCACCCCGGGCACGAGGACTGACCTCGTAGGCGGGGTGAGAGAATCAACCCGGGCACGAGGGCTGACCTCGTAGGTGGATTATGTAGGTCAGCCCGGGCACGAGATTGGACCTCGTGCGCGGGTGGATTGTTACTATGGACACTGATGGAAGGGCATGAGAGAGGCCGGGTACGAGAAATGACCTCATCAGCAGGCCTGTTTGGGCGAAAATCTAAGCCGAAGGTAACCCTAAGCTGACCCAGGGCATTCTTTTCCCTATAAATGCTTCTTCTCTTCACTACTATGACCCGACGCATGCAAATCATCTCGTCCTCAGCAAGGAGCCATCACAATGATGACGACACAAGCTGTGCTCCACGGTGTTTTTGCACTCGATGGCATGTGTTCATATAGTTGCTTGCGGCTCTGCAAAGGACTCGGAGTCAGGATGCGCTAGAAGAGATGGTACCCATTGTGGGGGACCCAACACACCATGCCATGGACTTGGGAGCGTGAAGAGTGCCGCTCCATAATAAAATCGATTCATTGTGGCCGGTTGACATCGGACAGGACCAAAACAAATCCAGTACAATGTGTACACCTCGACCTCCATACCATCAATGAGGGGTCAGTGGATGTCCACAGATTGATGAGTGATACTTGCCAGGCGTGCCTCAAGTGTCATAAAGATCGAGTTAGGCTAAGGATGAGTAATACAATTGTGGGAGCAGACGGACAGTGAGAGAGACAAGGAGTGCCAGTTCAAGCAAGACTGGCAGCCTGAGCCTGGAACGAGTGCCAACAGATCGTCAGTTTGGGGGACCAGCGCTGCTCTGGATAGAGTCCAATGCACGTCGCGACCACTGCGTTCCATAAAATTGATCAGCCGGTGAGTCCTCAATCTTGCAGTCAAGGGCCAACCAATGAGCGTTCAGCGCTATGAGGGGTCCATAGCTCACCTCTCAATTCCAAGCTTGACACCGCCCGAGAGCGCATGTAACGGTCTGATTACAATTAACCAATACGTAGAAATAAAGTACGGATGCGGGATGGAAACGATAGCGCTGCGGTGCGCACAGATAGCAAATAATAAGTAGTACTGCCAGGGTACATAGATACAACAGCATGCGAAGGACACGGGCGAGTCGGGAAGCAGCAAGACGGGTGATTCAGTACAAGAAGCTCTACGGGGGTGCATTCACCGTCACTCGGTCGAGGACCAGAGGCGGAATAGGAGGTGGGTGAGTGTTCACTATGTGCACGATACGCACGATGCATCCTGCGTCGGGAAGGAAGAGCCGAGCAGGAGGGTCGGTGATAGTCGTGGGCTAGCGGTACAGCAGGTAGACGGAAGTAGGGTGGGGTCATAGGTCTAGGGGAGGTATACGACGGGCGAGATGAGCGTGCAGAATATACTGTATACAAGACGAGCCGGGCACAGAACAGCAGAGAACAATTACAACAAACAGCATTGGGACATCCGAAGACCGTGCATGCTGTATGCGTATGCGGTATGCGGCGTAGCGTAGGGTATGTGCGTCTGATCATGGCGCGGGGGTCAGGAGATGTGGTCATTTATTGAGAGCAACAGCGATAACAGGTCGAAGAGTCGCATAGTAGAGAGGCCGCATCGTATTCACGAGCAAACCGAGCAGTAAAGCGAGTGGAATCGAATACGTCTGGCGACATCAGCGATTTGGACGGCCATGGCCTCTTCGATTGCCACAGAGTCACAAGCACATTGGCCACCGACGTCTTGAGTCTCCATGGTAGATGCCACATACGCTGCGCCGCCCCACTCTCCCAGGGGGCAGTGGAGAAGCGCAAGCGCGAACGAACGCACGGAACAGCATACGCCATGCGTTCAGATGACATTGACGCTCTGCAAGTGTGCGCGCAGGATACCTTCCCGGACTGTGTCGCAGCAGCGACGCGATGCGACAAGCAAGCATGGACCAGCAAGGAACAAAGCGCGATAGGCAATAAACAACAGCAGATGACCGAACAGGGATACCGACGACCAAGGACAGATGGTCATTATCGTCAGCGTTGTTGATAGTTGGTTGATGGACGAAGAGCAGTAGTGCGCGCCCGGAAGCACGCAATGCACAGCACCATCGGCAGAACCACGACATATGGGCGGCAGAACCGTGACGATGGGCGACAGAGAACCACGATAGCATGGCCGACGAACAGTTTTGATAGATCGGGAATAGCACCGAAGATGGGAAGAAGCATAATGGGCAGGTGATCAGCACGGCCAATCAGGCGCAAGCGGAGCAGAGTGGTACTTACCGCCAACAAGGATCGCAGCTGTCGAGCGCGTGTCCTAGCAAGCTAGCGTTAGCATTCAGTTCCAGATACCCACAGTCATGCCGTGCGAGGCGGTGCATAGCACAGATGACCACGGCGCCAGAATTAGCATATCGCGTCGTGCCCGGATGCTGTTGTCACTTCGCGCGGGAGCTCAGAATGGAGAGTAAACGACGCGAGCGACGACGAATTCAAGGGACAATGCGGAGATGATGAAGAAGGAAATAGAGGAGAAGGAAAGGAGAAGGGGACGTACGATGACGGACGTTTCGTGCCAATAGAACGGCCTTGCCTTTGGCGACAATCGTTTCTGCGATACGGCCGCCCACATCAATCAGCAACCGCCCTCAACCCTAGGCAAATCACCGCGCATAGCGTATAGTCGAGAAATGTACGTACGTGATACCCTCGGAACTTGTCCCTGAAGTCTACACGCGCACACAAATCGTCTCGTCAGCACGTCCCCATCATCTGAACGCCATTGGAAGAGAGGAGACGTACACTTTGTAACGTTTTGGACATCGTTTGGCTGCTCGCCGTAGCTCGGGACGTACTTGACCACCCGGATGTTCGCAGCGAGCGTCGCCTGCAGGATATCCATCTGTACGATGCACACCCGTGGGTCAGTCTAAGAGTCAGGGGACGAGAAGAGGCAAACAAATGCGAAACTGCGCGCTGATCTTCGAGGGATCGGACCACAGACATCGTGCACGGACGCACAGAAGAACGATGGAGGACAGAACGAGACAGGGTAGCAAGCAAGCAATGATACAGGGTCGATGATCGCAGTACAACAGCGGTCAACCTTCTTGCTTCTGTCCGGAGAAGAAGTTCACCGCAAGCGGTGCGTCATCCCAGCTTACGCACACGCGCGCGGATCGCCAGCATCGTCTGAACGAGAGAGAACCTGTAGACGAAAACGCCCGCATACTGTCGCCACAACGACGATCAGGAAACGATATGTGCGATGGGAAGTCTGCAGCAATGCCGGTTAGGTTCTTCCTGGCCGTCTTCCGGGCTACTGTACGCGCCATGAGCGATGCGTCATCGCGTTCACGCACAGAGACACGGCACGGGGGACAGATGACTATCTCTCATCCTGTAGCCATGGTCCAACCGTAGACGGCAGCATCGCAGACAGATATACCACCCAGCTCGGTCATCTCAGAACCGCCTTGCGAAGGTGTCGTCACGAGACGCATCTGTCCAAGCTGTCCATCCATGCTCACGTCCAAGTACCTGTCGACTGTCCGCAAATCCGCGCCGCCGCAGTATAACTGACAGACTGGAACAGATGAGAAGATGCGCGACGTCTCCACGTCTCAAGGGGATGTGGCATGATGAATGAGGAGCATATGGGGTTAGTCCGCGCGGACGCCATCTCCGCACTGCCATACGCATGCACGGAAGCGCGAGCCGAACAAGATGAGCATATCGCACGGGAGTGCAGGCATGGCGCAAAGTGTAGCAGCGCTCTGGCAGTACACACGGGCCGAACGGAAGCAGAACCACAGCACTGCCCACCGAAATCCGGGGGCCGGAGGGCCGATAGAAGTCGTAGAACGTACCTTGTTCAAGAACAGGATGAGCGTCGTCTTTGCCAGGAGCGCGTTCTGGCACACCTCTCGCCAAAGCGTGATCGAGTCTTCCTACAGCGGCGTGTTAGAAAAAGGTGTAGGCGGCGATGAGTGAGACGAAAGTCCTACCAGACGGTTGACCTTTGGGTCTTCTTCCAGTGTGAGATTGAAGGCGAGCGGGGCGAGGAAGATGATCGCCTGGACGTCGTCAAAGTACGGTATCCAGTGTTGTCGCTGAAGACGACATCACAGATCGAAGGATGCGAATCCGTGATCACGATAGAAAGAACACATATATCAAATGTCGATTGGTGAATGAGATAGAGGGTGAGCGATATCTGACGCAAGGAAGGAAAGATAGATACGCACACAGCTGCGGCTTCCGCCGACGTCGTAGATGTACCATTCTGTGCCTGGCAGGGCACCTGTAGATGCGGCGCATGGGTTAAAAGTGGTGCACGAGCACGGTGAGATTAGACGTACCACTCTCCATCGTGAAGTGATGCTCTTCAACGCCTAGTGTGCGTACTCGTGCGCGCACGATATCGTCTACGACGAGCGATGGACGGAGATGAGGAGCTGAAATGGGAAAGGAGATGAGACGTACCGTCTGTGGGCTCATAGTTGATAGCTGCGACTCGTGCGGCATCATTCAGGAAGCTAGCACGGGTGAGGACAGCACGAAGAGAGAAGAGAGGGAAAGCTTACAAGCCAGGCATGTCTTGTAAGCGAATGTTGTGCTTCTTCAATACGCTCCTGACGACTTGGTCTTCCCAGAGGGTTACGATATCGTCTTTGCAGGCGGCGAGGACAGCGGAGGGATTGTCCTTGTACTTGGAGTCGGCGGTACTGGGTCGGGAGCCGCCCTTAAGGGCAGAGACGAGAGGGGGGTTCTTGAGCTGTACGTCAGGCAAGATGGTACTGGAGTTGGTGCTGAGGGCGGCCATGATGCCCTTCCAGCCGTTTCCGGCGCGGACGCAGATGTCTTTGGGAGGGGAGGCGTTGGGGCCGGTGTCGGGAAGAAGCTTCTTCATAAGCTCCTCTTCGATGGGAAGGAGGGCGGAGAGGCGCATGCGTATCCGGCGGTGGTAGTCGGTGAGCGGGGAGGTGGAGAAGCGGACGCCGGGTTGGGTAGGAGTTCGGCCGGCGACGCCCTTGCCCTTTGCGATGGAGGAGGGAGTGGTTGTCTGGAGTGAAGACTCCCATTCGTCTTGGAGGATGTCGAGTAGACGTTTGACGCATCTGGGGGAGATCTGGAGGGAGTGTGGGGGAGATGAAGGAGTGGACGTACCTGATGAGGTTGAGGTGAATGATGGTTTTCCATGCGGCGCGTTCTTTGGCAAAGTGCTGGGGGGAGAAGGCAAGCTGGAAGTCTGGAAGGAGGTGAGTGGGACGGGTTGGGGCGGGAATGAAGGGACAAACTCTTGAGAGTGGTGCTCTTGCCGGACTCTGCCTGACCTGGAGAGAGGTCAGACGGCGGAGAAGATGGGATAAGAGGGCGCGCACCTAGGAGCAGGATCTTTATCGCCTTCTTGCGGCGGTCGTAGGCCTTCTTCGCCTGAGCAATCTCGTCGTCAATCTCCTTGGACACGCGTGCAGCGTCCTCGAACTGGCGGAGGCGGAGAGCGCGTTCGTCGGGAGTCTCGTCTATCGGCGGCTGAAGAGCCTTTGCGAGGGGGTCATCGGGGTCTGTAGTGGACCAGATAGAGCGAGAGGCGACAGCAGCCATCGCGAGGTGGAGAAGAGGGAGAGAGAGAGGGAGAGGAGGAGGAGGAGGAGGAGGAAGAGGCAGAGAGCGCAAGTCGGCGCGTGCAAGGCTGTGTCTATTCGCCCAGGCTTAGGCGCCGCACTTCTCCCTAAGCGCTAAGGGTTAACACTCTATCAATAAGCATTCTCAACACATTCGCCGCTTTCGCCCTCGCCAACTCCACCCATCTCGCCCGTGCAGCGCCCCGCCAGCCTCAACACCCCTACCTCCCCCCTCTCCTTCCCATCCCCGACGTAGGTCTACTTGTGCGCGAGCTTCACCACGACTTTCAAGTTCACGCGTTTCAATTTGGACCCAGAGCTCGCCTCCGCGAGCCAAACCGCTTTCGCGCTCAAGTACCGGACAAGACGCTTCTTAGACGCCCGCTTGAACAACTCCGTCTTCGGTGGTCTGTAGCTAGTCAAGTGAGGGCCAATGAACGAGCGCGAAGGACGAATATATGATCCGCTGCGGAAGCCGAGGGTCGAATGCCACCACTAACCCGAGCGCCGGAGATCTTTTCCACCACCTTGCTATATTCCTCGTCGAGAGGCTCATCAGTACACATCTTCGAAGACTCTCGCGACGCAATATATCGCGGCGTCCACAGCTAGTCCTGCCCTCCTAGGTGTAACGGAGATGTAGTCCGTCAGGTTCTCGCTAAGCCCGTTAATAAAACGACCGCACCACCGACCACGGTGACCGCCTGGAGGGTAGAATGGCGCACAGCCAGCCGTCTCAGTCTCATTAGTTATGTCGGGAGACAAGGATCCGAGCGTCCTCCATGCCGCAGAAATTGACCATTGAAAGTTGGACGCACGCTCGAGCTCCTCGGGGGTAGGTTCCATATCTTTGAGTGCGTCTATGAGAAGACGGAACTAGAGGTTGGACACGGGCGAATAGATATTCAGCGAACTGACGCGAGTTGCCTTTACTCCTAGGCCCCATGGGCCTACCATGCTCTGAGTAGTGCCATTTGCGGGGAATGTCATCGCCGGTGCCAGAGTATAGGCTACGAAGTTGTGGCGACAGCTAGTAGGTTGATCTGCACTTCACTGTCTGTCCGGATCTCAGATGGAATTTACTGTTCTGGTGTCTGAGTTGTCAAGAAAAAAGTGCGAGTGGATCAAGAACTGAGGTCAAGAGTCAGCAACAGCAGTGCGAGTCTTGCCCAGTGACATCCGGGATCCCGCACGGGTGCTCCACATCTGTCCTCTAACCAATTCACAGATTGCGTGCGACGTTCGTCGTAACGTGTCGGCAAGAGATTGTGGCGGCGGTCGCGATCCGGACTTGATGAGGTGGGCGCCGCGATGCGAAGGCTTCGGGGCCATTCACCAGGTTAGACATGTTACCTTTCACTGTGTTGCACTGCGTTCAGGCGTCGATATCGTCCAATTCCAAGATCACTTCTGGCATATTCGTGACGCGCCCAGCATAGCTTGAACCAACAATGAGCATATGTTCCATATGACCACATACACGATTGCGAGACTGGACTCAGGAGATCACGTACAACTACTTATCCTGGGGTTGTAACGCCGCCTTATACTATCTCTTCAACTCCTCCCTGAGGTAAGACGTCTCCACCTTGAGCTCCTTGTACTCGCCCACCAAGACAATATTGTCCTTCTCGAGCACCAATACTGCCCTCTTGTTCTCGTCATCGGAGCGTCGGATGAGCGCGTTCTTCTCGTCGTTATGCTGGTGGATGAGTTCGATCTTCTCTTTGTTGAACTCGGCGATGAGAGCGTTCTTCTCTTTGTTAAACTCGACGATGAGAGCGTTCTTCTCTTTGTTGAACTCGTCGATGAGCGCGTTCTTCTCGTCATGGTGTGTGCGGATGAGCGCATTCTTCTCATCATGGTGCGTGCGGATGAGCGTGTCCTTCTCGTCATGGTGCGTGCGGATGAGCGTGTCCTTCTCGTCATGGTGCATGCGGATGAGCGTGTCCTTCTCGTCATGGTACATGCGGATGAGCGTGTCCTTCTCATCATGGTACATGCGGATGAGCGTGTCCTTCTCATCATGGTGTGTGCCGATGAGCACGTTCCTGGTGAGGGCAATCTGCCCCTCCAGCTCTGATTTGTGAAGTGTGTCCGACGCCGTGATCCGCGGCTGCATCGTAGCAGGGTCCTTCTCCCTAGCAGCAACATCGTGATCGCACTCCCTCTTCACATCAGCAAGCTGCATCCTCATAACAGCAAGGTCCTTTTTGCGCTCCAGAGCATCCATCTTCAACCCGAGAATGACACTGTCCTTCGCGAGCAGCTCTGCTGTGTATCGCCGCTCCGTGACATCTGCAACTTGAACAGACAGGGATGACCGAGAATGAGAAGGGGGATGGTCGCGCGAGTACTCACACTCGCGCTCAGGCCTCGCAGCAGACGACGATCGGCGCTGCAGGCCGGTAGCGAGGGCGGCGTTTAAACTGGTGATGGGGTCGAGGTCGGATAGTGACCGACTGAGCTCGCTGCTGGACCGTCGCTGTGACAGCATCAAGCCCGCGGCGACGGCGGCGTCCCTGTGCCCGCTGCTCCTGTCGGAAGAGTGCAGGAAGCGCTGCCAGTACTCAGGAGATAATCCGGGGGCAGACGCGGCGCGTGCGAGGGAAGAGGGCCGGGGATGGGGAAGGGCTTGAGCAGTACCAGCCCTGCACCTGGGTGGGGACCCTGAAAAGGGGTTATTAGAGGGCGTGAATGCTAGAAGAGGGCGTGGCGTACCTCGGTCGTCAACTACTAAGGTGTTGTTTCGGACAATGCGTTCTCCTTCGGACAGAATACTTCCGTGGCTGCTACTGCTGTCATCGTCGTGCACGGTGACAGAACGCGGGGGTTCCGGGCCAGTAGAATGTGATAAAGGGCTCGCTCTGGCAACCATTGGCATTCCTTGTCTGTGGCTTAGGCGTTTGCGAGTGGGAAAGAGATGGGGGGCGCGGCGTTGGAGGATTATGAGTTGGACGTTGGCGTTCGGGGGCAGACTGAGTTCGAGCTGGGAAGTTGAAGGTTTGCCTGGACAAGATATAGTATGAGTGGTCGCGTGGTCCATGTCGATGGTCGATGGGATTGCAGGTGATTCGGCGGCCTTGGAGTTCACGCTGGATCAGCGTTGTAGGTCGTCCGTGTCTGAATGGACGGTTACTGGATAGTGCTGTGCTACAGTGTTAGGAGTTAGTTCTTGAACCGTTGGTCACGCGCCAATCCTCCTGCTAGAATAGGAAATCGAACTTGACCTCTTTTCTTTCAAATTTTTTATCGCATCCTTTTATTCCGCGTACTGAGTACAGGTGCGGCTTCATACTGGACCACGATGGCAGGCGAGTGTTCTCAGCCATTGTTGCCTACATCGAAGGGCTTCGCGTGTGGCATATTTCAAAGATATACGGTTAGAGATGGAGATCTGACTGAAGCGGCGGAAGTGCCATCGAAGGTCACATGATCTCTGTCAGAAAGCGCTTGTAGGCTCACTTGCACTTGAACTTGAACTTGAACTTGAACTTGTCGTCTCAGAACTTGAACAGGGCCCTTTCTGGCCCAAGCGCTGCATGTGCGATGGCACCGGACTTACAACGATATCCGCACGTTGTAGGCCCAGTCTAGCATTAGCATTCTACCAAGACCAGAATTCAGTCACTTCTGTCATTCGCACGATGCAGCACTCACGCTCTCAGTCTCACTGCTTATCGGTCAGTCTGTGCTCACAGACCGTCGCGATTACTGAATTATTCCCAGCCATCCAGCTCTCAGGATCATCCTCTTAAGAACCACAATGTCCATACACACCGTCAAGCGTTCTCAATCTCACCTTGCTTGGGATAACAGGTATGTGCCCAACTTCATATTCACGACCGAGTCCCCTACGGCGCGCCCCATACCATTCCCTCTCCGTGATCACTACCGCCTTCCGATCTTCCTCATCCCCTCTCTCTTGTCCACCCGCCTCGAATCACCATCTCCTTTCCGCTAAGCAACACATCTCACCGCTCCTCAACAGCATCCCCCAGTCCTCACCGTCCCCTCAGCCAGTACCGTCTCCTTCTCCTGCCTCGATGCCTCCAATGGTCAAATCCTCCCCACATCCAACCTCTCCGCCCTCCACTCCCTCGTCTTCGCCCAACTTGACCAAGTAAACGGCCCCGTCTACATCTCTGGCGCCAAACCAGGCGACACTCTCCAAGTCGACGTCCTCTCTGTCAAGACCGCCGACTGGGGCTGGACAGCCATCGTACCTGGCTTTGGACTACTCTCGGACGAGTTTCCCGAGCCCGCACTCAAGATCTGGTCCCTCCCTCCCTCCGAGCGCACGCCAGTAGCCGGAGGGGCTGGCGGAGGAGGGTACGCCTGGTTCGACGAGAGCAAGGGAATCAAGATCCCGCTCAAGCCTTTCGCGGGCGAGATGGGCGTCGCCCCGGCCAAGGATGGTGCCCATTCGACCATTCCGCCCTATAAGACGGGAGGTAACGTCGACACAAGGCATCTGAGCGAGGGTTCGACGTTGTTCCTGCCCGTAGAGGTCGAGGGCGCGCTGTTCTCCATCGGGGTATGTGCAAATGGTATGAGCGAGTTAGTGTATGCTGATAATAAGGATCTCCGTAGGATGGTCATGCAGCCCAGGGTGACGGAGGTACGTCTTCGCACATGCTCAACACTCGATCCCATCATCCTTGACATCAAACTCCCATCTGCGCTTCCATGAACCCGCGAATAGAGGTCTGTGGTACGTCGAACGCTGCCTCTAGATACCGAGATGTTCGAACGCTGGCGGTGTTCGCTTTCTGTTGACACTCTGCACGTACACAGGCACGGCGATCGAGACTCCGATGGAGGTCTCTGTCCGGCTCACCGTTCTGAAAGACAAATCCTACGTCAAGACGCCGCACTTCACTGCCCACTCGCCGCATGCGAGCGATGAGGAGTTCTACTGCACCACGGGCGTGGACTCTGGTACGTCTCTCGTGTTCTTGCAGACTGCGTCTTGCAGTTCCATCGTCAGGTTCTACATAGCCAACTCCGACTAGTAGAACCAGACCCCGGGTCTCTACAATCGTACTGATTAAGCCTTTTTTACAGACGTCCGGGAAGCAGCTCGCTCCGCCGTGCGCCACATGATTGCCTACCTTACCGCAGAACACGGTCTCAGCGCTGCCGACGCATACATGCTCTGCAGCGTCGCGGGCGACCTCCGTATGCACGAAGTTGTGAGTCCTGCCTACCCCGAACGCTGTATTCTCGCGGATTGCGGTGTGCTCATCACGATTCGCGACACGCGTGTGTCGTTACTGGATTGCTATCGCGACTCAGGTCGACATGCCAAACTACGTGGTAAGTTCCCCCATGTGGGTCATGTAGTGACCGAGTCTCAAAGCCTCGCCGCCTCAGATCGGCATGATGTTGCCAAAGTCGATCTTCACCAAGAATTAGGGTATTGATGATACGGCAAGTCTCTCGGACGCATGGGAGGACGATCAGAGTGTAAGAATCATGATTATCATAGTACGCGGAGATGTTCGTGGGCCTCAATACTTCTGAGACACGGTTTTCGTGTATCTCGTACATCAGGGCAATGCAAAATGATGTTACCGACACCCGAGAATCAGAGCGTGGGTGTACACTTAAAACGCATTGCTCGCTCTCCTGCAAAGCTGACATTGCGTAGGGCGTCCATCTCAACTCAACCATGAAAGAGCGAATCAGCAAAGAAGGGTGATAGAAAATCGTGTTGACGGCTAACTTCAGTGATAGGGTATCGTGGCTTAGTCCCTGAGACACCCGTGTGAGCTCCCGAGACAAGAGGTATCCTCGCATCCACTCCGGCTTTTCCGGAAGGCATTTCCTGAGCTCTGGGGTGGTACGACATCACTTCGATGCACCCACGGATTTCATACTGTTACTACGCAGTATCTCTGGTACCCTCCCTACTGGATGTATGCGATTGTAAGTGTACAATCTATGGACTCAGCTACGACTCGGCGAATGCTTGGAGAAAAAAGTCCCGCATTCAATGCTTGCATAGACCGAACTCAACTCCGTACACATCTTCGTTCTGCTGCACAATGAAGCTTGACCTCTTCTTCTTCACCTCCTTTCGAACCGCCTCCGCCTCCGCCTCACGACTGATCGTCCCGGCGAGCGCGTAGAGTGACGCGATCATATCATACAGCTCCCTCGGAAGCTCTCGCAGTGCAGGGATCCGCTCCATCTCGTTCTCGTACCACCCACGCTGCTGTCGAGGCACGTCCGACGTCGAGTGCACCCGACGGTATGGGTCGGAGGACTAGGAAGAAGCACAGGGTCTTCGTTGGACACAGGAGGATAGCAACCCCACGGACGAGGGCTTGCTTCAGATCTCTAGGGATGAGAGACGGCGACTGATGTAGTCCGTGCACAGAAGAGCTCTACTTTGATTGCGTCGTTCAGTAAATGTTCACTAGGACAACAAATCTGCTTACATGTATTCCGGTGGTCGAGTCTACCTGCGAGGCAGCCGACTTCAACTCATCGAACACATAGTCTAGCTGAGTGTTGGTGATGAATTGGCAGGGCCACGGTCAGTGGCCCGAGTCGAACTCGACCATCTGCACACGCCATTTTGCAACAAGCGCGTCGTTGTCAGTGACCTTCTCCAACGTTTGAACCAGCGTGACCGATGGTAATTGATAAATCGCGCATGCGAACCTCGACTAGGGTCACGGGATCGCGCATGTCAAACCCATATGGGGAGCGAAAGATGTAGGGACTTGGAGACGGAGCGAGCGGCGGCTATGGTAGCCTCTAGTAGACGATGAGGGAGGCCGTCGTGAGGAAGAGCCCGTGGGCCTTTGACTGCGGCGAGATACATACCCCGACACGTCACGCTCCTACGCGGCTATTACTTGCAGAGTGGCACCTTGTCTTCGTAGCATCGCACTCGATCCGTGATGGGCATCGCACAGGCCAGATGATTTGCGTTCCGGGGGGGCGAGAGAAGGATCAAGTATCCGACGTACTTATCTTACCTCAGTGTCAGTAGAGGTTGACATCGTAAGTAAATACGTGCATTCGATAGGCTTGAGGGTACATCATCATGATGACGCATCTACACGATCCCTGCGCGACTTCATGACTGCCTGAGCACGCAAGTCACAGACAGAAAGACATGCTGCTCACCTGAAGGACGTAAGGTATACCGCATTCCGTCACATGGAACCGTCTCCCCGTCGCGGCTCAAGTGGCCCCCTATGGAGCCATGTCTGACGGAGGAACTTGGTCCAAGTTGGACCGTTCCTCTGAGGACTCGGATATCCCCAGTGGCGCGTCCGATACAGCGGTCTGCTCTGCGGGGAAGCAGAAAGAAGTGACTGGGACCCTAGGCACCACCAAAGTAGCAATCTCCGCCTCCTCAGTCGCTAACGGACTCCCGTGAACAACCTCCGTCCAGTTCGGGAACGTAGTCCCGTTCAGCACTTCACTCCAGGACTTGAATGTAATCTGATTACCGTTTGCTGGCACCATCTCTATCCAAGTCGGGTACGTAGTTCCGTTAACGACCTCCGTCCATGTCGGATACACACTTGTGTTCGGCTGAGGACTGGCGGTGGAAGAGGGAAGGGGGTACGACTCGATGGTTGCGTAGACGGTGGAGCGGAGTGCAGTCTCCGTGAGGTATGTGAAGCCGGTCTCGGCTGTACCGGTGGCATTGACGGCTACAACACTCGAGTTGACATCAACGGTCCACGACGCCGAGGTGTCATTGGCGAAGAAGAGGTCGGCGATCGGCTCATTTGTATGCGACTGGATGGACGACTCGAGCGCAGAAGTGATGTTCAGGTGGGCCGTAGACGAGGACTCGGCAAGGTGAGCAAACCCTGTATAGATCAGTACGGTGACCAGACATCACTCAGAAATGATTTTGCCAGACATACCTAGTTCATCGAGAGCGGCAATGAGAAACACTAGCAAGCTAGGTACAACCATCCTTCGAATGGGTTAGGAAAGGAAGAAAGTAGTGGATGTCTAGATTTACAGGATTTAACCCGAAGATCGGGCCGGCTATCGGGGAGACCTATGTATCCGAACCCCGAGGTCGTAGGTATTAGCAGCCCGGTCGCAGAGATTCGAAGCATATGCCGCGCTATTTATATGGGCAGGGGTCGCAAGCGGGCTAACACGACCGCAACCTCAAATCGAGGACTCAGCACGGTGTCCGCAGTCACATCGCGGAAGATGTCTTTTGAAATATTCCACCGCCTGTTATATGCATGCACAATCAGTCTCAGATTCATTATAAGCAAGAGACATGAAAGTTGAAGGACGACCACATCGAGCCCAGATGCACAGATACTTACCCCCGAGCGCGTCGCTAGACGGGGTGTGGCATGAGCGCACATGGAGAAGATTCTGCATCCGTTGCTGCAGCATTAGACACTCACTCGGGTATCTACCGACTCTCTCGGTGGCAACACAGATCATATAGCAGAGCAGACGGTTGACCGCAAAGAAGTTTACAGTTGCGGGGCGGTGACTCGCCGCAAGTTCGGCAAGAGTTGCACACGGACAGAGGATACCGGATGGACGACATATTCATTGGGTGTAGCTCGGTCCGCGAAGCTCAAACCGTTTAACATGCATTGCAAGTAGACAATGACACGCACCTCTCATGCTAGGCCGGGTTTACAGTAGACCTGCCCTTTCCCGGCAGTGACCCGACCTTCATTGACTTGGAAAATAAGAGGAGGAGTCAGGGCAAATGTGTGCTAGTGATGAGCGAGACCTTGTGCGAGGAGCGTACCGACCGTAAGTACTACTTTAAAGTACTGTTCAAATGCCAGCAGCGAGTCGTTGTATGTCACATCCTGTGACCTCACGCGTGATCCGCCGGGCGCCAACCGCAACCCCGACATACCGTGACACTCTGGCTCAGCGGTGTGACAGCCGGGGTTCGAGTCGAAGTCCACCTGTGCCAACAGTCGATGTCTCGGCCCACTTCCTAGTCATTCAAGGCAACAGAATGCACAATTTGGTGAAATTGAAATCACAACACTCCATAACCCTAGTCCGTATCATCGAAAACTTGTCCGAATGTCGTGTCCAATGATTGCTCACGCTCATCATCGAGTTAGGCCACTACCCCTCCACGACTTTAGTAGTAGGAGCTCGCGGCCGCTACAGCAGCAATGTCCTCGCTGGCCGGGGAGGAGACACCCCCCAGCCTGAGCGTTGACTTCAACTGCAGACCCAGCAGCGTTGATTGTGCTCGACGCGACTGGAGTCCCAGCATCGACCGTGCTCAACGCGACCACAGTCCCAGCGTTGATCGTGCTCGATTCGACCGCAGATCCAGCAGCGTTGGTCGTGCTCGAAGCGATTACAGTCCCAGCATCGACAATGCTCGACGCGACCGCAGTCCCAGCGTTGATCGTGCTCGATGCGATTGCGATTTCAGTGTTGACCGTGCTCGACGCAACTGGTGTCCCAGCATCTACCGTGCTTGACGTGACTGCAGTTCCAGCGTTGACCGTGCTCGATGCAATTGCGGTTCCAGCGTTGACCGTGCTCGACGTGACTGCAGTCCCAGCATCGCTCGATTCGACCGCAGAGATGCTGCTCACGTCCGACACCGGGTGAGGGGCGGCGAGTCCTGCATGGGCGAGAGTCAGTACGATGGCATGGACATATAGGTACGCGACATACCAACACCGAATGAGACAGCGGCGACGACAAGGCTCACGAGAAGCATTCTCAGTACGAAGGTTTGCGCAGGAGATTGCGGTAGGTGCTGTTTATGTTAGAGGAAGTGTGAGTCTATGTACCCGTTATTGCTGTCAGAGTTATATATACCGTTTATGATCTATAGGACGTAGGCAGCGACAGACCGAGCGCAGAAAATCTGGAAGCGCACGCTGCTGCGCGTAGCCATTACAGTCCGCCTGGATGCACTTTCTGTCGCAATGGGGTACGGTGCAATGAATAGGGCGTCGTAAAGGCGTGTCTTTGATGTGAGTGCGCAGCACCGGGCGCCATTCTTAAACAGCCAATATTCAGTACGTGTGTGTTACCCGGGACTTGGAACAGATGCTGCTAAAAATATTTGAGCTGCAGACTGACGTTGAATTGTAAACATGCGCTGGGAGGCCGCCCAGTGGTATCCATCGGCATTGAGAGAGCATCTGACGCCGTCTCCCTAAGGGCTTGCTTTTCAGAGAAAGCATTGCAGCCAGCAATCTGGTCGCATCCTCACCCCGATGGGGACTGAGCTATCTATGTAACATATAGTCAGGCGAGCAAAATCTGATGCGATTTGAGGACAGTCAGCAGAAGCGAGGCTCAGAGGAAACCAAATTCGCCTAAGCAAGTGACGCCGCTCATATCGCACGGACTACACACGGCCATTCTTCACCGACAATGCCGAAGGTGTGCAGACTCAAGGGAAGCTCCGAAAATGTCGCCAAAATACTGAACGGAGCTACAAGTGAGAGACAGGTATTCAGTTCGCATAGTATACTAGGGTGACGTCATACTGGAAGCTAGCAACACGACTTGTGTCACATTGCAGAAGTAAGACGAGTAGCGCTAGGCTTCACTGCACAGGTGCGAACTTGGTGCCCAGTTGGTATGGGGCGGAATATGAGTAAGTGAAGCACATACCTCAAAGTTCTCAGCAAATTCAAGTAAACCCCCAGGTCGCAGTCTCTTCGCAAGCGAGCTTTCCCTTTGCTGCTTTCCAGGATGTTGAGAATCACGCTTGAAGAGTTCGCAGCGCGGTCGCAGAGATTAGAATATTAATTGGACTTGAAAATACCTGGGAAAGGTGTCCAATGTATGCTGCCCGTACACTGACGAGCCGCAGAGTATGTTGTGAGCAGATACGGGAAGTACTGAGCGTGAGTGTATAGTCGATGACCAGCGCCTGAACAGAGGCGCGCACGTACTATGGGATAGGTTTGTCGTGAGTCCAGACAGGTCAAGCTATCCAGTACTTAGCATACAAGCACTTACCTATAGATGCAGTGAGTCGCTTCCGAGAGCGTTCAATAATTATGAAGCAGTGTGCGCGCGATACCGTTGAGTGGTATCAGTCGTACTGCATCACACAACGCGATCTTTCGATATCTATGCATACGGTGAGGGACGCTTGAGCTATCAGAAAGCCCACCTGGCGAGCCCATCGTAGATAAAAACGCTCCTCGAATACAACAAATCCCCGACGAAGCTCAGTAGCGAATGGCAGTTGATGGTTGACGAGAGATGGATTGCAATTTCTAAGCGCCCAAGCGATTGCTTTCAATCGGAGATCGAATCAGACATCGCATGGTCCTAACCATCACCCTGACAGGACGCGCAAACACGTCTCGCATCAAATGAAGACTTGTGACCTGGAAGAACCAACGGAGAGCGCTGAATCATGTATTAGAGTCATTGCTCAGCACTCGAACGCTTCTCCGCTGTCAATAACTTGAAGTTGCGCGAAGTCTTGCCCCGGCGGGACTGAGCGAACATAGGCGGAGGATACACGTTTCTGAGGGGAACAGGGGGTATGGAATCATAGAAATGGCATCAGCCATCACTATAGTACGGGCTACAAACCAGGTCCCTCCACGAACATATTGTAATTGGTGCCTCTGATGGAAGCTTTGGCAGAATATCACCGAGCGATTGACAAAGGAACAACAGCAAAACTCTCTTGTACGAGACGCGCCACCGCTTATCGTCGGACTTCGAGTCGCTTTGGCCGGCGGTGAGATCCCGAATCGTTCTACTTATATGGGACCGATGACTTATGCTTCTCTCTCAAGTTGTCCCACCACACTCTCAACTCGATCTCTTCGGGACCATCATTACTCTCTTGTTCAACCACCAGGTCAGGATGACTCGGGCTCTCCCGCTAGAGTTGATGTATCTTGTCCTTGACGCTCTCGGGGACGACCACCGCACCCTTCGTCGATGTGCACAGACGGGCCACCTACTTCTGCCCTACATCCGCACACGCCTCTTCCGCACCACCACTCTTAATTCTGGCCCAACCACTCGTCGCTTTTTCCAAGTCGTGAAAGCAAATCCTGCACTCGGTCACCTCATCGAACGCCTAACCATCTCGAGTCTGGAAACCACGCACAATAAGATCATCTACCCGCGCATCGAGCTCACCCCCGGACTACTCCCTTTCCATAACTTCCCAAACCTCCGCTCGCTTACACTCATCCAAGTTCATCTTGAGTCCCTCTTCTTCGCCTTCGACGCGCTCACGCTCCTCTGGGGCCTCCAAGAACTCTACCTTGAGCATACCGACTTCCAGTCCGGGAACCGGCACGCTTGGGAATTCTACGCCTACGAGATGGACACCATCAGGCGGGGCAATGACGAACGCACCGGGCGTCTGACGAAAACCTTCCCGGCTCTGAAGACACTCTCAGTCAAGCACTCCCACACTGCAGATGTGAGCCGCATCGTGCAAACCCTTCTCCTACACAAGATGTCTCTCCGCATTGAAACGCTCGAGCTCGAGCTCGGTGACGAGAGCCAATGTCTTGCGTGGACACCCTTCATCGAAGAAGTGGGTTGGAAGCTGCAGAACTTGTCTATCAGGATTCAAGAGGAATGTGATGGTGAGTCTATTCTACGAGTACTGAAAATCACTATCTCACAGTCGTCGTATTCTTCAGGAATCTCAGCCTGGTACAGTAAACTACTCACGGCTATTTCTTCTGCGCCCCTCCTCCGCAAGCTCGTTCTCGGATTCCGTCCTGACTGGAGGCTCGATTCAACGCCACAGCCCTATGTACTGAACTCGCTCTGCACCGCACTTGAGCGTCGTTTTGCTCCGTTCCAGCGTCTTGAAACTCTTCGACTAGAGTTCGTCGAGCGCGAAGGGCATATGATTCACGCCGACGAGATGCTCTTCTCCCGACTTGCACATTCGCTACTCGCAACATCGACCATCGATTGCGGCCCTGCTCTCCAGATCGTGAAACGATATCCGTCTTTCCGCCAACTCGAAGTAGGCGTCAGGGTGCAAGAACGGATGAAGGAGTCTCTTGACACGAATGTCATGGGGGGATTCTGGAGCGACCGCAATATGATTGAGGCGGATGAGGAAGACGATATATTGGGAAGATGGAGGAAAGGCCTTCAACCTTTCCAGGAAGCACAAGGCATCGTGCTCGGAATCTTCCTAATTCAGGTTGAGTAGTTGATCGGTCAAGTAGCGCGCCGCTGTGGCTGATATGTATCTCACCGCCGGAATGACTGTATAATATTTCGCGAGTCGCATGGGGAGTTGCCATCGAGCGTGACACGAGATGAAGCTCACCTAAGTCCGATGATCATGGGGATAAGCAGAGATGATGTCCGGGTAAGACGCCTGTGACACAGGCGAACGCGCAGTCTTCCCGCGTTGGGCGAAGCAGATGTTTGGTGCATTCGAGGAGGCTGGTGCGAGTGTTTCTATCACGGTGAAGGAGAAACACTTCTTCTTCTGATATCATGGTGGAACCCTGTCATTCGAATCAACGTAGCACTGCAGGATCTCCGTAACCTATGCTAACCGGTGGATCATCGATAGCGATAGGCCCGAGCACGGGAACGGTAAAGGAGTGTGGGTAACCATATAAAAACTAGCATACTAGCCTCATGCAATGATAGATGCGGAGCTCTTCCGTACCGAAATCTCGACCTTGAGCCCAGCGTCCTCGAACTTCTGAAACATCTCTCGCACCTTCGCCGCTCGAACGTCTGGGTCGTAGTTGAACCTCAACAAAGTGCCCGAGTACGTCGTGAACTCCTCCATATCGACAGATAGTGTCGAGAACTTCGGGTAGCATCCCTTGTTGGTGAGCGCGCGGAGAAGAGTCATCCACGCGGGACCGCAGAGAGCCAAGCTCTCTATGTTGCAGCTGAGGTCGAAGGCAAGTGACTCGAGGTGTGGAAAAGGCGGGTCCGGTTGAGATAACACTGATGAGAGCGCCTCCAGGAAGAACGGGGATATGAGCGGGTTCGGACTGAGGCGATTATTGATGACTTCCTCTACAAAGGTGGGGTATACGTCGTACTTGATGCGGAGGGAACGTAATGCTGAACACGCGAGGAGCGCACGATAGGTGTCCGTCACCTTCTTCCCTAATTCGATTGAATTACAAGTGTGAATCAAGGAGTTTCGGTTGCGACGGTAAGAATGGAGCTTGCCACTCACGTAATTCTGCTGTCCCTGAGCAGTAGAAGATCCCAGAGGTAACGACATCGTTCACGGCAATAGCGCAATGTCGCAGAGTGCGACCAATCAGTGGGAAATGCGGAATCCAGTCTTCAGTGAGCTCGGGGGCGGCCAGCAGTTCCAGCGAGGTAAGCGCGGAGATCTCTCCAAGTTCGTGCAATCGCGCTACGAGTGCTGTAGATTCGTGCCGCATTGCTGCACGGGATGCGAGGAGATTACGCAGTGCAAGCCTCCGAAGCGGCAGTCGATGGTAACTGCGCTGCTTGATCGAGTCGAGTGACGATGTTTTACGCCGTTCAACACGGGCGGGCACGGGCAGTGGAATTGTGATCTGGTCGAAAGAGAGCGACTCGAGGGAAGGGAAGACGGACACTGCTTCTTCGGCGATCTCAGCCAGGGACTCGGAATGTAGAAGGGAGATCGTCAAAGAGCGGAGGTTGCTCAGATGGCACAGGTTGTTATACGCATATCCCCAAGCCCAAGTGCAACCATGACCTGAGATCCTCGGGACCATTGGGCTGAGTGTAAGCGATTTGACGAGCAGGGCGATATCGGGGTCTCCGTTAACGAGCTCATCGAACAGGATCCTCCTTTGGATGTCCCCGACGGAAAGGTACGGCTGAGCGTACGGAAGCGTTATGTGTGCAAAGAGGACTCTGCGCACTTGACGCCTCCATGCACGACAAACGAGGGCACAGCATGCGAGTGTCGGAGGTTCTTCCTGGAGCAAATCGATGACAGAGTCGACGATGTCTTGATTGACGCGAGCAAATTGCATGTTGTCTGCTGCATAGAACTACATAAGCCTAAGATACCATCCTTGGAAGTTGAGCATCGTTGTACCCACCGTTGACGGACGTCGACACAGTCACCGTATGGGACAGCACTTGATGGGATTAGTCAGGATGATATTGATGCGTGACTCTCAGGTGTCGCGTGACGTCACTTGCGCAGAATTGTGACAAAGTGTGATGCCAACCCGGGCCCAGCAGCCTCCTCCGAGTGGGACAACCGCTCAATATTCGAGTCGTTGACTTTGCTATATGTCAGACCATACATGCTTGCTATTCGCGGCACCAGTGCAAAATGCACCGATCCATGCTGCATGCATTCATAGTTGACTAGACACACCAGGATATCTCGTACATTCAAAGCATACAGCTGCATCAACACTATTCGTACATTGTTTGCGAATGAAGACATATACTCTGGATAGATTGGGAGAGTGAGTTGTGTGGTAGAACACAGTAGCCACATGATCCATCGGGAGAGTTCTACTCCACTGGTAGACATTTTGGCGTAAGTGTCATCGTCATCTGCAGCATGAAGTAGGTCGAGCGAAATACGCACACTCTGGCCATCTGTCTATTCAGTGTGGTGACGGTTGTGCCCCTATGTCAATTGGCAGAGTGAGCAGAAGGGTCTCCACACGTATAAGAGCTTACTCCTCTCCCGTCTATCTCCTCTCAGTCCGAACGGCGGTTATACCCCTGATGAAGATGCATAGTGTCAGAGACGGGTTATAGAAGGCGATTTGTACGTAGCAGCTGCCAACGCACACTACGGCCGTCCTCCTCGAATGTGTCACGACGGTTGTATCCCTGCCAGAATATGCATGATGAACGGTTGTGTCTTTACTCTACGAAGGACAGAAAAAAAGACGTACAGAACGGCCGTCCGTCTTCTCAGTGTCACGGCGGTTGTAGCCCTGGCATGGGGATCAATCCATCAAAATCGACAAGCCCGATCTATCACAAGTACACGTACACTTCTGCCGTTCGTCTCTACTATCTCACGACGTTTATATTCCTGCAGAGATCCTAGAGATGGGAGGTGAGAGACAATTAGGATTGAAGTACTGAATTCGTGAAGCAAACGTACCCCTCCGAGGCTCTCGGCGTCCCCTACGTCGCGCCGATTATATCCCTGTGGAAAATACGGTCCTGATGCTACTCGAGCCAGAAATAGGGAGTAGTTGATTTACACTTCTACCGTCCGTCTCTTCAACATTGCGACGGTTATATCCCTAGTTTAATAGTCAGCGCTCACCGTGCAGCGTTGTAGAAAGTGTGGTGGGACGTACACCGCGGCCATCTTCCTCAACGACCCCACGACGGTTGTAACCCTGTACAAATACACACACATATATATCAAGCCTTACTCTCGGCGTAGTGTAGCAGGGTATGACAACGTACTCTTCCGAGAAAGGCAAGCTCTTGAGGAGCAATCACAGCAGCGGAGGTCTACCAGGCAACGTCAGGATGGAAACCATCTGCCTGGAGTGTGGAAGGGAAGGTGGGCATACTCTGTCGACGACCGCGAGCGCGGCGAGGACGATGAAAGACAAGAGGTGAGCCGGCTTCATATCGCGGTACACAAAGTTAGCTCTGAGCTGTGACAAGATGCGGGTAGGAATGCACGGCTCTATATGTACGGGAACGTTGTTGGATCCATTGGAGAGCGCTTGCTAAACACGGCTCGGGCGGCAGGACTTACTTACTTTGGGAGAAGCTCCACTCTGTTTGCGAGGATGTCCTTACTGAGCGAGACGATCTTGCTCCGTACATCGGAGAGGAGCTAGGGGTGGCGCCCACGTCAGCTGCGAAATGGGACACAGTAATAACTAATTTGCGATGTCGTATCTCACTGTCGTAACATCTATATCGACAAATGTCGATTATGATAGTGCCACTCCATGTGGGTGTCCCTACACAGGTCTCGCGCAAGCCAAAATGGATGGATTCAGAGTGTCAGCCTGAGTGATAGTGAATCGTTCCAGGTTCATGACTTGCCTTAGCCATGAGCTTGCGCCTAACCTTCGCTCAAGACGTATAGGGGTAGTGCTGTACATCGCGAACTTGACACAGTGTGGGTATATGCCAACTAAGATGGCCGTCGCGCAGGCCAAAATGGATGGATTCAGAGCGCCATCCTGCGTGATAGTGGATCGTTCCAGGTTAATGACTTACCTTAGCCATGAGCTTGCGCCTAACCTTCGCTCAAGACGCACGGGGGTAGTGCGGCGCATCCTTAACTTGACACACTGTGGGTATATCGTGTTGACAGCGTGCGAGCAGGGTCGTTGGATGAGATAGCTGTTGTCCCGAAGATGGAAGGGGAGAGAAGAGGCGGATGGGTGAGACATCACGATCTGCACCAGACATCTTTGGCAAAAAATATGCCGGACAGTGAGCTCAATGTGACAGACGATGAGGACTGGGTGCGGCGAGCGGAATGGGCAGTCATTTCGTGACTCACCCCTCACTCACACTTCATGGCTCTGCGGTCGCGCCCAGCCCCGAGGCGACGCGCTCAGGCTCGTCGCTCGTCGTCGTTCGACGCCCGACGCCCGCCATGGCGCGTTCAATGTTACATGTGTCACCAATGCACAACCGTCACCATCCCTCCCACAATGAGTCGTCTCGATTCTCACCTTGGGGGTCTCTCGCGACCATCTCCGCTATACTTCTCCGTTGCTTTCAACGCATACGCCCATACGCGACGCACGCGCTCTAATTGCGAGGCGATCATGAATCTCCGCGGTGCAGTTGCACTGTTGCAGCCACCGAACACCTGCCGATGCGTACACTAGATCCGAGCTCGCTCGCGCCTCCTCGTTCGCGTATACGATGCAATACAGACTGTTAGCGTGGCCATGGGCGTGGAGTGGAAGACAGGAGACGATTCTGAACGAACGAGACTTGATGGAATTCGAAATTATGTAAGTACAGTCGGAGTGAACACGCGACTAACGCGCAGTGCACGGCGCTTCCTCTCCTTGCTCATACGACACGCGATTGAGCCACTCCGAAACTCAGAAAACCCATACTCACCCAATTGGTCTGTATCCTGCTCTACACTCTCAAGTCGATATGCCATATTGATAAGCCTTCACCCAGAGCACATCCCTGCTTCTGTCCTCAGTTCCCATCGACAGTGATGACGGACGTCCCTGAGCCTGTACTGCCCTGGGATATCCTGCGCGAGATCGCCTTCATCTGCCCCCGACGAACCTGCACAACGCTCATGCGCACATGCCCCTTCTTCTATCACGAAGCCGCAGTATCCATACTCAGCCATGCGATACACCTTGACAACGAATCCACGGTTGCAGGCTTTCTCAATTTCCTTCATGCAGGAAAGAAGCCGCGCTATCCATGCGTCCGCCGCCTCTCTCTGTGGTACCATCACCAATCTCAGTCTCCCCTCACGCCAGAAACTGCGAATGCGCTAGCAGAAGGCATTGCTCTCATGACCGGGCTTGCGGTTGTCGACATCCGTCACGGAGATCGTACGATTGGGAGCTGGCCGGCCCTAGGTGACGCCATCGCATCCCTCCCATCTCTCAGGCGATTCTTCATTTCGGAAGCGGGTCCGCGATCACGCCAACTCCTCCTCTCTCTCCAATCAGCCAATCTCAGGTCTGTCAAGCTCGGCACTATCGACCACGATTCCAAGCGCACTCCATGGCTCTCTTCCCACCCCGTGCAATTGTGTGCGAGGTGGACATCGACTCTGACAGAATTTGAATATCACAGTCCCTTTCTTCCTGCATTGCAGCACACGCCCTCCTGCTACCCAGAGGTGTATCCCATGATGCGTACATTGTCAATCTGCTATCGTGGCCGCGTGGATCCCATCCCGTACATTCGCGCCTTCCCGAATCTTGCACATCTGGGCGTCGAAGGGCAGATACAACTCAACGATGAAGTGCACGAATATCGCACCTCGAATATACGCAGTCAACGCGAGGTCCAACGCCGAGGTCCCGCCTCCCAGCACCCCGGCTGGCGGGAGCTCGATCAGTTCAACGGACAGCTCATCGACCTCTATGCTCTCGCTCTCCCTTGCCGCATCTCACATATCAGACTAGACAACGACACGGAGGACATCCACCTTCCCCTTCTCCCTGCAGTCCTTGCCGATGCACGACCGCTGCACCTGAGTATGTACGGGTGGGAGGGGGTTCTGCATCACCCGACGGACAACCTCTCTTCGGTCTTGCAAACGGAGGGCGCGTCGCGTCTCGAAAGTCTCGTGGTCTCTTGTCTGCTGGACGGATGCGCGCTTCACGAGGATGTTGCGTCCGCACTGGTGAGTGCCACTGTTCTAGGGCAAGGGAACACTTGTCCACTTGTCCACTTGTCTTGAAGCTCACGCTGAACGTGTTCGATTATTGCAGGCTTCCCTTGCTGCATCGCTTGCCATGCTTCCAGGTCCGTTTCGCCGCCTTCATGTGCACATCGAAATAGATGACGAGTGTTCAAGCGTTCATCGAGCTGAGTCGCCGCCCGGACTAACGGTTGTCGCGGCACACCTCTCGGACATCGAGAAGATTGTCGAAAATTTCGTAGAAACGATCCCAACGCTCGAAGACGCGCTTGTTCAGTACAGCCTGAGGGATAAGAACATAGGGTTACGAGAGGCTACATTCCAGCGCGGCGGGGTTGGGGTTATGCTGATCGGAGGTACATCGGTGACTTATGACCCCCTGGATTGTGGTATGTTCCAGTTGAGATGAATACAAGGAATTTATGATTATCATGCGCAATCATGATTCAAGGCCAACCCTGCACTGATCGTTGGACGTTGAGTGGGACTGTAGGTTGCTCGGATCGAGTGGGGGCGCTTAGCGTGAGTTAGGTCACTGAGCTTGAGAGTTTGAAGAAACAAAGAAGCTTCTACTCGTTCTCTGCCCCGCCTGTGCTCGCACTGTGCCTGCGGCTCTCTGCTCCCTCCACACAATTAGACGCTCGATGCACACAACTAATTGCTACCCTGGTGCGCACAGTACGATCCTCATCGTCTGCCGTGCGCACGTGTGATAAACTGTCTTTCAATACGTACCGTCACCGTCTGAGTTACAGAGCGGAGTCACTCAGGTCGCGCACTCAAGTCTCTTCGCTCTGGCACGAGCGAGTACATCGCGGAGTATTGATCTGGGAGTGAGGGATCCTTGAGGACGAGTCTACATCCTTCGCTTGAAGCGCTGTCTGCCCGGGTCGCATCTAGCGCTCCTAGAAGAGGGTGCACGGGATGGCTTCCTTTCTTTCCCTGTATCTTTGCGTCCCATCCGCAGTCTGCAATCGCAAGCAGAGCTTTCCATGTTTCGCACGTGTCTTAGTCCGGGCGGACGAGGGCCGAGGGGCGATACATGCTCTGATTGTTCCGATCCACGAAGCAGACAAGCAACGAGAAAATGCGGGAAGCTCTTGGATGAGTTTGCCACCGAACAGATATCTCCCGATGTATCGTGCTGTGTTACGTAGTAGCCTATGCGAACCCAGACATCAATACATGTCATATATACATACTATCGGTCCGTCTTTTTCGCCATCCCAAACCACATGTACACGAATTCTACTGGAATCGCGACTCCTTCGCGCTTGTCTTTGAGCTGTGCGAAGGCATCCCTGATCATCCCAACGTACCCGTCCCATCCCCTCTGTTCCTGCACGGGATTCATCTCTTCACGTTGGCCTTCAATCACCAAAAGGGTGTCATGGTCGAGGTTAGACGGGATAGCCTCGATCGTGACGCCGATAGTGCGCAAGTGCGCGAAGTGCGGCCGTTCGAATATCCGCAAGAGTTTCACATCGGGGTGTTCTTCAAGGATGTCAACTGCAAAGCCCCTGAGGACGAGCTCGAACGCAGCCAGCTGGGGATAGCGACGGATCTGGCTCCTTCCGAGTCATCGATGGGTCCTCGCCCATCTCTCCAAGGAACGACGACAGTGCGTTGACAAAGTGCTTGTGCGCGTCACTTCGCATCCAATCAGGTAACCGTGGTCCGACCACCATAAGTACATGATGAGAGCACATCACTGTCGATAATCAAACCTACCACTCCATCGTACTTCAGACCCATTGTCAACACATATATTGTGTCCTTGCAATGTACCCCATGAGGACAGATACCTTGGCCCACATGCCTCGAGTATGCGGGCATCCCAATGAGCTTCGCGATGTGCCCTGGATTAGAAACCAAATAGAGATAAGAGTTCGCGACCTTTGTCTCCGTGGTTCTTGATGGATCGCAGACCGTACGAAGTGACCTTCTGATGAGGAATCTGACGGACTACATGATAGACCTAACGCTCTGTGAGTACTTACAACCTCCACTCAGCAAGTCTGAGGTCTATACCGCCGCATGGAACTGGTCCCCATCCAATGGCATGACGGTGAGTGGCAACTTGCAGTCGAGCGCGCATCACGTCGAATCAAGAAACGCGTTACGTCACGCGTTTGTCACTACACTGCGCGGCACCGTAGTACACCCTCTGTGACATGAATGCTATCTCTATTCCTCTGCACATCCCCGACGGTCCACAGACGAGTTTGCACGCCTTGGGACCGCCGGGTCTGTATGCATACAACCGCACAACGTCGATCTCTACGTTCAACGCTCCCATCAGCGAGCACGACAGGAATAAAGCGCTCACCAAACAGCACGTCCCTCTTTCCCAAGCGCATTTCGAGCGCCATATAGCCCGCGCCTGCGATGCACGGCAGGGCACTCAGCTCCATGCACTCGAGCCCCGTGTCGTCCCATTTGACTCCCTCGAGCGCGGTAAGGTGCGTGGAAGGATATAAGTACGTGCGTGGTGGATGCTTTCTGCCTTTGAACGACTCTGAACGCGGAGGTGTCGCACAACCGGAGGTACCCCACTCTGCGTGCGTGTACGAGTCTGCATGGGCGGATGCGCCTGTCGTTTGTACCTTGCTCATGTCATTGATCTTGGCCTTCGTCGTCCGCGTCGTTTTCCCCCTCTGCTTCGCGGTATCCCCAGGCTTCTCTATGTCGGTCGCCGCCGTTTGAGCACATTTCTTCACGCGCGCACTCTTTTGGGGTGCACGCTTCTTCCCCGGTTTGCCCGCCGGTCCATCCGCGGTCGCACCCTCTACTTTCACCTTGACATCCCCTGTGAGCGGGACAGGTGCAGGTGCGACTTTCTTCCTCACGGTGCGTTTCTTCGCTTGTTGGGGAACAGGCACTGATGTGTCGCAATCAGCTGGTCTGTACAATCTTCACGGTACATAGCTCACCGGCTGTAGTAGAATCCTCACCCTCAATTTTGACACGACCTTTGCGACGGACCCGCGGCTCTGGCTTTGCTGCGACAATGTTAGGGATCTCCCTGGGTCGCCGTATAGCGAGGACGACTCTGAGGGGCTCTGCGATGCAGGCTTCGGTCTTCAACGCTCGTTACCTTTCACTCAAGATCATCCTCATCGTCGTCCAGGACAAACGCGGCAGATGGCTCAGGCACCCTGATCTCCTGCACCTCGGTCTTCACCGTCGTCGGTTCGGACACTATAATCGGCGGCCCGAGCTCTGCGTCTTCTCTCTGTGCATGGTCGATCTCGCCTGTAGTAGGACGTCATTCGTGTTCACGCAGCGCATACGCGTTCCATCACCATCACCTGGAAACATCTCGCGCGCATCAGGCCTCACTTCGACTCCGGCCCTAGCGCGAGCATCTGCGGGTATCTCACTCGCCGGCGGGTCGACACTGTCACGAACCCGGGGTGTCTCCTGCGCCGCCAGCCTGAGCTTTCGAGATACGCACACGACACGTCGACTCACCTGCTCGACCTGCACCTGATCTTGGCCACCCTCGATGTGCACCGACCCACAACTCTCGCGCATCCCATTGCCCACATCAGCTCCAGGCCTCTCGGGTCGGTATGGCCCCGGTGTACTCGGGCGGCTGCCTGTACCAAGTCCGCCGGGACAAGGTGGGGAGCGCGGACGCGGGCGGGGTGGGAGGTCCTCTGGGGGCGAAAGAATGTCTGGGTGCGGGCTCGTGCTCCGGTTCGGGTTCGGACTGAGACGTAGGGGCGGGAGCAAGGCCGTTTCGGCTGGAGAGGAATCCTCGGTGCGAGTAGGCGTGCCAGCGGCCGACGTGGAGTCTATGTCTTGACGGACAACAAGGGGCTCTGGCATGAGCTGACATGCTTGAGCACCGGAGAAGCTCGCGGAGGCGAGGAAGGACACGAAAACGGCGAAGTGGGTGGAGAAGAGGACGGCAAGTTCTCCGACTCGAGATCAAAAACAGAGGGCGAAGACGACAAGGAGCGTGAAGGGGGCGAGAAGAACAAGAACGAGGGAGAAGGAAAGGAATTCGAGCTTTCGAGCTTGATTGTGGGGCTGGGTGTACGAGGAAGGTTGGGCGAAGGTGAGAGAGGCAGAGATACAGAGACATGAGATTGGATTGCAGGTTCGGAAGCGTGGCAGACCTTGCGTCGTTTTGGAGGAAGCAAGGACTCTGGCGCGGCGTGATCCTCGGAGTTTGGTTGGATTTGCGAATGGTCAGGGAGCGGCAGAGCTGATGCACTAGCAGGAGAACGGGAAGCAAGCCAAGCGAGAGTGACGACAGTGTCTTCGCGTGCAGTAGAGCGTACTGGGAAATCAGGCTTTGAGCACAGGCTGGACGGGCAGGATGAGGTTCCGTATCATGAGCGCGAGTATGTCGGACTGCAGGCGCAGGTTTGTTCTGTTCTGCGTGTCCTCCTCCTGCTTGCGACCGGTCTTCACCGTCCTCACCGGCGACGGGGGAAGGAGGGCAAGGGCAGGAGAGCGCTCGTACACGGCGGAATCCAGCCTGACCACGCTGATATAGTCCTAGTCTACTCCTGTGCTCGCAATATGCCCACACTCTTCTACCTCAACACCACTCTCTTTCCCGACACCGTGGTAGGCGCCAAAGTTGACGATGATGCCACCGTGAGCGACGTCCTCCGGGCCATCTGGGACGAATGGAAGGACAGAATCAGAGAGACGTGGCCCAAGTGCGCTCGGGATTGGTTGAAGTTGGTCCATCTCGTGCGTTCACTGCCCTTTCAATCTATTCTCTTGCTCATCTCAGCAGACAGAACCAGTGCCTGACGATTCAGACATATCCGATCGCATGAGAGACTACCCACTTGAGCTCAAAAAGGTGCTACCCCAAACGACCGCTGTATTTCTCGATCTCCCCAATCTCGCGCGACGCAAAGTAAACTTCGAGCTACGTATCGTCGGCCCTCAGCGTCCTGGAGATCTGGATCCCACTATCGTCGGCAAAGGTGAGTATTCCGCATATATCATATGCAGTCAGGCATACCTTTTCGACATCATCGTAAAGCCCATCTCAATGTCCTGGCGAACGTGACTTCCACCGCTCCATCTTCCATCTCAAACAACCCATCCCTGTTCTACGCTGAACAGACGACGCGACCCATTTACAACGGACGTCCCATTCACCTCGAGGGCCCACCGATCGCGATTTATGCCTCTCCCTTCGCCGACATCAAAGAGAAGTTGAAGACCCTTGATACGGTTCACCTCAGTGAGCGGATTGGCGTCAACATGCATCAAAAAACCGGGCAGCTGTACCTTGCGGCGAGCCAAATTTATGAAAAGGAACGCGACCGCGAGAAAGCCATCTACCCACTTCTTGAACAACTCCTGGACGTCAAATTCATCCGTCGGGAGGTGCATAACAATGCAGTTACTCAACATAAATTGATTGAAATCGACGGGATTGTCTATGTCGACGTGACGGCCCTCGGCAACAATGCGCGTGCCGCTGGTCTTTATGTCGAGCTCAAGACCGAGTTTGGTATCAGAGGTGTCAGCGGAGTGCAACTCAGTTGGGCATATGAGAAGAGGATATCAATGCGCGACGTGAGTCTCTTCCAATGTTCGGCCATGCAGATTGACTCATTCCACTCAGCACCGAGACGTCCGCGCTGTCTCATGTTGCCCGGCCATCCACATGATTGTTGCAGGGACCGACATCCGCTTCTATGGTGCAGTTCTCGCAGACGTTCTCATCGTGCAGCCTTTGACGGACGTCCTCTCTCTGAGTGGCGATCCTGAGGTGGAAGAACGTATCGGCCACACCGCCAAGGTCTTCCAGGTCATCCGTGATGGCTATCGGGCCCTGTCGGAGTGGTACAGGGCTCTTCGCCCCACCGTCGCAAGCCCTTATCCCGTTCACGTATTGCCCAACCCAACTCTCGCTCCCACTGCGCCGCCGTTACCGTTGCCGCTATCCTTCTTGGACCGATTCGATTATCCAGGACGATGCAGACCTGGCCGCGATGCGGGCACGATCATCCAAGACTTCCGGTGTGCGCTCTTCCGGGCCCAATTCGGCGACTCGGAGGTGCTTGTCAAGTTCTGCTTCAGGTACTGCGAGCGCGCGCATCGGTTGCTTGCGGAACACGATCCGCCACTTGCGCCCAAGTTGCATGCCTGCGTACGCCTTTGGGGCGGTGTCACGATGGTCGTGATGGACATCGTCCCTGGGTTCGACAACGCCGCCACAAAGTACGAACACCGCGAACTACCAGCCGAGGTGTTCGAGGAGGTAGAGATGGCCGTTGGACTCCTGCATGACGCCGGCCTTGTGCATGGCGACTTGCGCCGGCCGAATGTCATGGCGTTGGAGAGGGAGCCTGGGCGGATGGGTGCGATGCTGTTGGACTTCAATTGGGCGGGTGAGGATGGACAGGTTCGCTATCCCGCATTGCTGAACCAGAGTGGTGAGATTGACTGGGCTGACGGTGTGAGACCGGGACGGCCTATACGCATGCAGCATGACAAGGATATGCTGGCAAAGCTGATGTATGTATGATAATCACCTTTACTATGTCTGTGTTTCCGGTATCGCAGTCGAGTACAACGTTCAGCACATCCACCACCCATCACGCTCGACATTGTCGTGCACGTATGTATAATAAACGGACGTAAAAATAGATCATACTAGATACAGAATATAGTACAGAGGGGCGGGCCATCCGAGGAAGAAAGTACAGGCGAATGGCGCCAGGTTATTGCCAAGGAGACCTTGCAATAACCAATGTATCTCTTGACGGCTCGATGAATCTGTATGACTTCGCATCTCTGGTCTCGGGCGTCGGCCAGCTGATGCAGCACCGCGACCTCTCGTTCGATGCATCATAGACCTGCCCGCGCGCAATCAACGCCTCCTCTGCTGCGAGACTTGCAGAGGTACCGATGAGAAAGACTTACGACATTTGCAGCACCGTAGCGTCCGCTCGCGGAGCGTTGAACCCGACATCGGCTGGATGCTAGTAGACTATACCAGTCTGGAACATTTCTGGAATACGAACTTCAAGTTGTAGTAACTGTATACGTGACACGGTGAGCACCCAAATACATAGGTTACATATGGAGCGGTCTACGATTTGTGCGAGCCCCAACAAGATCGTACATTCATCGCCTTCGCTTCCGTTCCGTACCTCGAGCGTGTCACAGCCCAAGTGTTCATTACGACCACTAACACATCTCCATCCACACAGGGTCATGCCGCTGGAAAGCCTTTATTTGTCTCCGTCACCCACCTAACAACACAGAAAGACATCAACTTCGAACAATACACTGTACATCCAATCCATGATGTGACACACCTTGAGATCGTCCCGTGCGTTGTCCTTCCGAATGAGCCATATAGGGTGCCATGCATGTGACGGCTCGCCGTCTGCAGACTCACTAGCTTCAAGCGGCCCTGACACAGCAGTATGTTCCTGGAAGTGAACCCAAGTCAGTTTTCTCCGAGTCTTCTCGTGCCACACTTGACTCACCACATCCTTCACTTCTGTGGGCGCGTTGTCTTTCTTGATGAGCCAGATAGGACGCCAAGCACCGGCGTCGCTAGCTTTTAAAGACTCTGATTCATCAATAACATCCTGCTTGTCAGATGATAAGTTAGGACATGTCAGATCCCCCCGTGCTCATGCGTCACCGACCGTGTCTTTCACCGCCGCGGGTGCATTGTCCTTTTTGGCGAGCCGGTATGGCTGAGCCTCCACTCCAGAACTGCTATAAACGGCGGTGTCACTCTCCTATGAATCACCAATAGCGACAAGTTGAACAAAAGCATCTCGACGTCAGCTAATAGTACAACGAAGTACGAGGAGGGACGCGATACGTGCCTTCGCTTCTGCAGCATCCAGCGCGGTTTCCTTGATCAGCCAGATGGGGCGCCATGCCGGGAGGGGATCAGAATGGCTCGCGTTGGCCTGAGCGGCCATCCCGTTCGGATTCGAATGATTTGCCTGCCGCATCATGTCAATGCGTTTAGGAAGACGCCATATCGATTACAATCGCATTAGCACTCACGAGCACATCCGAAGGGGCGTTATCCTTCTTGACGAGCCAGATAGGATGCCAGGCAGCCTGAGGGGCGCTGTCCGAGTTGTCTGTACCCTCGGAAACTTCAGGTTGTAGTCGGGCCGTGTCCACAGGTACCTTGCCAGCCGCCGCATCCTATACGCATTTATGCGGTCAACGACCTCTAGCGCGAAGAGAAAGACCACATACAGCGTCACGCTTGCCGAACGTTCTAGTTGCAGGATCATAGGGCTTGCACAGGTACATGCACATATCAGCTGCGCTCGGATGACAATAGGCGAGACGGGGGGGGGGTACCGTAGCGTGCGAGATATGATGCATTCCCCCTTCGTCTCCCGAGGGGTCGCGGAACGCCGTGAGATGGCCGCAGCGCGAGCAATACACGTCGTGAGCGTTCTTCTTTGACAGTTTACCTTCCTTGAGCGACTGTACGAGCCATTCCTTTGAATGGATTCCTCGGTTGAGTGCTGTCCAGACCCTGGTGTCCGAGTCAAGCAATCAACTGTCGATGTTCGGCCCGGGGGGACCATCTCACCAGTCAATGACCTCAGTCTCCTTTCCGCAATGAGGGCATACCAGAGGTGGGGTGTTCATATTGAACCCGAGGAAGTCGAGGTCGCCCATGTCGTGATCGAGGAGCTCGCCGATGCGGCGTCCTTCGTCTTCGCCTATGATCCAAGCATACGACGGGGCTTGTAAGGTGTCATCTTGGACTTCTACGTAGTACGAGTCCCGCTTAGTAGGCTATAATAGGCCAGGGTTAGTTAGCATAATGTGTTGCACGCCATCAGAAAGAGGGGTGAGACGAACGGTGGTCAGGACGACGACGACGCTCAGCAGGAGGAAGGAGAGGATGCGGATGCCCTTCATCTTGCTCCAGTGCGTGACGGCAAGGGTCCGAGAGCCGTCATTTATTTATGCGCTGGAAATGTCGCCCAAAGTGCGCGCGTCAGCTGAGATCTCCAAGTATAGCACCCACCCATCAGCATGCGGCACGCCACCCGATGTACAGCGGCATCCCCTGACCATAGAAGGTGTCGGCCTCGCAAATTCTATCCGGCTCATTCACTGCTAGTGCACCCATGAATGTATGTCCGATGACAGATCGCAGCACCTGACGGCAGTCGACCGTGAACTGGAACCGTAGACGCATGAGACCGGTGATTTTGATGAATTGTAATGGAAGAGGGGCAGAATAGAGTTACATTACAGTGCAGTGCAGTCCTGTCCTATGATAAGTATGTAGACACATACAGTAACCGTAATGTGATGACGGTTCCACGGTGCCACATCTATAGGCACGGAGTGAGGCCTAAAAAGTCAAGAAAAGTCATTAGCTACAGGAAATCGAGAGACAAGACGAGAACAATACATACCTGATGCGAAAAGTCTATCCTCCAGTGCCTTCATGTAGAGACGGTGGAAAGTAAGTACCAAAACATCAGGTAGAGGAGATAAACGTACCACTGAGCCCCGGACCGAGATTCACGAGTCACGACTCTACCAACCGATACATCACATTACCGAGCCAAGAAGTAGTCATGACGAAGTCGATGGAACGAACCGAAAGCGTGCGGGAATCACTGCAGATCTAGAACGTCAAATATTGTCAGCTACCAGTACGAAAAAGAATAAGACAAAGGACAAACGTTCGCAGCAAATCGAGGGAGGAAACAACACACGCTTGCAGGTAGTTGAGGAGAAAAGACAGTGATGATAGAGGCGACGAGAAAAGAAAAAGACTTTGAGACTTTCAGGCGTCGAACTTGAGGCGGTCAAAGTCAGCGTCGGGGTAGTGTTCCTTGACGAGCTCAACGACGTAGTGACCGGGGGTTCCAAACGTGACGTGGTTGGACATGCGCATGCCGGAATGCAGGATGGCGACGAGCTTGCCCTCGGCGTTGAATATGGCTGCGCCAGAGTCGCCTTTGCCAGAAAAGTTGCCGTGCTTCCGGCTAAAATTGAGGACCGCGACCTCCCAGGATTCATGCCCGAACTCGTCACACGTGTAGGCCTCAAGCTCCGAGAAGCGACCAAAGGTAAGGTCGGTCGACTGCCCATATTTGGAAACGATGAAGCCAGCATTGCCATTCTCGTCCATAAGATACGGATTGGCCAGGCCTGCGGCGTCGACATAGCCCGACAGCCTGAAGAGATGGTCGTGCGGGTACGTGAAGGTGGGCGGGTTGGCGCCATTGGGGTCAAAGAACGACTTGATCTCGTTGTGGGTGTACTTGCCGGCTGAAGATATACACATGCGATGCTTGATGGGATGGAGGTTATTATGATGTAGCTAACTTCGCCGGTCACGGCCGTGACTGCGAAGTCCGTTGGGAGCCATTGGGAATCTGTAGATAGTGACTGTGTTTCAGTATACCATCTGGCCTCTTGAAGGTCCTTACGGCCCTGCACGTAAACGTCCCAGGTCAATTGGACTAGCGGGCCCGAGGACATGGGCTGATCTCCTTTCGGAGCGTAGAATAGGCTTCGATGCAGTATAGGGAAGGATGGACGGGGTCGAGGACTTGGCCATCTGTGCCAGGATGCCAGTCCTTCGCTTCGTCGGACACGTACTCGAGGACCGCAACGGCTCGGACGAGGCTCTCCGTCACGTATGACGGAAATCCGCACACAGACGTCGCCTAATGGGCTCGTTCTCGTCATCATGTGCCATCTCATAAGACATTGTACTAGCTCACATGGATTCCAGTGGTCTTGTCGCTGTGGGATGCAGCCCACTTGAGCTCAGCAAAGATGAATGTCGAGTTGGGCGGCTGTGATGGGGTTGGTTGACCGTTGCGGGGCCAGGTCTTCAAGTTGTTCTGGGGCTGGTTCCAGTCTCTATCCTTCCCCTCTACCTCTGACGAGGGACGGTCGAGCTCGAGCATCTCCGCACGTTAAATTGCGACAAGTGCGCCATCACAGTGGACTTTCTCCCACCAGCGCGGCTTTTGACGGATGAGAACTGAGAGACTCCGGTTGCGAATCCGAAGCTCGACTAGAGTAACAGGCTCGCGCGGATTAAATGCGTACGGAGAAGGGAACATGCAAGGAGCAGTTGTCGCTATGTTTCAATATTGTTCTGCAACGTAGAGTATCAGTAGGGTGCCAGATGCATCCTACTAGGTGGCGCCCCACCGCCCAAAGGTTCGCACGGTCAAAATGCATGTTCACCTTTAGCGCCTGTGGGACCCGGCCTGTTCACCCATTCCCTCTTCCCCACTTCGATACATGCCATTGGACCATCGGAATCACGATTTCACGCCGTCGAAATCACTGAGAGACACCTGAGGCACGTCGTGAGGTCACGATATGCTTCATGCTCTGCACTCGCCTTTACCTGAACCTATCGTATAGTGACATCCGACCGTTGCGAATACCATGATGTGGACGGACGGGCCTTGTATTTCGGAGGACATCATCCCGTTCGCCGAAACGACACACTAGTGACGCCATGTTCAAGGCCACGCCTTTGACCCGTACCGAGCGGCCTGTCCGATACTTCTACATAGACTTCGGGCTATCTATGTTGTTCTCCGACGGTGACCCACGCTACGCTGTCGGAGACGTCGGTCGGGATGACAAGGTTCCTGAGCTCTCTTCTCGTATTCCGACAAACGTCTCGGGATACCTGTTGTACTCACCGATCTCGCAGAAGTATAGTGGCGTAGACTGCCTCCTCTCGATGATCGAGCGAATCGAATCGGAGGAGCAACCGGAGAAGCGACCGACAATGGACGAGATATCCACGCAGTGGAAGGATTTCAAGGCCAAGCTTGAGGCGTGGGTGTACCGTTCACGTCTCGCTCCCATGTCTAAGCCCATGATAGAGCATGTATTCAAGATGTGTCCAAGGGAGGGTACGCTACCAGTTGACTGCATCTTCTGGCGGGCGTCAGGTAATCGCAACATGGCTCAGTTCGTAATTCCCGTGTCTCTATGGTCGTCATCTTGCTTTCGTGCTGTGCGTCACGTATACTGAACGCTGCTGTGGACATCTTTCTCCCCACGTCTTTATAATGCTTATTACGTTGTCGATATGATTGTATGCACCACGTCTACAAGCTCGCCAGCCAACTTTATTGAGCGCTGACTCGTAAGCTGTCTGATCTCCTAATTAGTTGACTATTCTGTGTATCTGTGTAAACATGAGTGTTTCTGTCACAGTGTCTCAACAAATTTCAGCTGTGACGTCAAAGAATACTCCATCGACTCATCGTAGTTATCGTTCGTCAACCGTTATCGCTCGCTGACCGGAGTAGCAGGGGGAACATGCTCCGACCATGCCATGTCAACCGGATTCGAAGCTGCTGATCGCCTGATTTCATCGTTGAACAACCTTAAAGAGCCTCAAGCATGTGCAACACAACGCAGATGACACATTACTGTTCTCCGACCGCCCATGGAGTCCAGACCGCAGTCCGCGCGTGTTGCCTTTCCTTGCGCAGCCGGCCGTCCGCGTCAACGGGCGTCGAAACTACATACATGGTCTCTTTCGTTCATTTCAAATTCCCGATGTGTGGTTGCCGCGACACGCGTGTCGTGAACGTCGATAGCGCATGCAACTCGGATCTCCATGGGGCTGCACTGCAACGCGTATGTTTAAGTACATGCAAATTCCGATGCTATGCATACACACCCTCAAAGAGTTAATAGAATACAGTACATAGAACGTGTTCCGCGGCGCGGAAGAGGAGAAGAGAAGACGATGGGAAGAGCGAATGAGAGCAGGCGCGAGAACAGGAAAACATGCAGTGCGTATGGCTGTGAGCCATAAGTGGACAGTGGAGATAGTGATACAAAAAAGGGATGAGTACCCAACGCAGTTGACGAGTGGCGTGAGCGCGGACTTCATCAAACGGGTAGCTGCACTTCGGCCACGACCCCCTTCCGCCCCGATCCCAACATGCCAGGTTCACCATTCCCGGACGTGGTCTGGGTTGAAAAGGGGTAGGAGAAGAAGCCCGTTTGGCGAGGGAGGGTCATATCAGAAGACCTACGAAAGAAGCCGACAAAGACACTCAGGCGATTGGAGCCATTGTTCTTGTTCTTCCCCTTGATCGGACGCGGACGCGAAGGTACCGGAGACGCGGCCTGCCAGCTGGCCCGTGCATCGAGAGGATAATTCACCTTGTTCTCGTGGGTGGGCGGGACGTCTTGTGCGGGGTGAGGTCTCTCCATCGTTGTCTTCTCTTGCGATGGAAAGGCGAGAGAAGGCACAGCATGCGCTTCGCATAATGAGGACCTGACTGCGGATGCCGTCGCAGACTCTCCTTGAATGGCAGGCGGCGAAGCGCCAACTGTATTCGCTGCATGCGGATAGCATGAGCAACCGATGGCAAGGAGATGGCTGTGAGGTGAAGACTGGACCGCACCCGGACGGGATGCTAGTGTGCACCGATGGGTTTTGGAGTAAGGAGGTAATGCAGCGCAAGCATCAGGGAGAGGAGCTGGCAGTGTGAGGTGGGTGATGCGATCTAGAACGGTTAGGGGCTTCTCAGTATGACATATACAGTCCGTAGGTGACGCAGACGCACCTATTGAGTAGATGGCTAGGGTGGGATTAGTGGTGCAGCCCATGTTCGACAGCTCCGCCCTGCCTCTCGAGCTGCTGGCCTGCATCGAAGGTATCAGTAACAGGGGAAGGTGATCAGCGTATGAGATGACGCACTGCAATCTTTCCTCGGACCGTGTACAGTCCATCCATGAGGTTGGCAATTTGTTGTGACAAGCCTGCTTTCCACAGCCTGAGTTCGTGCCACGTGCTTTTGATATTGTAGATTTCAGCGCGCAAGGTGTCCGCTTGCACCTTAAACCTAGTATATGCCGTGAGTGAAAGACAAGTAGATGCATGATTCGGAGAGATACGTACGCCCACATCTCGTCCTCGAGTTTGCTCTCATAGAGCTGATACGTGATGGTACCCTCCTGAATAGCGGAGAGCAAGAGATTCTGTGTCTCTAGCAGCAGAGACTCCATCTCACGTATCTTAGTGGAAGGCAAAGGTCCCTTTGTCCAGGCGTAGAGGAGTGGAACCAAGAATATGGTACTGATGATGCTTGCCGTGAAGCCCCAAGACTCGTATCCTTTGCCTGACATGATGCCAGAGCTGTATCGTCGGTTACAAAGACGCGCGGAGGAGAGTTCGGAGAAGAAGGGCGATGCGGGCAAGGTGGGGATCTCTTGCAAGTTGAGTCTGCGCATACCAAAGAATAATGGTCGGCAATTATGTACTCGTAGTAGACCTCGCGGCGCTGGAACGTGTTGTGGACGTGATGAAAAACAAATTATATGAAGCAGCCCAAGAACGCAGCCACAGACTTATGGAAGCCTCGGAGTATGTACGTGCACTGACTGACCTTGCCTGGCTTAGAACGCATGTAAGTAATTTGACGGGCGGCTACATGAGGATCCGGCGCTCAAACCTGTTGGGACATGTTGTGGACACGTGTTTGGCGTGTCTCGCGTCGTTGTCTGAGCGCGGGAAACTCTAGTCTTAGATCTGTTTGCGTTCTCCCCCTGCTTGTGCTCAGGCCATGTCCGCTGCTGATCAGAAGCGCTTGCCTCGACATGCTATACTGAGCGATGAAGCTGTGGAACGTTACGACCGGCTTACCCAGATGGGTGCCTATAAGCTTGTCCCCAGCGAGCGTTTTTGGCAGGCACGCCAACCACATCTACAGCGACATGGTTACCTCTTGAGGCCCAGATATACGCCAGACTGGCAGCCTTCTTGGATAGGAACAAATTTTGTACCAATGTTTTGTGAGGATTCGATCATCTCAAACGTGAGTACACATATCATACCCGCTGCAGGAATTCCCAGTGAGCTCTCGCTTTTGCGTCGACAGGAAGACGGCGTCATAGATGCCAGACGGGTCCAAGATAATGCTCTGGTCGTGGTCAAGTCCGTGAGGAAAGGTTCCGATGAAATTCATATCGCTCAGTTCTTCGCCTCTTTCTGCGAACCCGATAACCATTGCATACCCATTCACGATGTCATCCCGGATCCTCTAAATCCGGAGCGGTGTTTCCTCACTATGCCCTTCCTCAGGGCTTGCAACGACCCTGACTTCGAACACATAGGGGAAGTTGTAGATTTTGTGGACCAGACTCTCGAGGTACATTTAGCAAATATCGTAGCCTTGCTGAACTCACCAAATCCGTCTTTCTCAGGGTCTAGCTTTCATGCACAGTCATCGGGTTGCTCATCGGTGAGGCTCGGTTTGCACCTCACTTTCTTACCATATCTCACACAATTATAGCGACATATCCGTCCCGAACATTATGATGGACGCACGACCGCTTTATCCGGACGGATACCATCCCGTTCGTCAGAACTATACTCCCGACGCTCTATACAGAATATCCCCTCTGTCCAGACTTCAGAATCCCGTGCGGTACTACTTCATCGACTTCGGACTCTCGACGCGCTTTCCTCATGATGCACCCTCATATGTTCTCGGCGAGATCGGACGTGACACAGACGTCCCAGAGCTTTCTCACCATGTGCCGTACGACGCGTTCAAGGTCGACATATTCTCCATGGGAAACGTTTATCACAAAGAGTTCGAGCAGGTGAGTTATCATATCATTGAATAGCAGTTCACCCCGGTGTTCTCACATTCTTCGTAGAAATTCAAGGACACGGAGTTCCTTCTGCCCCTGATCAACAGAATGAAGAGCGAGACGCCCAGCATGCGACCCTCTGTTGACCAAACGATCGCTCAGTGGGAAGACTTGAAAAAGTCGGTTACTAAGAAGCACAACTGGCGTCTATCACCGAAAGCCGAGCAGCCAGTGGAGAGAATAGTCAAGGACGCAGTTGACCTCGCATTGCGCAGTTACAATGGGCTGTGGAAGTACGGCGCAGGTGTGTTAGGGAGATAGGATGAGATGTGAGTTCGCCTTCTGATGAATGCCAATATCTGCCTTCTGACTAAGTCAGGTGTATCCGGAGACGTGCCTCGAGCTCGCTGTCGACGTTCGCAATGCTTTTTTTGCTTTTGGTTAACTGCCTGTATACTTAGTGTGATATCGAGTCTTCGCACGCTTCCCCGATGCATGAAGACCCGCAAATCGCCAACGTCGTCACCGGATCCAGCGATCCTGCACAGCTATGCCTCGAGTAACATATAGCCGTACCCTTCTACTAACGTACACGCAGACGCCTGACGATATCGGCATGATACACACATGCACTGCACAAGCGACTACCGAGGTCTATCAAATACGGCACACACAAGGTGAGGGAGAGGGAAATGGAGACCACTTGTTACGAAGACGCAGAGGAGAAACGGGTGAGGGAGGGATTTGGGTGTGTCTAGTCGCATCTGTGCGACAACCTTGTCGTCCCGTTTCGACGCGTCATCGATGATTGTTCGAAAATGGATCAGGAGATGAGTGATAAGGGAAGAAGCCCGTGTGGCAATGGAGGGTCGTATCAGACACACGGAAGAAGCCAACGAACTTGCGTCTCAGGCGACTGGGACGCTTGTTCCCCTCAAGAGCTGTCGGAGTCACGGATTCCCAAGTGGCCCGAGCATCGATCGAACGATCCAGCTGCTGAGAAAACCCGGTGAGGACGTCACGTCTAGCGCGACGCTGATTCTTGGCCGATACCTGTGTGTCGGGCGAGAAGATAAGCGGCGGGAGAGTACCTAGAGCTGAAGCCGAAGATGGAGTGTCTCGAAGGGTCGTGGGCTCGGTGACGCGAGGGACAGAATACGTGAACTGGGAGGCTGTAGTGACAGGTAGATGAGTTTTGTGGCTTGACGGTACCATCGGCGCCGCTCCAACATGTCTTGGCTGCGAGCTCGAGTCGTGGTCAACGCAGGGAGGCAGCATAGCTGCAATGGTGGATGTTGGAGTCGGGGTTACTAGATGGACATACTCTCCGAGTCTACGGAAGATGTAAGCACCAATATCATGAGTCGCACTGAGATAGCGAACGTTCAGAGTAGACCACTAGGATGGGATCCACGGCAGTAGTACATCCCATACTATTCTCCAGGCCGAGCCTGCCGGAGCTACGGGAGTTGTAAGTATAGTACATTAGAGAAGAGCAGATCCGGCCCGGGCATGACGTACTGCGATCACGCACTATATGTCACACCGTGACTCTCGTCATTCATATGTCTCTAAAATTCCTAGCGCGCGTGCTTCGGGCTGCTTGCAATATCGCGCAACGTTTCTGTCCTCTCCAGCACCCCGACATCCTCACTCTTCCCAACATCAGGATATTCTCATGCCAAAGATTACCACGAAATCTCAGCGGTCGGCACGATCTGCCAGACAGGCGGTTGACCAGGACATCAAGCCAGACCTACTAGAGCAACTCGCCGCCCCAGGCTTTCAGTCTTTCTCCCGCACTCATCGAGCGCAGCTCAGTGATCTCCTGGGTCAACACAACTTGAAGCCGACGTCCTCTTTTTGTACGAACTGGGCTGCTGAGTGCAACGTCAACCCTGTGCTCGTCGACGACTGGCTACAACGACGGACGGCTGGCGGTCGACGCAAGGAGAATGCTGCGCCTGTGGTGAACGGAGCCAGCGACAGGGCAAGAGGACGAGTTGTAGGAACTCGGCGTGAGTCGTCCGTCGTCGATATCAATGTCAAGCGTGAACGCGCCGAGTCTCCTGCCCTCCTTCCCCCGCCGCTGGTGAGGACGGTGAAGACCCGTCGCAAGGACACGCAGAACAAACCTGCGTCTGCAGTCCGACATACTCGTGCTCATGATAAAGACCCTCATCCAGCCTGTCCAGCCTGTGCTCAAAGCCTTTCATCTGTGCCCTCTCATTCATCGGCCCCCCAGATCGCGATCAATTCGGGCTCTACTTCCGCCACAGCTGGAATTCCTGCTGCCGCTACTGTGCCTCCATACGCTGTGTCTGCTGTCCTCAAATCCGCCTTGCGTGGTTCCTCACAGTCCTGCGCTCCTGGAATTCGTCCCCGTCAAGTACGCTTCTCGCAAGATCTGAACGAAGCCGTCGACATCGCATATGCCCACTCAGCCTCTGCGCAACGCGCATATACCCAGCCCGCCCGCTCTGAAATAGCTCAAATTTCCCTTTCTTCTCTTCCGCCGCGTCTTAAGCGCAAATTCGAGGCTCAGGCTGCCGCTGCAGCGAACACCCGCGGACGACAAGACCCTATCGCTGGTCATATCGTCAATCTAGCTAGCTCTGGGGCTTGGCCTGATTTCCCGACCTCTGAAGTACGCTCTACTGCACGCGAAGACACTGTCGATACTCTCGCTTGGCTTGCTTCCCGTTCTCCTGCTAGTTCACCAGCTCTGCCGCTCCCTGACCATTCGCACATTCAACCAAACTCCGAGGATCACGCCGCGCCAGAGTCCTTGCTTCCTCCAAAACGACGCAAGGTGTGCCACGCTTCCGAACCTGCAATCCAATCCGATGTTTCTGTATCTCTGCCTCTCTCGCCTTCGCCCAACCTTCCTCGTACGCCAAGCCCCACAATCAAGCTCGAAAGCTCCAGTTCCTTTTTTTCTCCCTCGTTCTTCTCGCCCCCTGCACGCTCGTTATCGTCTTCGCCCTCTATCTTTGATCACGAGTCGGAGAACTTGCCGTCCTCTTCTCCACCCACCTCGCCGTTCCCGTGTCCTTCCCCACCTCCGCTAGCTTCTCCGGTGCCCAAGCGCGTCATACAGTCTATCTCGCTCATGTCAGAGCCCCCTGTTGTCCGCCAAGACACGGAGTCCACATTGGCCGCTGGCAAGCCTACTCGCATCGAGGATTCCTCTCCAGCCGAAATGGCCTTGCTCCCGCCCCTAAATCTCAGTCCGAACCCGAACCGGAGCACGAGCCCGCACCCAGACATTCTTCCGCCCCCAGAGGATCTCCCACCCCGCCCGCGTCCGCGCTCGCCACCTTGTCCCGGCGGACCTGGTACAGGTAGTCGGCCGAGTACGCCGCAGCCGTACCGACCCGAAAGGCCTGGAGCTGATGTGGGCAATGGGATGCGCGAGAGTTGTGAGTCGGTGCACATCGAGGGTGGCCAAGAGCAGGTGCAGGTCGAGCAGGTGAGTCGACGTGTCGTGTGCGTATCTCGAAAGCTCAGGCTGGCGGCGCAGGAGACACTGCGGGTTCGTGACAGTGTCGACCTGCCGGCGAGTGAGATACCTGCAGATGCTCGCGCTAGGGCCGGAGTAGAAGTGAGGCTGGATGGGCGCGAGATAGTTCCAGGTGATGGTGATGGAACGCGTATGCGCTGCGTGAACATGGATGGCGTACCACTACAGACGACATCCACCGTGCACAGAAAGAAGACGCAGAGCTCTCGTGTAGCCTTCGGATCGCCGACGACGGTGAAGACCGAGGCGCAGGAGATCAAGGTGCCTGAGCAGTCCGCCGTGTTCGTCCTGGACGACGATGAGGATGATCGTGAGTGAAGGTGGTAAAATATCAATATGATGAGGGTTTAAGACGGAAGCCCGATTGTAGAGCCCGTCAGAGTCGTCCTTGCTAGACGGCGACCCAGGGAGATTCCTAAGGCTGTCGCAGCGAAGCCAGAGCCGCGGGTCCGTGGCAAACGTCGTGTCAAAATTGAGGCTGATGATTCTGCTATAGTCGGTGAGCTATGTACCATGAAGATCGTCGTACCGACTGGCTGACTGCGATGCATCAGTTCCTCAACAAGGGAAGAAGCGCGCCGCGAGGAGGAAGGTCGCACCTGCACCTGTCCCGCTCATAGGGGATGTCAAGGTGAAAGTAGAGGGTGCAACCGCGGATGGACCGGCGGGCAAACCGGGGAAGAAGCGTGCGCCCAGAAAGAGTGTGCGCGTGAAGCAAGGTGCCCAAAAGGCGGTGGCCGACATAGAGAAGCCCGTGGACACGGCGAAGCAGAGCGGCAAAGCGACGCGGACGACGAAGGGCAAGATCAACGACACGAGCAAGGCACAAACGACAGGCACGTCCGCTCATGCAGACTCGTACACGCACGCAGAGTGGGGTACCTCGAGTCCTGCGATACCCCCGCCTTCAGAGGAGTCTTTCAAAGGCAGGAAGCACCCGCCGCGCACGTACCTCTATCCTTCCACACACCTCACCGCGCTCGAGGGAGTCAAATGGGACGAGACGGGGTTCGAGTGTATGGAGCTGAGTGCGCTGCCGTGGATCGCGGGCGCGGGCTATGCGGCGCTCGAGGTGCGCTTGGGAAAGAGGGACGTGCTGTTTGGTGAGCGCTTTCTTCCTGTCGTGCTCGCCGATGTGAGCGTTAAATGTAAAGCTCGACGTTGCGCGGTTGTATGCGTACAGACCCGGCGGTTCCAAGGCGTGTGTGGAGTGTGGAGAAGAGGGACGTTGTCGGAAGTGAGAGAACGGACTAGGCTTTGGTTCCGTAAGTGGCTGCAAACTCGTCTGTGGACCGTCGGGGATGTGCAGAGGAATAGAGATAGCATTCATGTCACAGAGGGTGTACTACGGTGCCGCGTGTAGTGACAAACGCGTGACGTAACGCGTACCTTGACTCGACGTGATGCGCGCTTGACTGCAAGTTGCCACTCACCGTCATGCCATTGGATGGGGACCAGTTCCATGCAGCGGTATAGACCTCCTCACTTGCTGAGTGGAGGTTCTAGGTACTCACAGAGCCTTAGGTCTATCATGTAGTCCGCCAGATTCCTCCTCAGAGGGTCACTTCCTACGGTCTGCCGTCCATCATGAACCACGGAGACAGATTTGAACTCTTATATCTATATCCTGATTTTATACAGGGCACATCGCGAAGCTCATAGGGATGCCCGCATACTCGAGGCATGTGGGCCAAGGTACGCGTCCTCGTCAGTCATTCATTCAACGACGCAGCGATCTGAAGAGACATCGCAGCATTGAAGTTCCTCAACCCGCATGCGAACCCGCCGGTGCCATGGCATCGCGTCCTGTCTTCCACGGGAGTTATATCCTCAAGAGGACCAGGGACGGACGGCGCGTCTCGGCAGCAGAACGCGCTCGTTGCGGAAGGTGTTGACGTGACTACGACACGTGGGGGTGAATTCAAGGTCGACTTGAGAGAGTATGGGTGGTTTCCTGCGCCTGGGACGGTGGATATCGGTGTAGATCCAGATGGCGGTGAAGATGACGATGGAGATGACGATAGCGATGAAGCTGGTCCGAGTCGGGGTGGAGGCGGAGGCGGAGAGGGCGAGAGTGAAGAGGCTGCTGCTGCGGAGGTGGGTGAATAGGAGAGTGGGAGATGCGGCAACTTGTACGATAAGTGGTGCGTGAGTATCTTTGTTGTCGTTGTGTCTCGCTGACGACTGACGAAGATGTGCTTCCCGGTGGTCGGCGACGTCGTACAATGTCGCTTCAGGTACTAGCTGACAGGTACGAATCGGAAACCATAAATATCTAATAGTCTCGTGCTCGTGACGCCTGCTCTCTGATGGAAAACCTTGAAAGGACTTGCTTGCAACTCATGGGGGATATTGCAAGGACACACTACATGTTGTTGACAATCCTGAAGTACGATCGAGTGCTAGGTTTGGATATTATCGACAGTGATGTGCTCATCTTGTACTTCTGGTGGTTGTCGGACCACGGTCGCACCTCACACGAATGTCAGGCAGCGATACGCTCATCCGTCCAAAGAGCCCCGCCAGCAACACAACAACATTCGGTTGACAGGCGCTGATGCATACCAGGGCACTGGCAGTATGAGCCCGGAGAGGTGTTAGATGAACAGTACCTCACCCTGTGTGCACGGCGAGTGTCGAGTCACGCAGGGAGAGCAGAGAGCTGATACATTCGTCTGACGATGAAAAGGGAACGAGAGGAGGGTCCGAGTCGAGGAGCACAAGAGAGGAAAATTTGTAACTCGTCTAGTGGCTGATCTCGACTTGCAACACGATCCGAGGAACCCGGGTCAAGTACTGCACCAGTGCTACTGAACGTTCACCATTTCAACGATCAGCACCCGATTGCCAGCCTCGGATGAAAACATCGTGAGTGCACATCATGGGTCATGGATGACTGATGTTTATACCAAGTCGAACATACCACAGTACAGCACATCGTTCGCCCATGTACTACCTCCGGCCTGAGCCCGACGCTCGAATCTAGCCTCTCGTAGCTCTCCTGCCTGATTGTCGTATGCAACAATCACATCTTCCAGTGTTGTTCTACAAGATCTTTGACAACCTGCTCGACATCGACGTGTGCCGCAGAAATCGTTAGCCGGGACGGTCGATGAGTGTCTGGAGAGTTAGTGTCTATAAGGATGATGGCCATGTGAAGCCGGCGAAATGGACCCGGAAGCATGGCGAGGGCTGCAGCAAGGGAAGACTAAAGTTGAACATGTTCAGCGCATTAAAGACAAGTTGACAAATGTCCCTTGCCCCCAGAACAACGGTGCTCACCAGTGCAGAAGCCACATCCATACAAGCTGTCCATCGATCGATCATACTGGTGACGACGAGACTTTGGAGACATGATGCACCCTGCATTTGCATGATCGAAGAGAGGCTATCTATCGGCCCCTCGAAAAAACAAATATTCAGATGTATTGGTCGTGCGTCGGCAAGGACTTGCAGAGAGCAGGGGAAGGTGCGTGTCTTCCATGAAGTCCAGTCTGATATGTGAAATGCGGCAATTGAGAGCAAGAGCATAGAGGTCGGCAAGCGTGCCATTGAACTGAACAAACTCCCACCACTGGCCGGGGTGCTGCGAGGCGGGACCGAGGCGTTGGACCTCACGTTGACTGAGCACATTCGAGGTGCGATATTCGTGCCACATGAATAGGTCGTTTAGCTCTGATTGCATGTGGACGTCCAGATGTGCAAGAATCGGAAAGGCGCGAATGTACGGGCTGGGATCCACGCGGCCACGATGGCAGATTGATAACGTGCGCATCATGGGATACGCTTCTGGGTAGTAGGAAGGCGTGTACTGTGCAGCAGGAAGAAAGGGAGTGTGATATCGAAGCTCTGTCAGAGTCGATGTCCACCTCCCGAAGAACTGCACTAGGTGCGAAGAGAGCCATGGAGCACTGAGGCGCTGTCCAGATAGCTCCTCCTTGAGTTCACGGTCTGTTATGTCGAGATCAATAGACCTAAGGTTGGCTGACTGGAGAGAGAGGAGGAATTGGCATGATTGCGGGCCTGCTCCGTGTATGAAGATTCGCTGGAGAGACGGGAGGGACGCGATGGCGTCACTTAGGGCCGGCCAGTTTCCGATCGTGAAGTCACTTAGGGTCGGCCAGAAGTTCCCGATTTCTCTGGGGATCTGGACAGTCACAAGCCCGGTCATGAGAGCGATGGCATCTGCTAGCCCTTTTGCGGTGTCTGGCGACAGGGAGAGAGAGAGGCGAAGAGCAAGGTGGCGGACGAGTGGATAGCGCGGCATCTGATTCTTTCCTGCATGTAGGAATTCGAGAAAGCTTGTAGTGATGGATTCGTTGTGAAGCAGGATTTCATGGCTGAGTATGGATGCTGCGACTTCGTGGTAGAAGAAGGTGCATGTGCGCATGAGCGTTGTGCAGGTTCCTCGGGGGCAGATGAAGGCGATCTCGCGCAGTATATCCCAGAGCAGTGCAGGCTCGAGGACGTCTGTTGTCATGGCTATCGATGAAAATTGAAGGGCTCAGTCCCTGGACATGCACTGCGTGACAGCTTATGAATATGCCATATCGACTTGAGGGTGAGTGCACGATACACACCAACTGCCAGGTGAGTATGGGTCTTCTGAATCTTGGAGCGGCTAATCCACGTGTCGTCCACAATGCGATTGCGGCGTTGCAAAGAGCGGCTGGGCTGTAGTAAGTACTGAATCGATCCGGGATCACGGTCGAGAGAGGAGGGGGAGGAGTCGCGCCTCCACTTCGATAGTAGGAGGCTGCGTGAGAGGCCAAGTCGGGAGACGAGCGAGAGCCAGAGTACGAGTGTCTTGATGTCGCAGTCGTCCGAGTGCCAGATTGAGTCGTCCGACACGGAGACTCAGCCGGCTGGAGAGAACGCGGCTGGAGAGAACGCGGCGGTCGAGAGCAAATTGCGAGTGGTGTAGGCGCCCGCTGGGGGAATCCGCGCACGTCTGACTGGAACCTACGATTCAGTATTACTATCCGACACTCATGGCACATTGGCATATTGAATTCTTTCGATCTCATATCGTTCTTCAAGCACGACGACCTCAGCATTGACACTGACCATGCTCTTCGCTCTACCATTGAGTCTTCGTTCTCACCCAGCTTGTCGCTGGCTATCGAGTCGGCGAACTGCACCCCTCGCCCACGAAAGCCACCGGTATAGTGCACGTCGAGGAGCAGCACGTCGTCATCCAGTCTGCTCTCATGGCTACAAACAATGATACACAGCGCAGTCGGGCGTCGAGCTCGGTTGCAGTTACGGCGAGAGGACGCGCAACACCGTGACGGCCCATCCATCGAACCTCTGGAACCCCGAAGCAAAGAGCCTGAGGAGGTGCCACAGACAAAGGGGAGACGAGTACTTGCGGCCTTAGCCTCGGCGCGCCGCTGTGCTTGTCTATCACGGAGGCTGTCTGACAGGCTACACCCAGTGCAGCACCCTTTTTTCTATCATGTCTTATATGCCGCTCATACAGTGATACATATCATACAGGTACAACAGGTTCTCTAGGTACTGTTTCACAGAGGCAGACGAGTGCTCATCAGACTGAAGGTGCCTACTACATCAAAGGGCTTTGTGTGCGTCTGGACTAGTATATAGCTGGGATGTTTGCTGGTCGAGATAGAGATGTAATTGGACGGCTATCGAGCAAGCAGATCTGAGCACTTCGTATGATTCAAGGACGGGCATGAGGGGACTGCTAGAAAACATCCGACGAAAGGAAGTCTATAATCTGATCAGTGAGTTTGGGTGGCATCTCTCTGTCCGGGCGGAAGGAATGGTGGACTTCATGTATGGCGGGCGGTCGTGACGAAGGTCAAGTAGGCCAAGATGAACGGTATGACATTGTTTCGAAACGACGGGTTCAATATACATTGTCTCGCCTAGCCTCCCTAGTGCGGCGGATGTACGGGCTACTACGGTTTCGAATCAGACTCCAAGTCAGCGAGAATTTTGAGATACAGGTCCCACATCTAATCCTCCTACGGACGGAACATAACTCCGTACACGTCTCTGTTCTGTTTCTTGACGAATTTCGCCCTCTCCTTCATCACCTTCTTTCGAACCTCCTCTGCCTCTTCACGACAGAGTGTCCCGGCGAGCGCGTACGACGCGATCATATCATACAGCTCCGTCGGAAGCCCTCGTAGCGCGGGGATCCGCTCCATCTCGTTCTCGTACCACGCACGCTGCTGTGGAGGCACGTCCGACGTCGAGTGCACCCGACAGGATGGGTCGACTAAAAAGATGGACAGGATCTTTTGGACGCCCCGCTTCGACCGGTCTACAAGTTCGAAGGGCTTGACGCGATGTTGCCAGCGGTTTGAGAACGCAATGCACTTGTCTTTTACTGCGACGACATGCCCAAGCCCCTGGTTCAACTGGTCGCGGGCTGTGAACCCGAAGGTGAACAGATAGCCGCCCTCCGAGTCCTCGTTGTGATCGTATGGAAGTCCCGAGCCATCCTCTTCGGCACCAACCTGTGCGCGGAACGCGAGGCGCGACTTCGTGATGTTCTTGCAGGCGTAGTAGTAGAAGCCTGTGGCGACGATGCGCTCATTGAGCATCCCTTCGACGTGCCATTTGCCACCGGGATACTTGGGCTTCTTTGGCGTTAGGACAATGTTCGCGAGCTTGACAATCACCTGGAGAGTACGTCCTTTCAGGTTGACTTCGATCCGCCCTTCGGTGCTGGGAGGCTCAAAGCACGGAGGCTCCGGAACGAATGGCTCACGGGTTGCATACCAATCCCCATACTCAGAACACGCCTCATCGCTGTCATCCCAGTCATCCCAGTCGAATTCATGGTGGTCGTACCAGGAATAGGGGTCGACGTGAATGAGCAGAGGGGGCTCGGGACTCTGGGCATCAGAAAGAACCTTTTCGAACATGGGGATGAAGCGCTGGAGGACGGAGGTGATAGGGGGATACAGCACTCGATGCTCGATCGGATGAAGGTTATTGATGTAGCCTTGGCATGTGACCTCGCCTGTCGTGGCCACTGCGAAATCGGTCGGGAGCCACTGGAAGTCCTGTGATACAAATGAGGAGTCCCATTGGTATTCGTATTCCTGTCCGTATTCGCCCTTGCGAGTCTTCTTGTACTCATCCCAGGTACGTTCGACCGGTGGGTCGGATGAGCTACTTCTATCGTCTTGTGGACGATTGAACAAGCTCGCGCCAATGCGCAAACAGTAGAGGGAGGGATCGACAAGGTCGAGTACTTGGCGGTTTGAGCCCGGATGCCAGTCCTTCTCTCCTTGAGGCACGGACTCGAGGATGGCAACTGCACTGATGAAGGCCTGCTTCACGTCTTTAGGGATGAGAGACGACGACTGATAGACCCCGTACACAGAATTACTCTAGGTTGAGCATGTTGTTCAGTGAATGTTCACTACGACAACAGATTGGCTTACATGTATTCCGGTGGTCGACTCTACCTGCGAGGCAGCCCACTTCAACTCGTCGAACACATAGTCGAGCTGATCGTCGGTGATGGGTTGGCAGGGACATGGTTGCGCTGTTATCTGCAGTCAAACGCATGCCATGCAAAGACGAAAGAACCGTGCGCACCTCCAAACGACTTCTGTCGGCGCTGGTCCAATTTGACCAACATAGCACGCCATCTTGCAACGTGTGCGCTGTCGTTGACACCCTCCCACCAGCGAGGCTTTTGACGGATGATGTTGGAGAACTTGCGCATACGAAGCTCAACTAGCGTCACAAGATCGCGCTTGTGAAACTCATATGGAGTGCGAAAGACGTCAGACGCCGCCATACTATTGCTGTAGAACTGACTGGGCTAAGTGAGATCGAGTTAGCCCGTGGTCGTTGCGAAGCACGAAGTGGCGGAACTTACGAGACGGAGGGTGCGACGTGGAGGGTGAGGATGAAGTTTGCTGAGGAACGTAAGTTCACGGCACACATCCAACTTGAACCCTTCCCACGCGTGGGTGTGTCTCGGCTCCGATTTTGTCGGAAAGGATGTACACAGTGGCTAGAAGTGAGAGTAGTACGGGCTTGGTGGAGCCGTGGCAGCATTTGCAGGACTTGGGCTGCCAGAGGTGACGATCGGAATCATGAATGTGTCCAGCGCCGATGGCTGACCAGTAATCAAAGCCGGCAGCGCGCACTAGGACTTCCAAGGCTCACAAACTTCACTTCCTATGTCATGCATACGGATACTATGTGCACTGGGTATCGCTGAAGTAAAGTTGAAATAATATTGTGACGAGCGCGTCATTCGACGATCCGGACCGAGCTCAGGGTGCGTGCGGTGTGACAATCCGGGCCCTCAGACAATCATTCAAGGAGTGGTGATACTTACCTTCTCCTCGGATGGCCCGCCGCGATGGGCAAGCGAGCGCCTCGAGTGGAATCTCTGTGCAATGTTCGTCAATCCCCATATCTAGTATGATTGATCTTTACGTCCAATTCTGATTATGAAGTGGGAGTGCCCATCCCATTTTCGCGCGTGATGGGTATGGATGAGCTGAACGTTGTACTCGACTGCAAAACCGTAAACACGAAGGAAAATTCGTAGCGGTGATGATCATGCATATTTCAGCTTTGCTAGCGTAGTCTTTCATGCGATCAGATATATTTGGATCGTCAGGCACTGGTTCGGTCTGTTGAAATGAACAAGAGAATAGATTTCAATGGAAGTGAACGCACGAGATGGACCACAGTGGCATCATTGTCAATTTCGACGCCTTGCACGGCGTGCAGAAAGAGAGTGGTGTTGACGTAGAAGAGTGTAGGCATATTGCGAGCACAGGAGTAGGAGGCTCGTTCGCAAGTTCGAGTGGGAAGGTTGGAAGTTCACACTCCGCCGCGGCGTGTTTGCCACCTTGAGTTACATACATGAGTAAATACGCCCTCTGAATATATTCTCTTTCTATGTACGACATGACACTGCTAGGCTTTCGTGAATCATAGCGAAGCTCTGTGCAACAAAATGGGCGTGTGAGGGCGTGGATTGGAGTCTGCACGACAAGTGCCCGTGCGACTCTGAGGTTGTCGTGCCGGTGCGCCAAGTCGTAGCTGCGTATCGGACCTTGCCAGCGGAGTCGGGGCACCCTGGGTGCTTTATCCTCGGTGACCGATGAAGAGTCTTCGTGATACATAAGATCTAGACATCTTCCACGTCTATTGACTAGTAATATCTCACATCTCTTCTCACATTCTCAGGGTCGTGTTAAACTGTTTGTCTTGCTGTCCTGAAGTTGCTCACTCTCCGCCCTCCGTACTAAGCTAGTCACTGATACTTGTGATGTCTTTATACTATAATTCATAGGTCCATCGTTCTATTGTGAATATACTAACGATGCAAGTTGCGAGGACTTCTCTGATTGGCTGGAGACTGGTTTAGCATCAAATGAGAGTCGGCGCTTGCCGAACTCCGCATTTCGCATTTGCTCGCAGCTTTGCCCTCTATTACTTACTGATGATAATCCTCCTCCTCCTCATCTCAGCTGTTGCCTCCTCCTCATGTATCAGCAGCGTTGTGACTAGGTATGGAGAACGACACTAGCACTCTGTTATCGGCCGTGGATCCACCAACCGCGGACCACGAGTGGGTGGTACAAAGCAACACAAGCGCGGTGAAGCCGAATGTCGACGACGCAGAACGTACCACGCCGCTTGATCCTGTCCCACTCTGTCAATGCTGTAGTGTACTCTCTGGGCAGCGTCCTCGTGCCTATACGTCTAACGCAAGCAAGCATGTGAGGAATCACCTAACACGGAGAAGGAGAGCGTCAGCAAGCTCGACGCCCTCCGGAAGGAATGCGGGGAGAAGCTCGAGCAGATCGGTCGCATCAAGGACCACCTCGAAGATGTCAAGGCGAAGGGCCTCGGCGAGTCGCATGATTCCGCCGTGCTCCGTCGAGCGGATCTGCTCAAGAAGGTACTACAGGCTCAGCGCATGACGGAAGCGGTTCTCGGATTCGGACCTCACTCGTCCTCACAAGGCTCCTCCCATTCCGAGTCTCCTTCCTTTCGAGAACTGGTGTCCGCCTTCCGAGACGCTGTAGCTTCGTTGGACGACTCATCTTTGGTCGTGGAGCCATCGTATTCGTATTCTTTGGGGATGAGCGTTGTCGTGTACTCGATGAACGATTCCGCGCTATTGTGCATACTTCCTCATATTGATCACATTGATTGCGATTGTATCAGTACGACGCATACATGACACCACAACCCCGGTGAGACCATTGGATGACTTGATGACTATAGCAGTACTGCGTGAACAGCTGCTCATAATATATCTCGGAAGCTTCTCATGAATGCCGATTTATTCCAGACTCAATTCAAGCGTCGTGCGGTGCGTGTGGATTCAGATATAAATGATCATAATGATCTCACGTTTATCATATAGGGCGCATCTCAACTATCGACGATGAATGTCCTACTTCTAGTCCATGCTCAGATACAGTCCAACCTTGCCGACACGTTCGGCCTCTGCCATCTTGCTTAGAGAGAGACGGGGAGACATCCGATGGAGATGAGTCCACCTAGAGTTGTCAAAGTCAGTACGCATCCCAAACCCTTATGCAAGAACACAATGTCTTGTCCTCACCGTGCGAATTGTCTTCGCAGCAGACAGTGTTCGTGGAGCTATCATAAAGACAGTCAGAAACTTCGTCACATGAATGCGGAGCTCCTTGCTACGTACCAAGTCCCGCCGCCAGCGCCGACGACGCTGATGGGCGAGCAATTGAGGCCAACGGGGATATTGACGTCCTGCAAGACAATCCCAAGCAACCCAAGGAGGCTCGCGGCAGCAGGGTCGGACGCCGTTGTCGTGGATTGACAGCACTGTACAGCCCCGGTGGTGCACGACGACGCCTGGCGAGCGGTCGGGGTGGCGGCGGCGAGGATTGCGAGGGTGGAGAGGGCGAAGAGTGTAGAGAACATATTGGATGAAGAGGTGATGCGGTTTGAGAGGGCGAAGGACTAGTGAGTATTCGCTGAAGAATATGGTGCTCGGTGCTGAGGGTTCTTATAGTAGACGAAAGGCGCGGGTACCGCCCGCTACCTGTAGGTTCCAGCCCGTGGACGGTCAGCCAGGAATGATCATGCAAATAGTTTGATCGTCATTGTGGTGGTCACCAAGTGTCGCTCCAACATGACAGCGTGGCGTCTGGGACTACAGTCGAGGTCTCGCTTGCGGCTCAAGGGCGGCACTATCCTCGCAAAGTCCCATCCGCCGTTGTGAAATAACTGTTCGAACTCAGAGACTTTGAACCGGCCATATGGATAGCTGTAGAGGCGGAGCCTACATCCTGTGTCTCGTCACTTTCGTCACAAGACAGGACCGAGAACCTTCGGCAGGAATCCAGCATTCATGGACGCCCGCCCTCGGTGCCGCTCCAGTATAGGGCAGCGACTGCCATCCCAGTTCCGCCAGTCTATCAAAAGCCAAACTCTTGTCTCCGTCTCCTAGTGCACATTCAAGATGATTGACGGGCGTGTATCTGACTGGCACAGCATCTGTCTCATGACGTCTTCCCCTTCCTCGCGCCTAGCACTCATCTATTACTCTGCGTCATACTGCCATAAGTTTTCCAGGCACACGAACAGGCTCAACCTTTTATTTGTCAAACCAACCCCGCCCTCCACGACATGTTGAACGTCACAGTGAAGCACCCCCTTGAGTCCGCCCGGTCTGCACGACGAACACGAGGTCTCTGTTGCTTCTTCCCATGTTGTCATCCGACCATGCGGCACGTGTTCTTGTTTCATGAAGGCCGCGATATATCCGCTCATTTCATCTTGCGGTGGGTTCTTCAGGCGTTATCGCGGCAGAGGCAATATGACTGGCCGCAGCTCACCGTCAGCATCATGCCACGTCTCCCCGCTGACTAGGCGAGGATGAGTCACAGATCGTGGGTCGCGCCAAAGGCGAATGTACCGCAGAGAACGGATGTGATAGTGCAGCTTGGGTGAATCTACCTCACCCAATGTTGGGGGAATCTACTAAGGGCGTTGGGCTATCTTGCTCACCATGGGTGGGATGGCCTCGGATTGCCAAGGTACGTCGCAGACTCGCCGTCTCTCCTGTAGGTCGCACAGCCTAGCTTCGAGCTTTGTGTATTCGAGTACAGATGAATACATGCATTGACAATACTACATGACGTCTCCTATTGCTCATACAATCCAGTCTAGTATCGAAATCCCTGCAGATCAACTGAAGAGCATCTCTTCCATCTTGCTATGGTCGAGAAGCTCATATCTCTCCAGGAACTGATGGACGACGACAGGTACAGAATGGCGAGCATACGGCCGGCCCGTCAATGCACCTCATGAATTAATATGCCACACGATGAATCGACACGGCGGACAGCGGAGCAAAGATTAGGTGGGCGGTAGGCAGATCTAAGGGAGATAGGGACGTACCGTCATGTTTAGAGGCCGTAAATAATTCAGCAGCAAGTGTTGCTCTTGTGTAAATGTACGGCGGAATGGTGCGAAGCAAGGGCAGGCATGTTCAGAGGCAAGTGCCAGGCGACGTACCGAGGGCAGCAAGCAACCGTATTAGACGAGACCTCCTGAAAGGATTGTCTATAACAATGCAGAGAGCAGAGGACGCACCGTCAGATGTATCACTCTCGATGCACTTGTGCGACTTGACGAAAATTGAGATGGAGCGAGCAAAGGACATACCAGAAGTTCAAGTCGGAGACATGAATCTAGTCAGACGTATCAGCTCAAATTGAAACTCACGGCCGCAAAAACGTACCGTCTGTATTCATGCCCCGAGCCTTCTACTACTCGTCTCCAGCGGTGCTGACAGGGCTTTTTGCTCTAGGTGCGCAACCTGCCCATTCATTGTACCGTATTTACCATACTAGAGGAAGAGTGTACCGTTAAATTACGCACGTGTGGCTTGAGCGACACGGACAGTGTCTGCTTGTCGGTATCGCCATCGGGTGTGTCCCCCATGACTCGGAGGAGCTTGAGAAACGCCGTCCTGTTCTCATTGAGCATCACGGTGATCTCAGAGTCGGCGAAGGAGCCGGCCTCAACTGTGAGCTTGAAGCGACCGAGTGTTGTTGTCCATGGAAGGGTACGAGTAGTGCCGGGTCTAAGAGTCGACGATCAGTTACTCTGCCGTCTCTACCATCTTGAATATCGCTAAACCGGTGGGTTTAGCTGTCCAGAAGGAACGTGATGCTTGAAAGTCGCAACTGAAGGCTACACGCCCAACGACTCGATAGATTTGAGCTGAGAAGTGAGGAAGGCGGTGGTGGGTGAGATCATAACTCGCGGCAGGACAAGACGGCACAGATGAGACGGCGCAGATGAGACGGCGCGAGACAGCACGTGCAATTCAACATACAGACTCCATGGCAACTTGCGTGCGAGTGGGAGACCGCATGCGACGCCACTCTCCGTCAGTTACTGTACCAAATTTCGTCAGCTAGGCTTGAACGCATGCATGGGGCAAATTTCAGGCTGTCGACTCAATAGTTTAGCGTACCGTTCGAGTCATATCTTGGCAGCAGTACTTATATAGAGTCTTGGCGAGTTGGTTCCAGTTTGTATGCTTCTGATGTCGCAGCAGAAATATGTGGCCACTCGCGAGGACAAGTTACTGCATCTGGCTCGCTTGTTATTTCTCACTCACCGCCACCATTCTGTCTGGCGGCTGCTCATGATCATCTTCTCACTCTCGCTCGCTTGTGTACCGTTCTCAGTACTGTGTACCATACATAATACATCGTCTACGGCCGCCTCCCGAAGAAGAGAGGCCTGGTGGTGATACGACCCGGCCGAGTCCCTGACCAGCCTGCTCTCGCGTTCCGGAACAGTCGACTGGGGCTCTCGTCGTCGCTGAACCATGTTATCGGGTCCTCCTCAAGCTCCATACCCTGCGCCGCCCACTCCTCAGCCTCCGCCGTCACCACCTTCTGCGACTTCGGCCCATTGCGCTCGTACCGGGGTGAATATCCTTCCGCGCACACCAGCCGCTTCTTCGTGTTCTTGCTGCCAAATCCAGATGCACAACCGTGGTTCCGAGGACTCGGAGCGACGAGGATGGGCCTGTTGCGTGCCGCCTCGAACTCCTCGTCAGAGACGCGCTCAAAGTGCAGCACGCCACTCTCCCAGAGCGCAGCCAGGCGCGAGATCCTCAGCAGACCCGTGAGCTCGCTGAGGTTCACAAAGAGCAGCCAGGGGTCCCATCTGACGAGTTTGATGCGGTACCACTTGTAGACAAAGCGGTAGTAGTCCTTGTCAAGGCGAAGGGCCTCGGCGAGTCGCATGATCCCGCCGTGCTCCATCGAGCAGATCTGCTCAAGAAGGTACTACAGGCGCAGCGCATGACGGAGGCGGTTCTCGGATGCGGGCCTCACTCGTCCTCACAAGGCTCCTCCCATTCCGAGTCTCCTTCCTTTCGAGAACTGGTGGCCGCCTTCCGACACGCTGTAGCTTCGTTGGACGACTCATCTTTGGTCGTGGAGCCATCGTATTCTTTGGGGGATGAGCGTTGTCGTGTACTCGATGAACGATTCCGCGCTATTGTGCATACTTCCTCATATTGATCACATTGATTGCGATTGTATCAGTACGACGCATACATGACACCACAACCCCGGTGAGACCATTGGATGACTTGATGACTATAGCAGTACTGCGTGAACAGCTGCTCATCATATATCTCGGAAGCTTCTCATGAATGCCGATTTATTCCAGACTCAATTCAAGCGGGCGAGTCGTGCGGTGCGTGTGGATTCAGATATAAATGATCATAATGATCTCACGTTTATCATATAGGGCGCATCTCAACTATCGACGATGATTGTCCTACTTCTAGTCCATGCTCAGATACAGTCCAACCTTGCCGACACGTTCGGCCTCTGCCATCCTGTTTAGAGAGAGACGGGGAGACATCCGATGGAGATGAGTCCACCTAGAGTTGTCAAAGTCAGTACGCATCCCAAACCCTTATGCAAGAACACAATGTCTTGTCCTCACCGTGCGAATTGTCTTCGCAGCAGACAGTGTTCGCGGAGCTATCATAAAGACAGTCAGAAACTTCGTCACATGAATGCGGAGCTCCTTGCTACGTACCAAGTCCCGCCGCCAGCGCCGACGACGCTGATGGGCGAGCAATTGAGGCCAACGGGGATATTGACGTCCTGCAAGACAATCCCAAGCAACCCAAGGAGGCTCGCGGCAGCAGGGTCAGACGCCGTTGTCGTGGATTGACAGCACTGTACAGCCCCGGTGGTGCACGACGACGCCTGGCGAGCGGTCGGGGTGGCGGCGGCGAGGATTGCGAGGGTGGAGAGGGCGAAGAGTGTAGAGAACATATTGGATGAGGAGGTGATGCGGTTTGATAGGGCGAGGACTAGTGAGTATTCGCTGAAGAATATGCTGCTCGGTGCTGAGGGTTCTTATAGTAGACGAAAGGCGCGGGTACCGCCAGCTACCTGTATGTTCCAGCTCGTGCAGCCAGGAATGATCATGCAAATAGTATGATCGTCATTGTGGTGGTCACCAAGTGTCGCTCCACCATCATGACAGCGTGGCGTCTGGGACTACAGTCGAAGTCTCGCTTGCGGCTCAAGGGCGGCACTATCCTCGCAAAGTCCCATCCGCCGTTGTGAAATGACTGTTCGAACTCAGAGACTTTGAACCGGCCATATGGACAGCTGTAGAGGTCGGGCCTACATCCTGTGTCTCGTCACTTTCGTCACAAGACAGGACCGAGAACCTTCGGCAGGAATCCAGCATTCATGGACGCCCGCCCTCGGTGCCGCACCAGTATAGGGCAGCGACTGCCATCCCAGTTCAGCCAGTCTATCAAAAGCCAAACTCTTGTCTCCGTCTCCTAGTGCACATTCAAGATGATTGACGGGCGTGTATCTGACTGGCACAGCATCTGTCTCATGACGTCTTCCCCTTCCTCGCGCCTAGCACTCATCTATTACTCTGCGTCATACTGCCATAGGTTTTCCAGGCACACGAACAGGCTCAACCTTTTGTTTGTCAAACCAACCCCGCCCTCCACGACATGTTGAACGTCACAGTGAAGCACCCCCTTGAGTCCGCCCGGTCTGCACGACGAACACGAGGTCTCTGTTGCTTCTTCCCATGTTGTCATCCGACCATGCGGCACGCGCTCTTGTTTCATGAAGGCCGCGATATATCCGCTCATTTCATCTTGCGGTGGGTTCTTCAGGCGTTATTGGGGTCTCGATGAAGTCATGTTCATGTCCAACTGTCCGCAGTAAACGTAATCGCCGGGAGCGCGCTATGCCCGCCAATACAGAGCGACTATATGTCGCGCTCATTGCGCCGAACTGTCACTCAAGGATCATATGTTTTGCAGTTTTTTTTTGAACGTTCACTACGTCTTGCGTCTTGCTGTGGGTTCCTCAGGCAGTATGGGGTCTCGATGAAGTCATGTTCATGTTCAACTTTCCGCAGTCAACGTCAACGCTCGCCCCACCATGGTTCTACTCCAACGCCGTCTACTTCCCTGCCATCTGGTGGACGATCATCCTGGTCTATGACGGAGTCTGCCCCTTGTCCGATGATCAACAGAACCCGACGGCTACGGCTGTTGGAGTAGTATTGTCTTACGCGATGACAGTCCCCGCTGCCATTGAAGTGTCACATATAGCAAGATTGACGTACCAGAATAACATCTTAAGCGAGCCGGACTGCAGGGTGGGCACTGTTCTCTATTCCTTTCCATGGCCACTCTAGTACCGCTGACTCCCGTTTGATATTTTCATCCATGTCGACTCGAGGGCTAGCCTTCCTGTCTCCGTGACCCTATTCTTCTGTGAACGCTCTCACACCTTGTACAGAGCAGAGGTCACGATGACATCAAGAGAGCACAAGCTCATGATGACGTCCCTTCACCCTTTCAGCACCGGCCTTGCTCATGCTCCAGCGGTTCAGAGATATACTAAAATGTCCTGCATATCCTACCTCTTCTCCTCATCCCAACAAACCACATCGTTCGTGCCCTAGTCCCCTCAGCTCTCGAGACCTTCACGCACAATGTTCGCCAAGCTCGCTATCCTCGTCTCCGCCCTCTCTATCCTTGCTGTCGCCACCCCTTCCCCGGCGGTGGGGGCTCCGGTGGATCGTCTGGCTCGTGCACGACTGGCTCCCTCCAATGTTGCGACACTACGGGTACGGCCAGCGACCCCGCCGTTGCGAGCGTCCTAGCGGGGCTCGGCATCACCGTCCAGGATGTCAACGCCCTTGTTGGCCTGACATGCACGCCGATCACCGTTATTGGTGTTGGTAGCGGTTCCAGCTGGTAAGCTCTACTATGCGTATAGCCTTGAGGGATTGCGAGTGCTGATAGTCGGTGAATTAGCTCTGCAAACACTGTCTGCTGCGACGATACTTCTCACGGTACGAGAGGCGTCCTCTTATTTTCCTTGTTCGTGTGCCACGCATGAACTTACTGATACATATATCTTGTAGGTGGACTTGTTGACATCGGCTGCCTCCCCGTCACGCTCTGAGCTCTTCAGAAGCTCATTAAGATGAATCTAACAAGGTTCGATGGCAGACGAGAAGTCGAAGTACGGAAGCTGTTGAAGTACAGAATGTCGAATGTGCTCCTGATGCGGTAACATTTTGTGGAACGAGAAATCTCATATCACGATATTCGCTGTACTATGCAGGTTGGGTCTTCATACATTCTGAGATGTCTATACAAGGAAGATACCGACAGTATTGACAACGAAGCGAAGTGCTACAATAATATACAGTACGCAGCGTCCGATATGGAACGAACTTAACGTAACGTTCACGCACATTAAACACAACTTTGAATGTCTCCTCGTTGCGGCACATCACGAACTTAGACCGCTTCTCCATCAACTTCGCGCGGTCCATCTCCCCTCCTGAAGGCCTTACGAGTGATCGTTTCATGAGGGCGTATTCCGCGATCATATCGTAGGGCTCCCGCGATGCTCTTCGTAGCCTTGCAGGAATCGGCTCCGTTTTCGTCCTGGTACCACGAACTCTTTATGGCGGGGGGGGAATTCCACTGGTTCACGGGTCAATCGGGAACAAGCACAAGATCTTGCTGTAGCTAGGAATCGTCGTGTCTGCGCTCCGAGTCGATGCTGGTATAGATGTTCGAAACGCGACGCACTTGTCCTCCACCCCGACGATATGCTCAGGCTCCTAGTTGAGTGGATCCTGCTGCTCACTGTCGGACATCTCGGGATGTCAGATGCTCGCCATCTCCTGCAGCAGACAATGACCAATTTTAGAACACAGTCACGAGCGCTATCAGGGAGCGCACCCACAACTCGCGTAACTGATCCGCCGGACCGCGAGAGCACTCGTGACCGTGCTCAGGAATTTAAGTACTGCGTGCGTCGCTGCATCCACCAGGGCCTGATCACAATTTCTTGCCGTGACCCGTCATCACCATGCGCCGCATGCTATTGTTTTGGCTCCTCGCCGCAGTGCATTCCATTGCGACATCTTCAAATCCTTCTCGTTCAAAATTTTGTTCCGTACGACCGTTGGGCCATGGAAGGGACGACACAGACCAGGTAAGAGCTCTTTCAGGATGTGAGAGCGTTAGAGGGACTCACTGACAGCCCTTCTAGGTCGAGGCCGCCATTGCGAGATGTGGACACTACGGGACGACGGTCTTTGCTCCCGGACAGTACAACATCACAAGGCGAGGAGCTCTCTCTGTGGGCTACACATGTCTTGAGGAGCCTCTTACTAACTTGATACTGTAGGAAGATGACGTGGGACTTGGTCTCCTCCAGAGTCGACCTGCATGGATACCTGAGCGTGAGTTGACACGAAGCCTAATGTCTCCTTCTCACAGCATCCCAGCTGATGCACGTTTCCAGTTCGTCCCCGACATCCAATACTGGCTCGACGCGAACAACACGTACCGGGTTATCTTCATCCAGAACCAAGCCTCCTGGTTCGTCGTCACCGGACACGACTTCACCATTGACGCGCACAACGAGGGTGGCATCAACGGGAACGGCCAACCGTGGTGGTCGTACTTCGCCACGCACACGCGCGAGGACGGCGACGGTCGTCCGGTCGCGTTCACGCTGAAGAACGTCACCCGGGGCGTGGTCAAGGACTTCCGCATTGAAGCGCAGCCTTTCTGGTGCAACGCGGTGGCGGACTCGCGCGAGGTCGTGTATGATGGGATGTACTGCAACGCCACTAATCAAGACCCGGCCTTTGTTGGGCAGAAGTGGGTTTCCCATACTGACACAGAGACCATGCAAACGTAGCTGACAGACGTATCTCTCTTCCGTCAGTGTTGTACCGAACACGGATGGTGATTCACAGGCGTTCTGAAATCAAATGTTCAGCCGTCACTGACGAGGTTGGGCTTGGCTAGGAATCGACACATACCGTTCAGATAAGATCTCTTTACTGCGCTGGGATGTACGCAAACATGCCGCTCTCAACTATCTCAGAGCTCAATGACCTGGTATCCCAGATAACCTGCGGAGACGATTGTCTAGCAATCAAAGGGGTCAGTCCTCGCAATCAAATCTCTCTTGGATGCAACGGGTAACTCACACGTCGTAGAACTCGACGAACATCGTCGCCAAAGACATCACCTGCCGGGGCGGGAACGGGATTGCCTTCGGGTCGCTCGGACAGTATGTCCATTTTGTGAGTTCAATCAGCTTGCGGCGACATATCTTGTTCCAACATATGGCCGCTTCTAGAACGACATTGTGAACAACGTCCTCCTGGAAGATCTCAAGGTGTGCAATCCCACTTGCAGTGTCCGCTAGCATGTTGGATCAATTGCCTTGCCCTCGCAGCTCATCCGCCTCGACTCGCAAGTCCAACCCAACATGGTGTCCGGTGTGTATTTCAAGTCCTGGGGCGGCACAGTCAACGGCGAGCCTCCCACTGGCGGAGGCGGGGGTGGTGGATTCGTATCCAACGTCGTCACTAGAAGGGTGACGCTCGACCAAGTCACACTCCCCATCCACATCACCCAGACGAACGGAGGCCACTCGTAAGTCCTGTAATAGCCCTTGTATCACCTGGACCGAACTTATGAACGCGATGATGGTCAGTGGCGACGCCCCATCAACGCTCAAATTTAGCAACCTCACTTTCGAAGACTGGGTAGGGACTGCCCAGCGCAACACGAGTGCGTCTTCCACTACATGCCAGCTTCAAGTATGAAGTCTTGACCCATAGTACATAGTCGTCGATCTCGAATGCAGCTCAGCCGCGCCCTGTCCGAACATGCGATTCAACAAGGTCGACATAACGCCCCCGAATGGAACCGCTCCAAGCTACAAGTGCGTCAACGTCGTGAGCCAGTTCGGTCTGCCCGGTCAGTAGCGCGATGTTTGTCGTCACTCTCCATGCTTCGAACTTATGTGTTGCCATACCGCAGCTTGCAATTCAACGGGCAGCTCGTGAGATCAGATGCAAATGGCAGGGTACCTATTTATCCCGATAGTAGCACACCATCTATTCACATCATGTCGCACGTCTCAGCAAAGCGAACTGAGGACACTCGCTGATACAACAAGCTATCATTGTGTACGTAGCAACAAGAATCAATATCGACAACACACCTCGAGCTCGAGCGGCATACTTATACAGTGAGAATCCGGAACGGGTCCGACCCGCCTCCCTCCACGCCCGCAAGAACAGCCAGGCGAACCGCCGCAAGGTAGTCGCCCAGCCTGCGCCCGTTCTGGTTCGAGAAGTCATCGTACAACCTGTAGCGCGAGTCGGCGACGATGTTGACGAGCGAGAGCGCGTGTTTGACATTCCTGTCGTGAACTGTGATCAGCATCTGTCGACGTTCGAGCGAAAGCGAGAAGGGACATACTCTGATACCCGACTGCGCGAGGTGACGAGGATTGAGTGTAGGCGGATGATCAGCTCGGGGATGTATATCTGTCGAATGCGGACGAGGTCGCGCCGTCTCCGTTCACCTACGCTCATCGTCGTCAGCATCTTGTTTCATCCCCCGCTACAACAGGTCAGGAAAACTCACCACCATTCACCTCTACGTCTGCCATAAGCCAATCCGTCGTCAATAGCTTGATCGTGTCCTCCCTCGCCTGCTCGATCAAGCCTTTATAATCGCTCAGCCACGACGCTCTCGTCTCCTTGTTCATCTGCGGCCTTTCGAGCGCCTGACACTCCACAACCCGCGCAAATGTCTCCCAGACGGCAAAGAACTGGCGATAATGCATGTACTCCGTCGCCTGGTCTTCCGGGTCCTGCAAACTACCAAGCTCGGGCGGGAGCATGTCCAGCAGGCCCTTCGCGAGCTGCACCCGGCCACGACCTATTAAATGCGTTAATCATCTGTAGCAGAAAGCGTAATGGAGGAACGTACCAAGCAAGTAGCGCAAAATGACATTCGCCTGCTCGAGTGCGGTGTCGTACGTCGACTCGACGAATGTCGTCCACTCAATTGAGCGCACAAGGAGCCACTCTGCATCCGTCGGTGCAGGCTCCAGCCCGATGATCGACGGTAGCGGGCCCTTGGCCGGTGGTAGGATCTACAATTCAAGCATCATGAGCACCCAGACCATAAACGGGCCAGCTGACGACAAGCAGGTCAGGACGCACCGTGAACGCCTTTTCGATCGTTCGCTCCGCCGTAACGACGGCGACACGCTCGACATCCAGCCCATGCTCGCGCGCGCGCGTAAGGGCAAGGCGGCGCTCGTGCGCGTCGCCCGAAAGCTCGAGCGAGGTGAGGAAGAGCGCGTAACGCTCGACGGCGTTGTCGCCCAGCGCTCCTGCGTACATTGCGATGAGCTCGCGCTGGCCGGCGTTCTCGAGAACTTGCAGGTATGCTTCCAGGATGACTTGCGTGGCGAAGGGTGACACGGGGAGGTCGATCATCTGAATAAAGAGGCAGAGGTGCGCGAAGAAGCGGGTCATGGCTGGGTACCTGGTAGATGCAGAGAATAGATCAATTTTGATGGACGCGCGACGATGGACGAGAGCGGAGGGAGGCACTCACTCGGGTGCAGAGAGGTACAGCCCTTCTTGCAAACCATTCGCGAACCCTTCTAGGAGCTCGTCTGTCTTGTTGAGGATGATATGCAATTGCGATACATGGTATGGGTGATCCGCAGGGGCGCTATCGATATCCAAAGTCAGCAAGACCCATTCATATACTGAGACTGAGATTAACACTCACCCCTCAGCAACCTGCACGCTCGACAACGCATCCAACGTCTGCACGACCTCTTCTTCCCACTCGTCCTCCTCTCCCACGTCCCGCGGCTGCCCATCTACCCCAGCGGTGGCTCCACTCTCGAGCGCACCCAAGCCATTTTCCCAGAAACACTCCCGCTCAATATTCGCGAGGCCCGCACTCAGCCGCTCCTCGCACGCGACGCTCACGAGCGCCCATAAGTGGTCCTCCCACGTCCGGCAGTGCGACTTGAGCGCGGCGGACGTCGCTGGTGTGGGTGCAAGCGCAGCGTAGACGGCGCGTTCAGTTGGGGAAAGCGTTGACTATACCAGCCACAGTTCGAAGCCATGTGAGTGAGCGTGCGTGAAGAGAGGCCGGAAAAGGGGTCGACGAAGGGATAGGACGCGACGTACGTTCAGAGCTGCCCTCTGGCAGACAGTCTTCCACATTCTCCTCCGGACGTTCCCGCGCCATTGTTGTGAGTCCTCCGCATCCTCGTCCTCCATCGCGTCTTCATCTCGTGGCTCGTTCGCTGCATACGGGCGTGAGTACATAGAACTTGCACATAGTGTGACACTTAAGGGACTCACCAATCGCGCGCCACTGGAATAGGAACGCGCCTCGGATACTCGCCGCGCGCCATGGCTGGTTCGCTTTCCTACACAACTCGACGGCCTCCTCCAGCTGACCGGCGCGTACGTGCGCGTACAGCGCTTGCAGGACGACCTTGTCGTACGCCTATGACCCACAGTAGCAGCGTGTACTCAGTCGCCCGCTTTTATGCTCTGTTATGATAGCATAGTATCACGTACCGCATCGTCTGGCGTCAAACCCTTGCCATCCGCTCCGTCTCTGTTGACAGCATCCGGGTCGAGGTCGGTCACCAGCCCAGCGCCAGCCCGAGCAGTCCTCTTGCCCTGCAAGACGGCGTTCCGGGTGAACCTCCAGTAGCCGTTTGTGGCACCCGGGATCGTCGGTGCAGGAGCGGAGTCGTGTAGCCATTCTCGTACAACGACGAGAGCGGAGAGGAGGGGTGATGAGTGCATGATGGATTGAGCAAGTGTGGCTGGTGGTGTATATGGATTCGCAGCGAGGAGGTCGCGCGGGTGGGGGTACTCCGGCGGGGTGGTTTTGCGTAGTCTGAAGACGGTGTTCCGTTTCAGGTTCAGAGCAAGTTCGGCGGCGCGAAAGTATTGAAACGTACGACATGAGGGCCTGTAGTAATGCCCATGTATCACTCTCCATTTTGAGTGCTTCGAGCTCGTTCGGAGAGATGCTCTCGTCGACCACTTCCTCCTGCAGCTCCAGTAGCCTGCGCGTGTTCGTGTCATGTACTATCCGCAGCAGAATCCAGACTTCAGCTCACTGTTGATTGCATATTTGACGTAACCTGGGCGCAAAGCCGGTCTCTGGATCAAGGAGGACCTCAAGGTTATCCTTGTTGGCCTGACATATAGAGAGCACCTCCGCGCACGAGGCGTACAAGGTGTCTGCCATCCAAATTTCTTTCCCTGTACTATTGCGTCGCGCGATCGTGGGCAGTTGACAATGACGGAACCAGAGGGGAACGTGGAGGTGGTGGTGGCCAAAGAACAAGGCGTGAACAGTAGACGCCCATGACGTCGGACCGTGGACGCGCGTCTCTATTCCTTTTGGCACACGCGTACGGTTCATAATCCTTTCTGCCACGAATGTCAGACAGTTTCTCTTCAGTTTCATCTCATGCAGGGACTACGTCAGGGACTACGACTGGATTGCTAACGCTCTGGCAGCTATGAAATCAGACACGCGATAACTGTGCCGGTAGCCTGGACCCCTAAAACCTTCATACACCGGTTAAATCAGTCGCACACCCTACGTACATCACCGTCAATTCTCATATCCTCTCATATACCCAGCGAAAACTAACCTGGTATTCCGGATGCGCTCGCGACATTCACGCACTTGTACGACGCAGTGCTCCCCGCTGGCGGACTGACGTTGAAGTTCGCGAATCGAATGTTCGGACACGGAACTGCCGCACTACACTCAATGTCCACCACTGGGGCGCAACGAACAACCAAGCCAGATGAGCTCGCACTTCGAGCGGCACTGGCGGAAAATGTGACTTACAGGTGCTGCGTAACGAGGTGCCTGTCCAGTTGATGAAGCTCAGGTTGCTGAACTGCAGCTGTGATGGTAGGTCATTCCTGTATCGCCACACAAACAACCCGTTCAACATGAGCACTAATCATTATCATGACATGGAAGGATATTGCAACTCACGAATGCCCGCCATTTGTCTGATAGACATGCACGGGGACGTTCACGTCGTCGAGCGAGATGTTCTTGGCAACGACATTTGCCACATATCCACCACCCCCTCCCCCTCCCATAGGCGGCTCGCCGTTGACGGTCCCCGTCCAGGTCTTGAAATATACGCCATTGTTCATATTTGGCTGCACTTGAGAGTCGAGGCGGATGAACTGCGCATGGGACTAAGTCAATGGGTGGGTCAGGCCGTCAAATAAACTGACCTGGATATCTTCCAAGGTCAAATTGTCCACTATATCGGGCTAGAGGAACGGCGGCGGGAGAGATTGATGTATGTGAGTGGAATCAATCGACGTTGGACTAGGACTTACCAGGTCGACGTACTGGCCCAAGGAGCCAATCGCGATACCATTTCCACCACGACACACGATATCCTTTGCGTAAATATTCGTGGAGTTCTGTGTGCCACTTTAGTCTGCGAGTCCGTGAGCAAATACGATATATGACGAACCCCCTTGATAGCCAAGCAGTCATCGCCGCAAGTAATCTGGTCAAACAGGATTAGCAACGAGGCGATTCCGGTCCAGACCCCTGCTACTCACATCCCAGTGGAGTAGTGAGATCTTATCCGACCGGTATGTGTTAATGCCTGTGAACGCCGGTCACCAGTCAGTAAACTCCCGCTGACACCATATCTCACATACACATACCATCGGTGTTTGGTACAACACTACAGTACAGGTAACCTTTCCATCAGCTCTCACCTTCCACGCAGACGCAGAAGAATAGCACCTACTTCTTCCCCGCATACTCCGGATCCCGATTCGTCGCATTGCAATACATCCCATCAAACACAACCTCGCGCGAGTCCGCCACAGCATTGCACCAGAACGGCTGGTCCACGACCCGAAAGTCCCTCACCGTCGCGCGCGTCACGTTCTTCAACGTGAGCGCGACAGGCCGCCCGTCGCCGTCCTCGCGCGTGTGCGTTGCGAAGTACGTCCACCACGGCTGGCCGTTCCCGTTGATGCCGCCCTCGTTGTGCGCGTCGAGCGTGAAGTCGTGGCCGGTGACGACGAACCAGGAGGCCTGGTTCTGGATGAAGATCGTCCGGTAGGTGTGGGATGCGTCCAGCCAGTATTGGATGTCCGGCACGAACTGGATTCGGACGTCGGACGTCAGACAGCCGTGATGCGAGCGGTCAGTCAGTACAGGAAGCGGGGTGATGTATATGGAAATCGGGAGAGCAAGGACTCACGCTAAGGTATCCGTACAGGTCGACGCGGGAGTGCGACAGGTTCCATGTCATCTTCCTGTGGATCCAAACATATCGGTGAGCCCTCAGACAGTACACTCCGCGCTATTCTGCGAGCTTCCCAAAGAGTGAGAAGCTCAGACTGACCTGGTGACGTTGTACTGACCAGGACCGAACACAGTCGTTCCGCCGTGGCCGCATCTCGCGATCGCCGCTTCTATCTAGACGAAATGTGGAAGCAGTTAGATATGGTGCGCGCAATCAGTACGAATACCGCCTTACCTGGTCTGTGTCGTCCAAGCCCTCCCCAAAGGGTCGGAGGTAGCAAAGCTTGGCTGGCGAATGGCCATGGCCCGCGCCAACACTACTAGCACTAGTAGCAGACCAAACGGCCGCCGTCGAAATCAGTGCAACGACACAAGCAGATACAAAACGCATTCGACGTCGCGCTACGCAACACCAACTTCGTGCGTGGTCGCCGTCACGGTCTGCACGCTGGCCTACTTGAAGGATTGAGGGAGCGTCACGAGGGCACGGACGGCCCGGCGGAAGAATGATGAGTTAGTATGCGAGATTTCGGCGGGTTGAAGCGTAGACGAGTACTTTTACGCACATGAGCTCCAAAGGCTGCAAGCGAAAGCGACGAGTAGGCCCCTGTGACCTCGTTAGCTGAAAGTAAGTACTCGGTCGGCGGCCCGCTGTCTCATGTCACCAGTGCTGATACTGGTTGCCACGAGGAAACAGCCCTATTTGCACTGGCATGGTAGGGCTGCGACTAAAAGTCAGAGTAATGAGTGATACATGGTCGATGTGTTCGTTTTGAGGACTCGAGTCTGTCGGACAGCCAAGTTTGTTTGACGTATTTGTCTTCAGAGAAGTAACATGCTTAGTATTGCCGAAATGTTCTACATAGCTATCCAGCCGACGTTGCACTTCACCGTTCTACAAGTCTCGTACTTTCTTATCGTCAACTCCGCGAAGTCGTGCTCTATGTTTGAGCAAGTGATAAGTACGAGGCTGCCTTCCAACGAAATCGGAGCCCAATTGCCGAGACACGCGTGGGAGCGTCGGAGTGTCAGTAACGACTGCTACTAGCTATAGCTAGGCTTGGAAGGCTTCATCCGCACCCTCTACATCGCAGACTTCGTCTCGTAAGTTCGTTCGTTTCTGTGCAAGCACAAAAACTTAGTTGACTATCACAGCCTATAGGATCGGCTAGCGTCCCAACTACTAGAGGCGACATGGCCGCCCATCCGTCTTACGTCTTTCGCTCCCCATATGAGTTTCACGCTCGCGATCCTGCCACCCTAGTCGAGCTTCGTATGCGCAACCTCTCAAACCTCATCCGTCAAAAGCCACGCTGGTGGGAGAAGGTCAGCGACGATGCGCTGGTTGCGAAATGGCGTGCGGAGATGGTCGAGTTTGACCGCCTTGCCTCCAGCCAAGAATGGAAGGATGAAGGCGCCGATGTGTCGCGTCCGTCCTCTCTGGAAGAGCCCACATGGCGCCCTTACCCTCGAGTTGACGACCAGACCCGGAACAAGAGATGGCCCCGCGACCCCATTACTGACACTCAGCTCGACTATGTGTTCGCCGAGTTGAAGTGGGCGGCCTCTCGGGTAGAGCCGACCACTGGAATACACGTAAGGGGATTTGTTGTCTTCGTAAACATTTGCTAAAGAACGCATCCAATCTAGAGCACTTCTGTGTGCGGAGTCCATCAGTCTTATTCTCTCATTCCCACAGACTTGAAGCAAGCCCTCGTTTGTGGGGTTGCTATCCTCGAGTCCGTCCCGGACGAAGAGAAGGACTGGCATCCGGGCTCAGAGAACCAAGTACTCGACCTTGTCCATCCCTCCCTTTACTGTTTGCGTATCGGCGCAAGCTTGTTCAGTCGTCCACAAGATGACAGAAGCAGCTACTCAGACCCACTTGTGGAATACACCTGGGATCAGTACAAAGAGACTCGCAAGGACTTCGACGATCACAGATGGCACCTGCACTCTGTTGCATCACAGGACTTCCAATGGCTCCCAACCGATTTCGCGGTGGCCACCACAGGCGAAGTCACACGTCAAGGCTACATTAACAACCTTCATCCGATTGAGCATCGAGTGCTGTATACCCCTATCACCTCCATCCTCCAGCGCTTCATCCCCATGTTCGAAAAGGTTCTCTCTGACGCCCTGAGTCCCGAGCCCTCTCTGCTCATCAACATCGATCCCAGTTCCTGGTACGCACACCTTGGAGAAGGACCCGATATCTCGGCTCACAGCCGGGAGGCATACAATGCGTACAACGCATGGCACCATGCTCGTAAGCCACTCGTTCCGGAGCCTCCTCCCTTTCAGCCGCCCAGCACCGAAGGGCGCATTGAGATCAACCTGAAAGGACGCACTCTCCAGGTGATTGTCAAGCTCGCGAACATCGTGCTAACCCCAGAGAAGCCCAAGTATCCCGGCGGCGCATGGCATGTCGAAGGAATGCTCAATGAGCAGATCGTCGCCACAGGCCTCTACTACTATGCGTGCGAGAACATCACAGAGTCGCGCCTCGCATTCCGCACACAGGTCGGCTCCGATCCGGACGGTATGGACATGGACTACGAGCAGAACGACAACAGGGGCTACCGGTCGGTCTTCGGGTTCGCAAACGAGGACATGATGAACCAGGAGCTCGGGCATATCGTCGCGGTAGAAGACAAGTGCGTCGCGTTCCCCAACCTCTGGCAGCATCGCGTCCAGCCGTTCGAACTTGCCGATCCGTCTAAACCGGGTGTTCGGAAGATCCTGTGCTTCTTCCTAGTCGACCCATTCCGTCGGGTGCACTCGACGGCGGACGTGCCCCCGCAGCAGCGGTCGTGGTACGAGGACGAGATGGCGCAGATCCCTGCGCTGCGAGAGCTTCCAACGGAGCTGTACGATATGATCGCGTCGTATGCGCTCGCCGGGACGATCAGTCGTGAGGAGGCAGAGGAGGTTCGAAAGAGGCTGATGGAGGAGAGGTCGAACTTCGTTGTGAAACAGAACGAAGACGTGTACGAGGTTACGTTCAGTCTGTGCGAGCATTGAATGTGGGACCTTTCTCTCCAAGCTTTCGCCGAGTCGTACTAGCTAAGTCCGTAGATTGTACACTTACTATTGCATCTAGAAGCAGGAGAGACGCTGCGTAGTATCAGACTCGTATCTATCGGATTCGTATCTTGGACTTGCTCGTCAACAATCCATCGACCTTACGCTCATGCTAGGCTCTCACCAACCGCTCGCGCAGTTCTCTTTCGCGATATCAAGCTACACGGGAATCCTTTTCCGTCCCTTTTCTCAAAGCTTCTTGCACAACGATTGTCTTGGGCCCTTGTTTAAGTCGCTCGGCGTACGTATACGGTATGTTAGCAAGGCCATGATCCCAGGCAATGATTGAAGACCTACGGCCAACTCGTCAATCTGCGAACACTGCTCATCTTCACGGCGACATTCCCATCCCGTACTGATGACCTTTTCAGTCTGAACGCTTCACTACCTTACCTCGACTCGCTAACTGGCATAGCAGTCAGGACCGGTCTACGACCAGTGCTGATCGGGACATTGACCAAACTCCACGTGAAACAATCGTCCGGCTTGAAAGAGATGATCTTCCCCCCAATGCTAGTACTATCCAATTCGCTTCATGGCTCGCTCAAGTCCCAGCCTACGAGTCGAGTCACTCACACCGGTACCGTCCCTTGAGCTCGCCCTTAAGTGATACACTCACCAAAACAAGTTATCGCTTGAAAGACCGCTCATTCACCCCGCCGCTCTGGTCCTCCAGACTCTGTACATGTCTATCTCCACCTTCGACTCGGACGTCGACCCAGTACCCGAGCAGTTCCGCAAGTGCAAGCCTCTGACATAGACGTCGTGAATGTCTCTATGCTGACCATCGAACTCGTGACTCCGTGATGCAACGACCTTCGACACTCCGGCCTCTTCAGCGCGATACGGTCGGGCGGGCAGTGCCGACTTCATGCGCCTTTCGCTCTCCTCCCCAGCTCGTTGATGTCGACGACGCTTTCGGGCTTGTTTCTATGATGTTGATACAACGTTAGCTAGGAATGCTACACTCTACATACACTACACGCATTTTCTCCTTCCCGTCGACGTCATGGGACCAGACCATAAGGCCATATAATCCCGGGCCACGTACCGTCCGTCTCAGCTCATTCCTCACAGCACCTTCTCGACCAACCCCAGTCCCTCCGCCTCCAGTATCTCGCGGATCGGGTCACATATCTCCTTCGAATACGGCGCAAGGACACCCGGCGTGCCAATCCTACCATCAAGCACCAGCTGGACCGCGATCCCACACGGCACGCCGACGTAGCGCGCCATGGCCGAGTGTCCGGCGGGGTCGCCGTACGCCTCGAGCGTCGCCGTGATCGTGTCCCGCGCGCCGTCCGCCCACTCGACGACGAACCTGTGCTGGAGCATGATGAAGTCGCGCTCGCCGGGCCCGTACGCCATCAGCTTCTCCAGCTGCGCGCAGAGCGTGTCGAGCAGGTTCCCGTCCCTGATCGTCGCCGGCTCCGACGAGAACAGCCCGATCCACTTCAGCCCGGAGATGATCCGCCGGCTCTCGCCCTCGTCGGGGAACTTCGCCAGCTCCTGCACCTTCGCGATGAGCGTGCTGTCGGTCGGACATTTAGCGTGGTCAGTGCCGCCCCTCAAGGTCTCACCCACGGCACGAGAAACGGTCGTACCTCTCGCTCGCGTCGGACGCGCCGATCGCCTGCTGGAAGATCTGCGCCCACGTCAGGCCGTCCTTCAACCACTCCTTCTTCTCCATGTCCAGCCACCCGAGCGCCACGAGGGCCTTGACGAACTCGGGGAAGCCCTGGTAGCGCAGCGTGCCGCGGATGACCGTCTCCGCCTCGGGGATGTTGTAGAACTCGCGGAACGGCGCCGAGTTGCGGTTCGGGTACGCGACGAACGCGTGTGCGGGCGTGATGTAGTACGGCTTCGCGACGCCCATGAGGTCCTTGCCCGGCACGTCGACCAGCTGTCCGTTCGCGAGGTAGGTCGCGTTGTTGAGCAGCGCGAGCAGCCCTCCTCTCGGCGACCAGGAGAACTTGTACCCGAGCGGGTTGTTGGACGCCTCCGGGGCGGGCAGGCCGCCGCAGTACGAGTGGAACTCCTTGATCTGCGCACCTGTGAGTATACGACACGAGATACGGGGATGATGAGAGATACGTGCCTTGCCGCCCTTTGCATGCACCTCGTCGATCGTCTTGATGGCGTAGACGTGGTCGACACCAGGATCGAGGCCGATCTCGTTCATGACGACAATGCCTGCCTTCTTGATCTCGTCTTCGAGTTCGCGGATGCCGGGGCTGATGTAGCTTGTCGTGACGACGTTCGTCTTGCCCTTGATCGCTGCCTTGATGACATTGACGTGGTAAGTGTACGGCACGAGAGAGATGACGAGGTCGTGCTCCGCGATCTGCTTCTCAAGCTCGGCGCGCTTCTCAGGCTCCTCAGAGCCCGCGTCGAGCGAGAGCGCGGTCGTGTTGGGCAGGTCATTCGCGAGAGCCTGAGCACTCTTCAGAGTACGACAAGCTATGCGATATCAGCCGATACATCGCATACGGGTATGCAAGCATCATGTACATACCGATCGTGAGCGCGTTCTCGGGGTTGCGGACGACGTACTCTGCCGCAGGCAGAGCAACAGCCCCGCTGCCCAGAAGGAGGACCTTCTTGGTGGGCGTCCCGCTGAATGCGGCCCGGCCGAACTTGGGGCGGACGTCCTTGCCTTCTCTCAAAAGTGCGCGGGCAAATTCGGGAAGAACGAAAGCAGCCTTGTGGACTTCGGCGTTGTAGTAGCGCGTGTTCGGGACGGTGCGGACGGGTGTGGACAGATCGCGGCCGGCCTCCTTCGAGGCGACCATGAAGCCGATCTGGCCAGAGGGGTAGGTGGGAATGGTGGTGAACGCGTACTCGGACACAGGGAAGAGCGTGCGAGTAGTCGCGAGGAGCTCTTGGATGAGCGAGAGGTGGAGCCAGAGGCACTCGCCCTGGGTGGAGATGTGGCCGCCAGGGGTGAGGGCGTCGCGGAGGAGCTCAAAGTACGGCTTTTGGAAGAGGGAAGCGGCGGGGCCAACGGGGTCAGAGGAATCGGTGATGATGACGTCGTAGGTGGAGGTGTTGTCGGCGAGGAACTTGAAGCCGTCGCCGATAAAGACGGTAACGCGGGGATCGGAAAGGAGGGAGGACATGTGGGGAAGGTATGTCTTGGACACCCGTACGACTGCCTACAGTACGGTGAGATGGCGCGAGCAGTAAGACAACTGAAGGGAGGGTACGGACCTCATCGATGTCGCAAAGTACAACCTGCTCGACAGTGTCGTGCTTGAGCACCTCGCGCACGACGCCGCCATCACCGCCACCGATTACGAGCACCTTCTTCGGGTTCGGATGGCTGGCAAGAGGGATGTGCGCAATCATTTCCTGGTAGCTGCAACGCGGTCAGTCGAAATCGATTCGCGATCTCTCGGGTCGGGAGATTGGCGTACGAGAACTCATCGCGCTCAGTACACTGGATGACGCCGTCTAGGACAAGGACGTTTCCATAAGTCGCGGACTCGAAGACAAGCACGTCCTGGTAGAGCGACTTCTCGACATGTAGAATTTTGTTGACCTTGAGGGTCATGGCCTGACCCGGCCACTGGGAGGAGATCTCCCGGAACCAGCCATCTGAGCAGAACGGTAAGTGACAGTCTGGGCTTTTCACTGCAGACACTTACCTGTGATCGAAGGGTGGGCGAGGGGGCCATGGCTGCGAGATGTTGGAGACTGAGAAGAGCTCAGGCTGCTCTCGAGTCACAAATTTTGGCTGGCGAAAGGGGATAAGATTAAGATTGAGATTACTTTAGATCTAGATCTCATCGGGCAGCTCATCTTTGGCCCATCTCTTTGACGCCCAAGAGAGTACTTGGTATAAGCGAGCTTCATAATCTCTCTCATCTGTCATTCTTCGCACTCATCACCCACCAATGTTGTTCTCGCGGCCACACGGTTGAGTAGATGAGCCCACACGGACGGTGACATCCTCTATGAAGAACTGGAGGATCGGCGCGACGTGCTGTTGGCGGTCTGGAGATCTCCCAGCACTGAATTGCCCCGGTGCTGTAATAGCGCGCCGCGGCGCCATATCCACCGAGGGTGCCAGAGCCGCCACCAGGCGTAGGAGTGGCGGCGGCAAGGATCGCGAGAATAAAGAATGAGGGATCGAGTTAGGGTTTGAGCTCGAGCGATGAGGACTGAATGTCAAACTGGGGCGACCTTGACATCTCCCGTTAATTAGCGAACACTTACCAGACCTAGGCTTTATATCCTTCTCAAGGCAGGCGGCTGTCGACTATTCTCAAACCATGCAAGCATTCATCCGTCTACGCCCGTGACGCTCATCCATGCTTTGCGCGTTGTCAATAATGTGACAGTATGTCTGTGACAGAGCGCACAGACCACGGAGGCAGCTCTTCCCCCCTGTCTACGCAGTCTCATTTGCAGCACTAATAATTCAGGTGCGAAGATGACTGGACTGGAAGTGCGTTTCTGATAGAGCAACTCACTAAGGCCGGCACGCACTTGGCCGCATTGGCGTCCACACGTCTTCCTTTCGCGTTGTCTCATAACGAGTGGAAGGCGTTGTGTCAATGAGCGATGGTTTCGGCTCGGGTTGAGCCTATTCACGGGCTGGGCGCGGTGGTGATAGACTGACCCCATTCAACGCGCCTTCTAGTTTGCCGCTGTACATGTACCCGGGACGCGTCAGTCCCACCCCCACGTGACCGTGTCGATGCTTCTAGCGCTCTCGTCTCTCAGCCCCACAGCCTTTTCTTCTCCACTCATTTTGGAGAGCTCGTACTCATCAGCTTTTATCTGCAGTTATCTCGCATGCAAATAAGCCAGCCAAGGTAGGCAGGTAGGGAGGGGCGGAGTCCGCACGGTGCTCACAACCATGAATGAGTTGCAGTGAAAAACGAGGTGTCCGCTCACCCATATACAGTCGGTCTTTGTCGAGCGGGATCGTATGTATGCGAGAGATGATACAGAGATCAGAAGAGCAACCAGGAGGCGAAATGAAGAGACAACAAGGAGGTTGAGCTCTGTGGGGTCAGGGAGGTCTCGATACTAGCCAGTGTCCGAAGCTTGACTTTGTTACAGTGGCGTCGCAGTATCCCATGCTCTATGTCTTCTACGATCTGGGCTAGAGTCAGTGGGTTGGGTGCAAGTTGAGGTTCGATGGAGTGATTGACTGATTAGGTGTTATTACGCTACTGACTATCAACATCGCTAGGCCTATATACACGAACACGAATTATCACGGGGGATGAGAGAAGTATCATAAGGAGGGTGTAGGACGGACTCGCAGAGAGTCGCCGCGTGGCGCAGTACGAACGGATAAAGGAACGGGCGGCAAGCCCACACTAGGAAAGGCGTAAAGAGCGATGTGATCAGAGATAGGAAGGGTAGAAAGAGGGTACTGTGAGCGGATGCCAATTGGGACGAGATGAAGGAGGATGCGGTGGAGAAGAGGAGGAGGGAGATCAGGAAGAGGAGCACTGCCAAGCATATATATACATATACACGAACACGAACAATCACGCGGGAAGAGAGACGTATCATAAGGAGGGTGTAGGACGTACTCGTGGAGAGCCATGTCACGGTGGTGCAGTACGAGCGGTTAAATAGTGTCAAGCGTGACGAGCCCATGCTAGGAATGGTGTAACGAACGACAGAATTAGAGATAGGGGGCGTAGGAAGAGGGTACTGTGGGCGATTGGGGACGGGATGGTGGTGAAGGAGGGGAGGGGGAGGGGAGGAGAGGGAGGAGCAGGAGCAGGAGCAGGAGCAGGAGCAGGAGCAGGAGCAGGAGCAGGAGCAGGAGCAGGAGCAGGAGGAGCAGGAGCAGGAGCAGGAGGGGAAGGAGCAGCAGCAGCAGCAACGCCAGGCCTATATTTACGAGCAACAACCACGCCGCGGGAATCGGAGAGAGGTTGAGTCATCCCAGGACTCGCGGAGAGCCGTGCCATTATGTGGTACCAGCGTCTCAAGGGGGGTGTCAAGGGTGACGAGCCCAGGCTAGGAAAGATGTAACGAAAGACGTGAGTAGGCATATTAGGTAGGGTGAGAGAAGTAGGGAGCGCAGGAAGAAGGTTCTGTGCGCGGCTGGGGACACTGGCAAGATGGGAAAGTATCGGGATCATCGCGCGAGGGCGAGCGCTGCAACCTCCGACGCCTTCACCACATCTGGATCCTCCCCAGCAGAACCGTCAACACTGGCATTTGCAGCCCGTCTCGACAGTATTGATCTGCGCACGAAGTAGTTGGGCGAAGTCCGCGATGATCCCTGTGCGAGCGGTCTCGAACTCCTGGTGGATCGTTTGGACGACCTCAGCCGCAGGGATAGCCACACGGGCCTTCTGCGCACGAATGGTTTGGACGTCGTCCTCGATCGCTCGCCTTCGCGGTATACGTGCTCTCCTCACAAGTCGTGACAGACTGGGTCGTTTGGCCGCCCTCCGCACCAATCGTCTCGATGGACACCGACTCTGCACGAGCCTTCTCGGTGGCCTCCTTCTCGGTGGCCTCCGCTCTGACCTGCGCGTGGACCTCCGCACGAATCTTGTCGATGGCCTCTTCCCGCGCCCACTTGATAGCAGCTGCACGAATCGTATCCACCTCCACACGAACTGCCTCTATAGCCTCCACACGAGCCTTCTCGATGGTCTGGACAGTCTCCGCAGCGCTGTCTTGAGCCTTCTTGATGGCCGCTGCCAGATCGCTCTCGGTAGCCTTCGCAGCGTCAGCCGTGCCGGCCTCTGCACTCGCCGTCTGAACGCTCTCGACACGGTTTGTCTCGAAGGTGGTGGCGGTCTCGACGCGGTTCGTCTCGAAGGTGGTGGCGGTCTCGACGCGGTTCGTCTCGAGGGTGTCAATCTGAGTGAGAGAGCGAGCGTCGTTGTGGACGGCGCCGTGCGCAGCGGCAGCGCCGCAGTGGCATGCGTAGGGAGTGGCACGGGTCGGGTCCACCCGCCGCGGGTGGCGGGTCAAACCCGCACGGGTACGGGTACGGGTGAGGCAATGGGAGACCCGCGAGAAACCCGTGCCCGTACCCGTGCCCGTAGTAGGCAAGTCACTGCATCAGTCAGCAGTGTGAAGTCTGATATTTCTCTGGTGATTGGCAATGATGCAGTATTTGTAGTGCTCGTGGATGCATAGCTCACAAGAATACATCCTTACGATGGTTCGTATGAGACAATATGCCAAGAGTTGTGACATAGCCACCATGTCGCGCGGGCATACCCGTACCCGTACCCGTACCCGCCGGTCACCCGTACCCGTCGCCGCGGGTACGGGTGGCTGACGGGTACGGGTGCGGGTAACCCTCTGAGTGCGGCGGGTCGACCCGTGCCACTCCCTAGGCATGCGTGGATGAGACTAGAGTCGAAGTTGAGTACGACTTGCATCTGAAAGGGGAAGAAAGCCAGGGGTCAAGTCGAGTCTATTGTTCTGAGATTAATGGTCGCTTACTATTAGACAATGGGACTATGCTGTGATTATCAGACTGCAAAGGAGAGTGGATATTGAGTGGTGGAACCGGGAAAGCAGTAGTCGTAGTGCAAAAAAAGCGGTAGGGATGCAGAACTTGCTGGCACACGCCTCCTCAACTTATAAGATTGCACAGTAAGCGACCGGGGCAAACTCGCGCGCTGCTCTCGGTGACAGTGGAGCTCTGTATGAGAGCTCATCATTGTTCAAAAAAGGTAGTATGCAGACTGGTGTGTGTGGGATACCGGTGCTAGATACTTGAAAACTCTCTGTCTACTAGCCGAGGTGTCACTGAACCACAATGCTGTCGGCGCCGCTTCATTTGGGCGGTGTGGTACCGTGTGCACTGGCAGATGCATCCAGCGTACCGAGCTTGCTCGCTACCGCGCACTGTGGCCTCCGATGGTGAAGGAAACGTTACGATAGTACCGGGCTAACATTTTGCGCCGACTACTAGATGATGATAAGCGGTGAAGGTGACAGAGAAGGGGCGGGAGGGTATGCAGTGCTTTGAGACTGCCTTCAAGTTGGGAGTGTTGCCTACACCCCAAGATCGAGCATAGCAATCCCTAGCAATCGTCATATCGCGCTCGGTGACACTGGACACCTCAGGCTGGTCCGTGCACGCCGGATGTCACACATCGCATGCCTGACTGGCGGGCTCATAAATAAGCTTGGGCAGCGCGACGCGCTGCTGTGCATTCAGTTGGAAGAGTCAGCTTCTACACATCCTTCGCAACCGCAACTTACTATTGACCTTCAGGTGCAAGCTGGCGATAGTATGAAAATGCGCTCGAACCAGCATCTAGGCAGGTACGGCGGCCCCCCTACCATCGCTCCAATCACCGACTTGACTGTGGCCTTGCTTCACCGCATCTATTGCATTATATGTCACAGGCGCCGCTTGTCGTTTACAAGCTGTCAATTGCGGTCTACCTGCAGCCAAGGCCCCTCAAGTCACTTCCGAGGTGTGAACGAGCGGTCCCAAAGTGATCTGTGGAAACGCTCTCGGCTGATGATTGTGATGGTTTGCGCTAGTATTCCCCCTGTACCTTCCGGGAATCGCAAGGACTGTTTAACCACATAGATCCTGGATCCAGGTGAAAGGTTGGCAGAGCGGGACTTCGGAGGGAGGGAGGTAACATCTTGTCGACAAGTCTGAGTGCACAGCGTCGCTCTGCATATACTAGATACAAGACTTACTGGGTGCTCGGCCAGTATGCAGGTCAAAGGCAAAGGGCGGGATCGCGATACGTAATTGTAAAGAGCAAAGAGAAAGCTAGACGCGGTCACGTGTGACGCCGACGCGTCGGGCGTCGGCGGGCGCAGGTCCGACGCCGGGGTTTTTTTGAAACCTAAAGTCAAGGTTCCAAGAAATGAGCGCATGAAACACTCAGCTACCAAGTGCGTATACGTCGGGTATGATGGTCATTTTGTACATTTATTAAAAATAGCGCTCAATGTTATTTACCGCGCACTGATTGCAAATATCGCGCTGTGTTTGCATGCCGCGCTGTGTTTCGCAATGCAGCGCTATGTTTCGCATGCAGCGCTATGTTTCGCAGTGCGGCACTATGTTTCATAGGTAGTGCAATGCATTTATTCATAGTACATTGAAGATGATTGAGGATGCACACTGTGTGCAGTACAGGTACAACAACAGAACAGTGAGGTATTATTGTGAAGAACACGAGAGATTATATATCAAGTCAGTGGTATATACACCAACCAAGTACAATATACATGAGACTACGGCAACAGACCTACAGGACAGGGATAGCAATTGAAGAGTGGGTTTGATAGGACAGCCGATGATCAACGGCATGTCGACGTGTGCAATCTAAGTGGGAGCAGCGTATGCACTCGATGAGATCGGAGACAGTGGATGGTGGGGGTATGGCAAGATGGACTCGACATGACCACTCAAGGGCTGCCAGATCTTCATGACAACAAGCATGTGGGTAGTCGAGTTATTAGACGAACGGCCGTACCTCAGTGCAAGGGCATCGATGCCATCCCTGAGGCAGAAGAAAAGGGAATGGAAACAGAGGCCACCGCATCAGAAACAACTAGTGATGGCTGAAAATGGCGAAGAAGGCAATCTACTGGTGCCAAAGCTGCACGAGAGAGTCGCGGTCTGGAAGCACGACGGGAGTGGACAGCCTCAGGGAATAGGAAATTCAGAGGAATGCGCACTTGCGCGAGCACGAAATGTGGATGTGGAAGAGACGTGATGTGGGCGCTTGCGCGCCATGACGTGCGTTCCAAATTTGGCCTCACCCTTAGTAAGCACCCATTCTGGTTACTGGACTTCACTAAGCGCCAAGTCCTTTACGCCACCGACAACATCCTCGAGCACAATTACAGGCCTCATTGGGCATTGGTCATTCACCCACAAGTTTTCCTTGCGTGGGCGGAGGTAAATCAATGGAAGGGACACTGGGAAATCGTGGGAATCCAACCACTGGTGCGCAAGTAATCTACTGTGTCCTGCCAGTGCCCGCATCTCGCATCTTTACATGCATCCTTACATGCTCTTCCTCATCCTCGTGTCCTCTCCTCATATGCTCCTCCCCATGTCTTGTCTCACGCTCACGTCTATCCTGAACATTCCATCTCTTCTTGCCTTCTGTATTTGTTCTCCCCATGCCGCTCTTTGCTTAGCTTAGTAAATCACTGTCAAGTGACGTGTTAACCTACGCTTATGTAATGTAGACGGCGCTAAGCTATACTGTGCAAACAGTGCGCGATATTTTCAAACAATGCGCGGCAAATATGCATTGCGCGCTATTTTTAATAAATGTACAAATGGACCGCCATAAGCCGTGGAGCCCCACTGGCGTACCGAACGCAGCACGCGTGACGCAGCATGAGAACGTACAATGTCCGACCCTATACCCGCCGAGCAGCGCGCGCTCTGCCAACGCTGCGCGCTGAGATGTGCCGCACCTGGCCTCCGCTCTTTGTCTATTCTTGCTAGCGCTGCCCTCAATCATCTTCGCTCACCTGTTGAATTCGAAGGCCTCGTCTCTAAGCTGCAAGTCTCCCTTGTCCTCGCTTCCGAGTCGCCCAGCACCGCGCATGTCCAGTCCACATCATACAGGGGGTGGGAGGGGGGTGCAGCTGGGCCCGGAACTTAAATATTGAAGTTACACCACTGTGTGACAGTGATATCCCTCAGATATTGGATTTGGCTGTTCCACGCATATCCTGGAGGATATTAGCTTAGTATGTACACCTATATCTGATTGCCCGGTAGATCAGACATGATCAAAGTAGTACGGGGTCGCTCATATCTTAATCTCCATCCCCGTCATAGCGAATGTATGTGCAGTTCATATGAAGATGATATGATTCCCTAGCGCTCAGGTCACAGGCCAATTCGGGTCGGCTACCGGATTTGGGAATGCGCCCAAACAAGACACGCCTGTGCCACTTTCACCACAATCGTATATGCTCTCCTTGCTCGCATAGTCGTTTGACCATCGCAAGCTCATAGTATTGCATTCAAAACATAGATATTCATCAGGTCCACAGCTATGAAGTATCGAATCCCAACTACTGCTCGGGGATAGCACCGTCCCCTTCACCGGCCTCGTCATCATCAGCATCCCCTCCCGGTGCTGGAGCAGTATCATTGACCACAAAGTTTGTGGCAACGATCTCGAGGTTACACTGTAACTCGGTGAGTGCATCATTCTGATAAACTCTGAACCTGTAAGGCGAGGAGCGACTGTAAGTCACAACAAGAGAGATCTTCAGTCAGTGAGCAAACGACTATATTGCATAGTGAAGTACCTGTAAGTCACAACAAGAGAGACTACAAGTACTAAGTTAGTAAGAAGTAGTAGAGCATATGTAGGTAAGAGACTTACTCTTCAGTCAGTGAGCGAACGACTGAAGAGCAGAGGCGAAGAAGGGACTGCTTATATACATGAGGAACCAGTCCATGAGTCAGCGAATGAAGCAGTCACATGTAACCATAAGACGATGAGTAAGAGTCCGTATCGGCGTATGAGTCAGATACAGTCATAGCATGAGTCAGACATAAGGTCTGGAAGAGTCCGGTGCAGTGTAGAACGCACTGGTATGCACAGGAACCATATGGTCATGGGAAAGTACAGTAAGAAAGCAAAGGAAACCGTATATGGTAAGTAGGAACACAGCCTATCTAATCATATGACCATAAACAAGTGAACACAACTCCGGTCCGAGCACAGCCGGTAGTCCGGAAGTTCAACACTCCCACTCGTTCAAGATGCAATGGAAACAAGACCGATCTCATCAATGAACTTCGCCAAAATGGAATAAGGCACGTTCTTTGTGAGAGAATCAGCCAACTGATCCGCAGTCGCAACATAGAAGATCTCGACAGAGCCAGACTCCACTTGTTCACGAATGAAGTGGTAGCGAATCTCTATGTGCTTGGTACGCCGGTCGACTACTGGATTGACTGACAGGAAAATCGAACCCTGGTTGTCTAGACACATGGGTGTCAGCCTGGTCAAGTCATCACCAAGTTCATCACCAAACATCCTCAGCCAAATCAACTGACGACAGGTATCAGAGGCCGCTTTATATTCCGCCTCAGTAGAGGAGAGCGAAATGGTAGGCTGACGCCTCGAAGCCCACGATATAGCACCACCTGCCATCAAGAAGACGAAGCCAGAGGTAGAATGCCGATCATCACGGTCTTCGGCCCAATCTGAATCCGAATAGGAAATCAGACCGTCATTAGACGCTCCCTTGTAGCGCAAGCGATACGCCTTTGTCCCTTGAAGGTAACGCAGGACATACTTCGCATAACTCATGTGCGCTTCAGAGGGATTGGCATTGTACTTCGATAACCGTGTGACAGCGAAGGAGATATCAGGACGCGTTCCGAGCATGGCGTACAAAAGACTGCCAATGAGACTCTGGTAGCGTTGCCTGAACTGATCGGAAGCTGGTTCGTCGGCACTTGCCAAGACAGCGCCAGCAGGAAGGGGTGTACGTGAGGGTTTACAGTCAGCCATCTGAAAGCGCTCGAGAACAGACTGGATGTACTCTTCCTGGTCGATGTCGATCATACGAGTGGATCGATCACGAGTGATGCGAAGACCAAGAAAGCGCTGTACAGATCCCAAGTCCGTCATCTTGTACTGCTTAGAAAGCGAACACTTGACTTGTTTGATGTGACTAGACTGATCTCCCATCAGAAGTAGATCGTCGACATAAAGAACAACAATTGTGACGTGATCCCCCCCTTGTCGCCGATATACGTAAATCCCAGCATCAGAATATGTCCGTGTAAATCCCAGATCTAGAAGTGATTGATGGATTTTTGCATTCCACTGACGTGACGCCTGCTTAAGACCACAGATAGCCTTTTTGAGTAGACAGACGTGATCTTCCTTCCCAGGAACGACCCAGCCTTCCGGCTGTTCCATATAAATCTCCTCATCTAGATCACCATTCAGGAACGCGGTTTTGACATCCATTGACTTGATGTCCCAGTCCTCAAGCGCTGCATGTGCGAGTAAATACCGGATAGACTCAAACCGCGCCACTGGAGAGAACATCTCATGGTAGTCCTCTCCCCACACCTGAGTGAAACCCTTTGCAACCAGACGAGCTTTGTACCGCCCATCATGTTTGATGTCATAGACCCAGCGGTTAGAGACAACATGCCGGCCCTTGGGACGAGGAACGAGAACCCAAGTCTTATTCTCCATAAGCGACTCAAACTCCGACTTCTCAGCTTCGCGCCATTTCCCAGCATCAGGTGAGCGCATGGCTTCCTTGTGCGACTGAGGTAAGCCAGCTTTATACTGAGCAGCAGCTAGAAAAGCGAGTATCGTCTCCGCTTCACGCAGATTGCCATCCTTGTCGATCTGATTATCAGTACGTGCAGGATCGTCATACACGTTGTTATCAGTCCTGTCCTTGTGGGGAATACCAGCTTTTTCGCGACGAGGACGGTCACGAGCAATGCTTGGTTCATTGGCTCCCACTGGAGGGTGACGACCACGTTTGTGAGGAGGACGAGGAGGAACGACAGGAGGCGGCGTAGGAGGACGTTGCGGAGGAGGAGGAGGCTCAGCAGGAGCTTCTGCAGGAGGAGCGGGATCAGCATCCGCTGGAGGGTCAGGTTGTGGTGGTTTGAAGAGGTTGGGAGGAATGAAAGGAATTGCATCATTGGGATCGACCAAATCAGAGTCATCGTTCGAGGAATCATCCGATTGATCATCTGAGAACGGACTGTCGTCCGGGGTAGAAGGACGGTTGCCAGGTAAGTTACGAGCAGGGAAAGACTCTTCGTCAAATGTTGCATCGCGGGACACGACGATAGAGCGGTTGGCTGGATTCCAAAACCTATACCCCTTGGAACCAGACTCATACCCAACGAAGATCATCTCAACAGCCTTCTTGTCAAGTTTCCCTTCGCGCTTTGCCTTCTGCACGTGGACAAAAGCTTTGCACCCAAACACTCTGAAGTAAGAGACGTCTGGAACGGTACCATCCCAAACAGTGATGGGGCACGACCACTTGTGTCGTCGCATAGGTTGACAATTGTAGATATGAACGGCTGCGTCAAGAGCGAGTTGCCAGAAACCATGACTAAGGCCTGCTTGGTGGAGCATAGACAGAGCCTTTTCAGTAATAGTACGGTTCCAGCGCTCAGCACGTCCATTCTGTTGAGGTGAACCCGGTAGAGTCTTCTGGTGCTCGATACCGTGCGAACGAAGAAGTGTAGAGAACTCGTCTGATGTGTATTCCCCCCTCGATCTGAGCGGATCGATTTGATCTTCTTGCCAGTCTGGTTCTCAGCCCATGCCTTATAGTCTTTGAACGCTTGGATTGTGTCAGACTTGTGTTTAAGGAAGTAAGCACAAGCGAGACCAGAATAGTCATCAATGAAACCGGCAAAGTATTTCCAACCTCCGATAGCCTGAGTGTGCATTGGTCCATCGAGGTCCATATGGACTCGCTCAAGAACTTCAGTAGCGCGCTTTTCAGAAGGTGGAAAGGGGTTACGAGTGGATTTGCCAAAAGCGCATCCATCACACGGTTCTTCGTCTGCAGGATCAACAGCATCAACCCCCTTAGTATGCTTAGGAAGGTTGCGCAGAACGTCCTTGCCCGCATGACCAAAGCGATGGTGCCAGGTCTTGAACTTACGGACATTGAGATGGACGCGCTTGCTGTTGTGAAGCTCAATAATAGTCCAATAACAATTAGACGAGGGGTTGTATCGTGCCTCCAGGATCTTACGACCCTTGATATGAATCGTCGAACCATGTTTGACAGCGCCGTCAGGCAGCTTGTCGAAAATGCACATGCGCCCATCCCCTTGAAAAAGGGAGTAACCATTGCGCTCAATGGAGCCAGTCAAGAAGATGTGACCGATGGTGCCTGGTATGTAGTAGACGTGGTTCAGAGTAATTGCTACCTTCTGACCGTCTAACCAGGTTTCTCCAGACAGAGTTCCTTCCCCAAGTGCCTGAATGACGCTGCTATCACCTTGTCCAGCAGTGTTAAACAGTACAGGCATATCGAAGGGTTGGTACTCAATGAACTCAGAGAGATCACCAGTGATATGTTGAGAGGCTCCAGAGTCCATCAGCCATGCAGTCCAGTTCACACTGTTCGAGGCCATAGCCTCATCGTAGAAAGAAGCAGCGATGTTAGACGAACTGGCTACAAGTACAGATGATACAGACTCAGTAGTGACGTGCGCATGGTTATGAGAAGTGTCCTTGTTCTTCCCCTTGTCCTTATCCTTGTCTTTATCCTTCCCTTTACCCTTGCCCTTGCCTTTGGGATGCTTCTCAGGATACTTCTGATAGCAGTTGGACTCATGATGAGAGCCACTCCCGCAATGAGAGCAGGGACCCTTGGGCTTGGGCTTGGTCTGAGAGACCTTGTTCGCAGACTGGCCGTTCTTGCGCATGGACTCCTCAGCCAAGGTCTTCAACTGGATGTTGTCGAGAGTGACCTTGTCAAGGTCTGTGGCTGCCATAAGCGCAGAAACCATGGACCGGTACGACTCCGGGATTTTGGACATCAAGAGAAGGGCTTGCATGTTGTCAGAGAGCGTGACGCCATTGCTACTAATTTCGCGCAGGCATGTGATAAGACGCATCATCTGATCCTGAAGGGGCTTCTGTTCGTTCATCTGAGGCTCAGCAACGAGTGACTCGAACAAACCCCAGACGTGGGCACTGTTAGGCTTGCCAAACTTGTTCTGTAACGCTTCCCAGGACTCAGCAGCAGTCATGTCCCTGGGTTGTCCACCCGAGACAGGAATCTGAGTGTCCAGAACGTAGTGAAAGTTTGGTGCGACACGCATGTACATCATGCCGCAAGCTTGCCCATCAAGTTTATCCCACTTGTCCTTGGCAGCTTGCTCAGTAGGATGGGTAGCGCCTTTGACAACACTCCAACAGTCCATGAAGATGAAATAGCCCTTCATCTTGGCAGACCAGTCGTTGTACTGATTCGCCGAAGAGAGGACAGGGATAGAGTCGACTTTGATATCTCCCATGATGGATAAGAGGTATTGGGGAGAATTGAGATATTCCTCCTTGAAGTCTAGAGTGAATGTGATAGGCGCGACAGGGGGCGCAGTGACGATAGGAGGAGGAAGGTAGACTGGAGGAAGAGGACTTGAATCGACAGGAGGGGAGTTTCCGAAGGGCGATCGGAGATAGAAATTAGGACGAGACGAGGAGGGCTGTGCGTGAGTTTCTTCCTGAAGATAGGGAAGAGGAACTCCGTGTTGTGGGTCGGTGTCCTGCTGCCAAGTTGCTGGATATGCCCAGTGAAAGGTCGGTTTGTACGGAAGAGGGAGTTGATTGTAGCAATTGGGACAGAGCTGTACGTCGCACTGGTCCCACTCCTGCTCTCCGTCGTCGTAGACGTAGTGATAACGATCGACCTGATCGTCTAGATCAAAGAGATAACGATCGACCTGATCGTCTAGATCAAAGAGATAATGATCGACCTGATCGTCTAGATCAAAGAGATGGGGCTGTTCCGAGCAATCAAACGCTGATGCAGTAGAATGATGCTCTGCAAGTTCAGCGTTGACTTCAGCTTCAGAGTCGGAGCTGAGCTGAGGACTGTTGGCAGTAGTAGGCGGCTCCAGTACGATGGTTCAGAGAAAAACGCGATGATTGACTTGCCACGTGCGAGATCTGGTAGAGAGGAACACCTATTGAGGTGAGCCAGAAGGTCAGGAAGCCGATATTCCCAACAATCCAAATAGAAGTCGCCAACTGTGCCCAAGAAAAGCTATACGAGTCTAGGTATCAAAAAGAGTATAGTAAGGAGGGTCCGAACGGTTGTCCTCCGGTCCAAAGGTGATAACCACCCCGGCTACAACAGCTGGCGGGCGCAAGTGCGTGGCCTGGCTGAGGATACTTGAAAACCCGTGTGCCGCGAAAGCACCAAAGGTTGTACAGAGATACTAGATAGCGACTACTAAAAAGCGCTCAGGGCTGCGTCACGAGCGCAGTAAAGTCCCCCTGGCAGCAGTGTCGGAGGGCACAGTCAAGAGTTAGGGAAAGTGGAGGAGAGTGCACGGGCAGAGAGTTGACGAACAGAGTTTGCGCGCAGAGTGTCGACAGAGGAGCAACTGATTAGAGCGCAGGGCTCATAACCTGATGAACTCTGAACCTGTAAGGCGAGGAGCGACTGTAAGTCACTGTAAGTCACAACAGAGAGGGATCTTCAGTCAGTGAGCGAACGACTATATTGCATAGTGAAGTACCTGTAAGTCACAACAGAGAGGGACTACAAGTACTAAGTTAGTAAGAAGTAGTAGAGCATATGTAGGTAAGAGACTTACTCTTCAGTCAGTGAGCGAACGACTGAAGAGCAGAGGCGAAGAAGGGACTGCTTATATACATGAGGAACCAGTCCATGAGTCAGCGAATGAAGCAGTCACATGTAACCATAAGACGATGAGTAAGAGTCCGTATCGGCGTATGAGTCAGATACAGTCATAGCATGAGTCAGACATAAGGTCTGGAAGAGTCCGGTGCAGTGTAGAACGCACTGGTATGCACAGGAACCATATGGTCATGGGAAAGTACAGTAAGAAAGCAAAGGAAACCGTATATGGTAAGTAGGAACACAGCCTATCTAATCATATGACCATAAACAAGTGAACACAACTCCGGTCCGAGCACAGCCGGTAGTCCGGAAGTTCAACATCCGAAAGGTTCTAACAGATGTGGTTAAAGATGGCACCGTGACTCAGTTAAGACTTCAATCACATACTGATGATGTGGCAGTGTGAGGTGTACAAGACACACCATTTGCATGGACTAGAACCTCTGCTCCAATTGTTGCAGTATCACCAGAAGATGTGATTAGAGTAGTAGCCTGTGACCAGCGGCCTGGTTTAGGCGTGAGGTGAGGTGCCAGCTTCGCCACTTTGGTGTCATTCCACGACTTGACAGCACGGACTGCTGAGGAAGTGGCAGGATGTGTAGGAGGTGGCGCTGTCAGATGCATGGTTCCCACCTTGAGTGGTTGTTCATGAGAAATTCCAAGGAGACGGGCATCAAGGCTGTGGTTGCGCATATGCTGCAAGACACCGTCACCTGCTCTCACCCACTCTGCAGTGGACTTGTCAAGCCAGTATCCACCAGTGACCATGTGACGGCAGCGGGCCTGATGTGCGAATGTAATGGCAATGTCTCGACTGGGAGCTTGCCAATTGCTATGAATCGAGCAAAGTCTGAAGATGTGATTGAACGCCTCATATCGTTCGGTTGAGAAGATCAGTGCGGGACCGAACCATTCAACATGATCAGCTAGATGGAGTAGGATGTGGAACTTGTTCTTCTCGGTGAGCAGCCCAGGACTGAGGGCAGCTGCGAAGTTCAATACCTCTTCGGTTGCAGTGCGGAGTGTGGCCTTTTGAGTACATAGTAAGCTTCAATCAGTGTTCACTCATATCAGAAAGTAAATAGATCATACTGCGTATCGTTTTATGTCCTCAATTTCTACCTCCCAGATCAGCACCGTTAAACGGCCAATCACACCCCATGCTTGCTGTAGAGTGTCATCTACCAGGCCCGCAATTGCAAAGGACATGACTTGGCTAATGGTCTTGAAGTGCTTCCCAATGAGAGAGCCTCGGTAACGGCACATGTAGTCTGCCATGATGTTTGGAATCTTTAGGCCTGAGCGCGACAGCGAGTTGAGACGGGCTTGAAATGTAGTGAACTTGCCCTGCTTATCGAGAGCCCAGACTGTCTGAGCCCAAAAGTACTTCACCACACCTAAAAGGTGAGTGTGTAGAGGCTCAACAGGAGTGTCACGGTGAACGTCAAGGCCTGGAAATCTGATAACAAATGAACGGAAATTGCTATAGACCTAGAGTAGATTGGAAGAGATAGACGAACCTTCGAGATCAAGCAATGGATTGATTAGAGTACTTGACTTTTGTTTCTTCATGAGTTCGTCATACAGCACCTTGTTGACTTCCTCAGGAGAAAGTGCCTTGCGGTGAGGAGTCGCCTTTCGAAGCTGCTTGCCTCGGGCGATGAGCAAGTTCAGAGTTGGCAGTGCGAAAGAATCCTTAACCCCAGAAGAGGTGATCTCCTGTTTGAGTGGCTTCTCTGCGGCTGCATGAGTCGCTATGACTAGTTGCTTCATGACAGCCTCACGGGTCTCGCTGACTTTCCGTTGCTCCCCAGGCTGTATATCACACCAATAGTATCAGTGTCTCCTGGTAGACTACTGGTCACTGGTGAACGAACCTTCAAGAGTGAAGCATACCCAACATCTGAGCACTTGAACTCTCTATCACCACCCACTTTACAGATACGGCAGAAATGATTCCCTTTGAGCCCAATATGACTGCAGAGTTCCGCCTGCATCGGGTTATCCCCTGCAAGAAACAACACCCAGGGCCGTATAAGAACACAGCACCGTTTGACAGCATCATACACGGTGAAAGGCTTGCAAGCCCCTTTGCACCTGTTCATGGTCAATTCACTATACACCTGAGAGGCATTCAGTGCACTCACTTGAGCTCATCGCAGACCGCTTTGATGATCTCCATCGGTGAAGCATGCGGTGAAGTGGCGACAAAATTCACATTGATCTCCTTCTCGAGGTCGGTGCGAGGTAGCGACCCGTTGGAGATGTAGCACGAATAATGGACATTCCACTGCTTGCTAGAGTTACCAGAGACGTCATCGATGAAGACAATGAGTGGTGGACATTCGACCTCTAAGCTGTCGGCAAGAGCGCGATCGGGGTGTGGCATATGCTCTGCAAAGGAGGCTGAGGAAGCTACTGACACAGTGTGTTATCCATCAGTAAACTACTGATTTAGCCAGGCGACTGTGGCATAATCGTACCTGAGAACCTAGGGCAGCCATGGTCGGAGGCCATGATCTCTGGCCAAGATTTCCGAAAGCGAGAGCATGTCATCAGACATGGTTTCTCCTGCACATTGAGACCGGCCTAGAGGCAGAGGACCATCATAAATAGTACTTCCAGTGTCCGCACACTGTGATTTCGTACCTCTGACTCAGAAACTGAGTGGCCCTTAGCCCACATTTCACCCTGACACTCGAAGAAACGGGTAGGGATAAACCACACGTTTCCATCGCACTGCACAAGCTCATGAACACAGTAATCCTTCCCCCGAATGCGTGCCATGGGAGTGAGGATGTCGTCGGGGGCATCCACCAACCACTTGTGTGCCTGCCAGACTTCGGATGTCTGCTGTCCCGTGAATTCTGGATAGACATGCATCCTAGAACGCTTCTCAGGGTGTGCGTAATCCTGGATCAATATGCCACAATCAACAAGGAATACATACTATGCCAGACTAGACGGCTAGAACTCACCCTCGCAAGGGCATGCCGTACACTGTTCATGTAGAAGATGTTTCCCGACGCAGCTTGAATCTTGACTATGGGATCTCCCACCGCTTCAAGTGCCTCATCCTGAAACTTCTCTAGTTTGTAGAGTGATGGAACATCCCGTGCCCCGAGATCCTTTCCCCATGCGAGTATGGATTCCTTTTGTAGGCGCGAGAAACGGATGGATGGCGAGCTGAACAGAATGTCCGTCTTCATCATCTAGTACCAAAAGTTGTGAGAGCTGTACAAGTTATACAGAGTGCAGACGATATACTTACACCACGATTGGGATATGGATAAAGATTAGCCATCGAGTCTGTATTCTTCTGGCCAAAGAACCATTGAGAGATTTCTTCAGCAGAGAGCGACGGAGATGCTGAAATGACTCAAGGAATCAGACACCCATCTGAACTCTACAGGTATCAAAAACTCATGGCCAATGGCCTCATCAACATCCTCAGATGCTGTAGAGATGCCTCTGACCCCCTGCTCGTCCAGAAGCCCTGATTCGTCGTCATCTGCTACCACATCGAAGAATCCCGCACCCGAAAGAACATCCTCGAGTGTGATCCTACAGTCTCTGCCGGTAGCGAAGTCGTCTCCAGCTGAGAAATTGACAGCCCCACTCAGAGCCTCCCTCATCCCCTCCGGAAGATTGACCAGGTGATCAGAGTTGCGGGATGTCTCGCCATCAGACCCAAAAACCGGACTGCCAGCCCCTGAGTTAAGAGACAAAGGCTCAAACCACGACTGTGAATGTCCTTGAAAATATTGGCCTCCAGGGATGTCGGTATCTTCGGGCACGTCCTCAACGGTCGTTTGGTACCGCCGTTTCGCAGATATTGGTGCATTGTGACTATTCAGCTGCTCAGCTTCAAGCCGACAGATTCTTTCGACATTGGTGGTGTGTGTCTTCTGTTTCTCATGCGCGCGAAGGTTTCCAAGTTTCATCCATGGATGAGACCCTTGAGTGCAGATCAAGCATCTACCCTGTCCGCCGTCCAATTCGAAATTTATGTGCCAACATGGTTAGACATTGACCAAATTAACTGAGTAGTAAAGGAGCTTTACCCTGAGGACGATGAAGCCCCGACATATTTGAGTCTGTGGTCGCTGGTTGTCGGATAACACTTATATTGCTCCTGACTGGCGGTGCGTCAAGTTTCTCGTGTGGCCGAGTCAGCTGAACGCCCAAGGTCCAGCCTATTACATTGAATACTTCCCATTGCTATTACATTCAACACGTATGTACATTAAACTATAGGAGACACACACAGCAGAGGTACAATCATACTTCAGGCATCGAAACATCCCTATGGTGTACACTATACACACTCCACTCGACGTGCAACACAGATATATATTCCAGTACACATCACGACTCGGCAGGGAACCTCATGAGAAATATGCGCTTACAATGACAAACAGATATTCTTTGAAGCACGAGCAGACCCCGACACATCCACCCAGTCCCCACCCAAGTCACTTCGACGCTTCCCCCTTCGAGTCGTATCCAACCCAGCCAAATCGGTACTACCTGGTTCAGCAACATCCCTGAGACGCAAGATGGATGGATTAGCAAATGTTTCTGAAGCATTAACAGATATGACTCACGCAGACTGAGCCACATCAGACCAACAAACTGGCCACCCGACCTCGACCTGCGACGCCTCCTCACAATCAAGCATGCACAACTCTTCATTGGCGAGTGACTGGATCGCCTCAAGCCGGGCCATGGCGATGTTATACGCCATGCGCAACTGCAACAACTCCGCACTTAGGTCCTCGTGCTCGTGGTCCGATGTACGGGGCTCTGTGAATGTTAATTGTGAGCCAATGGTATATAATACACACAGTGCAACACTTACGAGCCACATCCGGTATATTGTCTGTTTGAGTGGCAGCTTTAACATACTGGGGCACTGCTCGGTCACAGATAAATCAGTACTAGTATAGACATCAACTGGAATGGCCAGACTGATAGCACTGGCACTTACCATTGTCCGACGACGCCACTTGAAGTAGAGCCTGAGCGAATTGCGAATCTGAAGTCTGTGAGTCTAGCAGACCCCCAACTTCGTAGTACCTTAACCGGTGTTCTATAGTATCAGAGTATCCGTGAGACATGGCTGGGACTTACCGAGAGACTGCCTGTTCTGCAGCTGACGCTCGCGCACGACGCGGAGGACGACTGCGGTTGCGCATGGCTGGATAGATCTGAGGAAGCGTCTGAGAGGGCTCGTAGTCATCTTGAGAATCTTCGTATGAGGACCAAACCGCCATGTCGTGCACGATGGAGGGAAGTGAGATGCGTGATGAGGCCAACGGCCATAGTACAGTCCTTGACACAGTTTTCGGATGTGCAAGTCCATCACCGAGTGCCATGTGAGGTCACAAGACTTCTATGGGTCGGCCATATGCGTGGCTATACAGATGCGACCTGGAAATGGCAGAAAGACGATACGAGGGCGAGGCATAACGGCCCAACATGAACTGGATATGGAGGAGATATGTTGAAAGGCATCAGTGTATTGGTGACAAATATGGAAGCATTATCTAAGCGAGGCCGAATCCGTACATAGCCAGGTATTGGGCACATGTGGTCCACCAATCACATCATCTCGATACCCCACTTCGCCCGGTGGTGTAGTCAGGCTGACTGCGAGTGCCAACTCCGATGGCTTCGATATTCGCGGTCTGCCATCGTTACCTTCATCTAGTATCAGATCGGTCACGGATCATCGACCATATACATCGTCGGTCAGTACTTGAGTATCTATGGTGTGCTTGCTACATGCGGGCTTACCAGGATTTCGAAAACTCATAAGATGATTGTCGATCTTTCTCAATGCGAATCTACTATGCCGAGATCGGAAGTCGTAAGTACTCGCGCACACCACGTCTCTCCGCGTGTTAGAGGTTCATAGAAGAGCATACTAATACAACCAAACTACAATATAAGCTCGCGAACACCAGAAAGACGAAGGATGGAAGCAGAGCATGTCGCCGCGACGGCCGTCCAGGAGAACAGAAAACAGTACCAGTTACGTGTGAGATCGTGAAGCCGAGATGCGTGCGTATGCGTGACAGTATCGTATGGAGCAGCGAACAAGCGCAATCGTAGTAGAGATTATATCGTACAGTACCGACATGGCCATCCACCCCTAGCGTCTTGAGATACCTCAGACCTTGTTGTCGATTGACCGCTCCGACGTCGTCTCGTGATTGTCGTGATCGAACGCTGTGCGACGGAGAGTACGATGGGAGGACGCACGCAAAAGTCAGTATCAGAGAAGCTTCGGGATTGGAAACATGAGAAACAGCGGATACTCACCTCGTTCCTGCCGTGCAATGTCTCTCTGCCGCTGGTCGGCCGAAACAGAGCCGAAGATGACGTCCATCTCTTCGAGGGAGCGGCCCTTTGTCTCCGGGATAAGTCTATTTTTACCAGGAAGCAGGGAAGCGGGCGTAAGTATATATACGGCGATAGAGGGAGAGTTGCGGGAGGTGCAAAGGAGACGCACAGAGAGAAGGTGGCCATTGCGCCGATGTTGATAGTCGCGAACATCAGGAAGATCTTGTAGCCCAGATCGGTGACCATGCTTGGAGTGACCTTTGAAAGCACGAAGTCTAGTAACCGCAGCGGGAGCGGCACGATACAATCAGGAAACAGGGTGAGTGTGGCGATGACGCGAAATCTGACGTACTGAAGAGCCATTGTGACGCGCTAGCAGTAGCTAGACCGTAGTGCCGCGTGCGGGTCGGGAAGATGTCCGAGACATATACCCATCTGTTGAAAGTCGTCAGCACCTCGCGCTATATCCGCCATGAAAGGAGGAAGACACACGGAAGCGGACCCCAGCCCATGCTGTAGAAACACACGTAGATATAGAGCATCGCCGCCATCGCCTTACTTGCCGGTGGGGGGGTGGGAACGTCCGCAGGCGGAGGATGCGTCTTGAGGAGAGCACCGATGATAAAGAACAGGACACCCATTCCGACGGATGAGATAAAGAGGGATATCTTACGCCCCAAGCTATCGACCATGAAGAAGACGAAGACAGCGGTGGCGATGACTTTGACGATACCATAGATGCCAGACGCCAGGAGCGAGTTCGTATCGCCCGTATATCCGATCTGATTACGCCAGTTAGTATGCGCGCGTGGCATGTGCCGTGAAGGGCGAGAGTACTCACGGACTGGAAGATTTGGGGAGCATAGTAATTGACCGAGTTCTGGCCACCCCACTGCTGGAGGATGAAGATGACGACGGCGATGACGAACCGGATGAAGTTGCCCTTTCCGAGGAACGCCTCCCGGACACCAAGACCCTTGCGCGCTTCACGCTCTTCCTGTATCGCCGCCTCTATCTCAGACATCTCAGCGCGAATGTCGGGGTGGTCAACGGGGAGCTTGCGGAGATATGCAAGACTCCGGGTGGCCTCGTCAACGCGACCCTTCGATGCTAGCCATCGGGGCGACTCCTTGACGGTCAGAAGACCGAAGGCCAAGATACCAGCAGGCGCGAGCTGCAGACCAAAGGGTATGCGCCAGACGTTGTATCCGGAGTGAATATGCTTGCCGACGCCAACTGTGATACGGTAGCAGTGAGCATAGAACAAGCGTGCAAACGCGTAGAAAATTACGGCTCACAGTTAATGAAGTACGATATCATGACACCGACGGCGACCATGATCTGGAAACAGCCTGTGATGCGACCACGAACGTCCTTCGGGCAGCATTCCGACACGAAGGCAGGGGCAACGGCAGAGATAGCACCGATACCGACGCCTGCGACGACACGGCCAGCATAAATGTAGCCGATTCCGCGGGACCCACCAGCGATAGTTTGCAGGATCTGGTTCATGCTATCAGTGGATTCCTCCTACTTTCGGCGAGAGAGTACTCACGGCACCAATGCTGAAGAGGAGGGTGAACGAGAGCAAGGTCCACTTCCTGCCAATCGCGGCTGAAGAAGGAAGCGAAGTCAGGGAAGTTGCGACGCAGATAAATGGAGATCGCGCAATGTATTGTGACGTTAGAGGTAGACGCTATGGGTTTCGTATCGAATGATTGTCGCACCGCCACTGCGAACGCGGACAGGCGACTAGCACATAGGGGCTTGTAATCAACGCATCGAGGAGTATGTGCGAGAATGATTGAACTTGAAGGGGCGATGGCGTTATGATGCGACAGCGCGCTCGCAAACGGGGCAAGGCGCGATAGTAGGTATCACAAATGAACGAGAAGGTGACAATGAAGGAGAATGTTTTCGCGACCGTCACCAGAAGCCACACGCCGAACAACATCTTCCTCCAGTTCGTATTCGCAACAGAAAACTTTCCAACGCTCCCAAAGCAACGAACAGCAGCTCACCTGAGACGGGGGCGCTCCCCAATGCACCGAAAAATGCACCAGCCTGGAGGACGGATACGACGTTGGAGGAGACCTCGTTGGCCTTCTTGGTGTTGGGTGTGCCGTCGGGGTTTAAAAGGCCGAAGTGCTCCTTGAAGTACTTCATGGACACCACGCCACCGCCGATACCGCTGTCCCAGGTTTCGCTAAGCGCATGTATGCAGTGAGCTCGTGCGAGACGACTCACGTATCATAACCGAATAGGACGATACCCCAATACACGATGAACGCAAGCCCTATATGCGCACGAAAAAAATATCAATAATTGGCGTCTCGACGGCAAATGAGAGGAAGGAGACCGACAGTAGACCCTGATATTTTGAAATCGGCCTGGGGTACTCATGGTGGGTGGGGCAGGCGTCGGGGAGATGGCGGGGGAAGGCCGAACTCATGTCGAACAGTGACCGGAGCCTTTTTATCGTCAGGGCTTACCCCATGGGCCGCGATCGAGATTGCGGGGAAGCGTTGGGATTGGGGATTGTCGGTGCCAGGTGCCTGGATGACCGCCGGTCCGCGCCGGTCCGGTCAAAGTCTACCAACGTTCAAACATTTCAACTCTCCATCGCCGCGCATCTCCCAATTATTAACATCGGCGGGGTAGCTACGGTCAGCTGGCATCCCCTGACGCGGATCCTGCGAGGGCCCCAACGCTCAGGCACCTCACCTCAATAATGATTGACTCGGAAGACTGCGTACGCGACTTGGAGACGCCCAGAAGCGGAGAGGGTTCCAAACGGTTGATGGTTTCGCGCTTTGAGCAAAACATCCAAGTAGAAGACGAACCAGCCAGCTTCCGTGTGTACATAGAATAATTACCCTATTTATATACATACTTGACCGAGGCACGTCAGACCATGTAACTCGAGCTAAAGCTGAGTCGAAAGCGGAAGAAGCACTGGCAATAGTACTTAGACCATTTGCGGCAACAAGATGTAATAGCTCTCTCCTGGTTCCGGACGGCAAATTCGAGACAAGGAGCACATGACGGTGGACGTCCTACATAGTTTAGCGGGAAGAGTTGGAGCTATCACTCAGCGGAGACTTGTCGGACGATGGAAGACAACCAGGAAACCCATTTTAAACTTTCTTCTGCGGCAATGGATTCTACCGCTTTACCTACCCATATATACCTGCCTAACGTTTGACCGTCACACGATGCAACTGCCCCGCTGTTAGTGCCACAATCCACCATGCAACAAGACGTTGGGTGCAGCGTACCTCTCGTTGGGCCGCGGTGGCCACATTCAACCCCACCCGGCCCGGACGCCACGATCAGTGTGTGGGCCATGCCCTGCAGACCCATCGGCTCGGAGCACTTCTAGATTTCCTCCAGATCCGGAGGGCCACCACTGGTCTGGTGGTCATCACGAACCATCGCATAGCACTAATTGCAGAAGTCCAACTTACCAATATTATTGTGCTGACTCTAGCTCCTACAGACAAGCAGAGACTTCAAGGGATATGATCCCAGGTGGTGAACATTGGCCATAGTACGATACTAGGCGTACGTCCACTGAAACGAGACGCACGCCGGCGTCGGCGCGAGCATTTGCTCCCCTTTGTTGATGTACCATCCAAGAGAATAAGCTACAAATATTGTTATTGGTCACCCTGTGCCGAACTCACCACAAGAGCGTGTTGTCGTTCCCAGGCCAGGTAACAGTACTTACAATGTCATTCAACTTACTCAGTAACTTACTGTAACTTACATGAGCGCAAGAGCGTGGGCGCAAGTGCCACGTGGCGTGCGCGATCAGGCGCCCTCCCAACCTTGCCTTCGGCGTTCGTCCTGGAGTTTCGTCTCCAGAGTCCCAGATCATACCCTCGCTATCTCTGAGTCTGCAAACCCTGTCTTGTCTTATCATAGAAATTGACTCTGTGCTCACTGGTACTTTCTGAAGTCTACTCCTCATTCAAGTTCCGAAGCCTCCATCCTCTCCAGCCGTAGACGACGAGCAGATTCAGCAGAACATGGTGAACGAGAGTGTGCGTACTTCCCTTGTACCCTGCACCGCCCTCCATTGTGGCGTCAGGCGTTTGGTAGATATTCGCAAACTGGGACGCGAAGAGACTTCGGACGTCGTTACCTGTGAGCTCTGCAGCACGGCCAAATCATCAAGCACACCGTGATGGCATATAGCAACGATACATCCACTCGAGCTTCCTACACATTCTCGCACCGGAAAGTAGGACAAACAACATGCAACTTCCCTTCCCCGCTCTTTGCTCACGTTCCAAAGCTTCAACTCCAACTTCTATCGCACAGCTGTCTGATTGCAGGACTACGTGACGTCCGCTTAGAGGCTGATGGGAAGACAGCCAATACCCAGAAGGCCGCCTGCAAAATGGTTCACGTAGTCAGTGTCGCGCTCGGGAGACGAGGTGAGTATATCAATCAGCCCAGGCTCTCACCCATAGCGCTGTTGTCACAGCAAACAGTGTTCGTAGAGCTACCGCGAACAAGCACCAGTCAGCCCGCCATGATCCATCCCGATTACAGTTGCACAGCGGTACTCACCAGGCGTTGCCAGAGCCGACGCCGATGACGGAGATCGGGGTGCACCCGAGCCCGATGAGCGCGCTCAGGTCCGGGAGGACGATCCCGAGCAAGGAGAGGATGACGGAGATCGGGAGGCTGTTTGCCGTCTGCGTGCTCTCGCAGCACTGGGCACTCCCCGTCGTGCACCCGGACGCGCCGCTCTGCGGAATCGGAGCTGGGGCGGGGGTGGCGACCGCAAGGACTGCGAGGGTGGAGATGGCGGCGGCGGTGGTGAAGACCTTGGCGAACATCGTGATGACTACTGGAGCTGCTGAGACTGGGACTGGGACTGTGACTGGGACTTGAACGACTACTGGTGAGTGGTGTTCGAGTGAGGCATTTGGGCGAGGCTGAGGCAGGTTATATACTGCAGAGACGATGAACGTGCGCGTATGCGACTTGGACAATGCCTTTGCCGTCGTCTGCGCGTCGTGTGCTCGGGCGTATTGTTGAACCGCCGCCAATGTGAGTGCCGCATCGCAATACAACAAACTTCAACATTTCCGCTCGACACCGCGTGCTGGTCTCCGCTGTCGTCCATATGCGAGTTACGGCGATGCCTACATCCTCCGAAACCTACTCGCTCGTGTCGTCTGGTGCCTGTCTGGCGCGCACATTCACTTTCTTATGAACGTGAAGATTGGACATGGCGATACGGTACAGGTACAGTACGTTCCCTTGTTCATTGCACCTACTGCCGTCGCTCATCATATCGCACCACAGACCTTGTTCTCGGGCTCATCGGGCTCTAGCGCGGAGGAATGCCCACTTCCGTAAAGTCGCTCAATACGGCATGCTAACCGCATGCTCTCGTCCGCCTCAATCATGTGCTTCTGTAGCAACGACCCTTTCGGCCTCGGATCTTCCTCGTATGGTTGGCTACAACGCCGAGCGTGAGTGCCTGTCACACATCTATGAATTATATCACGGAGGACACGACGGAACAGGTACGTTACTGTCCCGTTGCCCGCTACCCATTGAATATCGTGCCTTCAACATCGACCTTCCAACAGACCTTGACCTTAACACCCATGCATACACAATGCACACGGTGGCGGCCGTCTTACCTCCCCAGGAACGCGATAGTCTGTCACGGAGCGTGCGTTGGCCGGGTAACTCATGTGGCGCGTAGACGACACTCCTGGTGCGGTAATACTGACATATATGCGCATTGCGTTCACGTGCTGACGGACATCCTTCGAGCCAGCCGTTGGCCGAGGTCTGCCTCGGCTTGTGTGAAGTCTCATGTACGCTCGACGGCTGAGATCGTCGCGTAACATCCTTTTGTCTGCAATCGCAGCGTCTGTTGGAGCATTCCCGCGAGAGCTGCGCCACTAGGGGCGTAGTCCCAGCTCGGACGGAGCCTGAGTTCGCTCTTTGATGCAATTTTCCAGGCACGCGGAGACATTCAAGCATATGGCATATGGCATAAACATGTCTATCTGACTCTCGCAGGCACTTTCGAACAGGAAGGCAGCACAGGTGACTTGGTCTACATCCTCCGCTTCTCACTTGCACTCCGCTACCGCCCTATGTCCGACTCGGAAACACGGACACAGACGACGCGCTCTCAGAGGTTGAGCGGGAGACACCCGATGCTGAGCAGGCCACCTGAAAATTCACATCAGCACCACACGCAGGACACATGGAGATCACAAGGCTATTGTGCTCAAGTCCTTACCGACGGCGTTGTTCTCGCAGCACACAGTGTTCGCAGAGCTGGATCAGACGGACATGTCAGCTCACCATATGCGCCTAGATCGCCATGCACGTGCCTAGGGACACTCACCAGGCGTTCCCAGAGCCGACACCAATCACCGAGATGGGGTCGCATCCGAGCCCGACGAGCGCGCTCAAGTCCGGGAGGACGATCCCGAGCAGCCCGAGGAGGACGGAGATGGGCAGGCTGTTCGCGGTCTGTACCATCTGGCAGCACTGGACCGAGCCCGTGCTGCAGCCGCTCGCGCCGGACCCCGAGCTCTGGGGAACCGGGGTGGGGGTGGCGGCCGCAAGGACTGCAAGCGCGGAGATGGCGGAGGCGGTGGTGAAGAGCTTGGCGAACATGACGATGATGAGGATAAGAGAGGGAGGTTGGGTGTGCTGAGCGCTGAGTACTGAGGATGAGCGAGTACTGGAGCTGGGCGCAGGGGACTTGAACGACTGGTGAGTGCTGTTCGAGTGAGGAGCAAGGGTGGATGCTGAGGGGATTTTATACTGCAGAGATGCGTATGGGCGTGTGCACGCACGCGCTCCTCCCTCCGCGCACCCCGTGGCCGTTGTCGGCGATCCGCTTCCATACAGCGGCATGTTATTGATTTCAGACGTTACCGCGTGCTGGTCCACGCTGTCGCCCGAGCACACTTAGCAACGATGCCTCGTGCCTGGGCATCCCCTCGTTTGTCTTTTCTGGTGTGAGTGCTCGCTCCGCTCGTATGAATGTGAAGGTCCAGCTTTATGTCACAGGTACAGTGCGACCCCTGACAATCGGACATCAAGGCGGTCCCTCATTGCACCACCACTTCGGGCGACCGGGCAGAAGACTGCATCCATTTACCCGCCCGTTCATGCTGTTGTCGGTGCTATGATGTGCTACAGCAACGACGTTTCAAGTCTTGAAACCGGCCCTCTTTCGGTTCGCCTGGCCTCAGTGCTCGCTCCACTTTCATGAATCATTACGACGGGCTCGACGACACAGGTAAGGTGTCTTCGTCTTCCTTCACTCAAGACTGTATTCATCATCAGCTCATACAGACGTTGCTCCAGGTGACCGGGGAGAAGATCGTAAGGTCGCGACCGTCTTTAGCTCCTCAGTGTTCATCAACGGACATGAAGCCTGACGGTGCGTCATCTTGAGTATCCCACATTTGTGCCCCACGACAATCCCGATGCGGGGCATTGACGCGTATGTGCATAGTGTAGACCGTGAAATATAGGTTGTTCTCTCTCGATCATACATCCTGAATCTGGGCGGTCCTCGGCGGTCCGCGTCGTGTGGCACCCTCATCTGGAGTCGTGTGCCAGGTGTAATTCCATGCTCGGTAAGATTCTCAGACACTATCGGACGCAGTCTCCTCAATTGCGAAGATATCCGCGCATATGACATATGGCATACATTGATCGGTTTCGTTATCATTATCATAATTCACAGGCAGTCTCATACAGGAGTCACGTCGCTACCCTCCTTCTCCACACGCTACAACATCTGCATCTACGCCCGACTCGGAAAGGCGGGCAATGTTCTCTCAGAGGTTGATCGGGAGACAGCCGATGCTCAGCAGCCCTCCTGCAGATTTTCGTCAGCCATGCGTACGGGAGATACCGACTTGCGGATGCGTATAAGATCGTTTTCTTACCAACCGCGTTGTTGTCGCAGCAAACGGTATTAGCAGAGCTACATCGGACAGCTATGTGAGCCAACCGTCGTAGATCGTATATCACCAGACACACTCACCAAGCATTCCCAGAGCCGACACCGATGACCGAGATCGGGGTGCACCCGAGCCCGACGAGCCCGCTCAGGTCCGGGAGGACGATACCGAGCAGTCCGAGGAGGATGGAGATCGGGAGGCTGTTCGCGGTCTGTATCATATCGCAGCATTGGATCGAGCCCGTGGTGCAACCGCTCGCTCCCGAGCCTTGGGGACGGGCTCAGGGACAGCCGGGGCAGGGGTGGCGACTGCGAGGACGGCGAGGGCGGAGATGGCGGAGGCGGTGGTGAAGAGCTTGGCGAACATGATGACGAGAGGCGGATGGCTGAGTACTGAGTACTGAGGATGAGCGAGTACTAGACCTCGGGACTTGAACGACTGGTGAGCACTGTTCGAGTGAGGAGCAGGGGGCGAATGTTGACGCGGCCTTATACTGCAGAGGAGATCCGTACATGACCGTGCACGACTCAGAGAACCGTATTCATCGTCGTCCGCGCATTCCGTCGCGGTTGGTTGCAACTGACACATTGCAGCATGGCAACTCGCATTTATTTCGGCCATTTCGTGAGCTGCTCCATGCTGTTCTCCGCGTTAATACAGCAACGACGCCTCGAGCCTTGAACTCCCTTCCTTCGTGCTCTCTATGGCGCAAGTGCTCGCTCCACTTGTATGAGTGTGATGGCTTCAGCTCAACGTCGTAGGTACGGTATGCTGTCTTGTCTCCCATACTCAGGTCGTCGCTCATCATATCACAATTTCATTGTACAGACCTTGTGCTCGAGTTTCTTGGAACAATAGGCAGAACGAGCCACTTCAGTATTTGAACCGTCGGGGCTTCTTTCTTGGTAGGTTCTGCTGTCCCGTTACGCGTGAATACGGAGAGTTCAGCGTTACAGGTACTGTACTCCACCCTTCTCCATGAAAGACTTGGCTCATCCTTTCAGTATTCCGAAACTCACTCTCATAGAGGTGTATAGACTGGCAGCCCTCGTGGGCGCGGGCGTCAACTATCGGGCATGAAGTCCGGTCATGCGTCATTGTCGGTGTTCCATGGTGCAACGTACTCATGACTGTCTGGTTACGGGGGTACTGACGCATATGTGCATACATCGTGAAGTGAAGTCGAAGTCCCCTTCCTGGTTACGAAAGCCTCTCCTTCTCAGGTCGGGTTGGACCACAGCGACGTAAGGTGAGTACTGCACAAGATCACTGTCGTGATAAGTGCGCCTCACATGCCTCATTCTAAGGTGCAGAATCATGCTGGAGTTTATTCTTCGATACTGTCTCTTCAATACGCGAAGACTCTCATGTATATGACATACACAACTCTCAATCACATTCTTGCAAGCAGTCCGGGACAGGAAGGTAGTTACATCCGGTCACTTCAAAGGACTCATCAACGTCCGCCGCCTACTTCTACTCGATCTCTTGGAGGATTTACTCAAGACTTGCAGTCTTGGAAACTGCGGCTTCAGGCGTTAATCGGGATGCAGCCGACGCCCAGGAGACCACCTGCGAATCAGGGTTAGCACCGAACACAGACGGAACTGAGGGGAGGATGCTCGTATGGTCGGGTTCTTACCCAAAGCGGTGTTGTCGCAGCAAACAGTGTCAGCGGAGCTATGGTAGATAGGTACGTCAGTTTGCGATTCCTGCTCCCCAAACCTGCTGTACAAGGATACACACCAAGCGTTACCAGTGCCTACACCGACGCCGGTGACCGGGGAGCACCCCAGACCGACGAGCGCGTTCACATCTTGAATGACGATGCCCAGGCCTGCGAGGATCGGCGCAATGGACGTGCTATTCGCGCTTTGGGTGGACGAGCAGCACTGGAGCGTCCCGGTGGAGCACCCCGTCGGGGACGAGCCCTGGGTCGCGGGGGTGGCGGCGGCAAGGATTGCGAGGGCGGAGACGGCGAAGAGCTTGGCGAACATGATGAGAGAGAGGCTTGGATGCTGAGTACTAGGTGTGCTGGGTACTTGAACGACGACTGGTGAGTGCTGTTCGAGTGAGGAGAAGTGGTTGATGCTCAACGAGATTTATACTTCAGAGGCCCTGCCCATGCATGCTGTATGGATCGGACGTTGTTGTTATCCAGATCGTGAGTCCAATTACGCCCGTGCTCGTTGCGCATAATGCATCGCAATACAGCTGATCACACTCCATACCGCGTGCTGGCTCCACGCTCATCTGTGTCCATTGTTCGTTTACAGGCAACGGCGACTTCGCCCTCGGGATCTCCGTTATTTGCTCATCTGCTACGACTGTTGCTCCACTTATATGAGTACCAACGTTACGCTGAACGTCACAGGTACAGCGCGTGGTGCCTTACTGCGCTTAGCAATGAAGACGCCTATCATTGCATCCTCAGCCAGAACAACACTGCGTCGCAGCAGTTTTCTCCTCCGTGAGGGTTCAGCCAATGGATAGGTGACCCAGCCCTCGTGCGTCATCGTGAGTTTTCGTTGCTGTATATCAGTAATGGTGCAAACACTAACGCATCCGCATACGATGGGCACCCAGTGACGTCCATCTCTTCCTGATAGTCATGACTTGCCTCGTTCTGGGGTCCTTCCCGCCCCGCCCCACTATGCGTCCTTGTCCGCGGGGTCGGCGCCCGCATTTCAATAATCAAGCGTCGCTGTGACCGTCGGTGCCTATACTCTGCATGTGTGTACCTATTCCATCCGCTGCGAGTACCGCACTCATGACATGCTGCAGCATCGAATCGCGGGAGATGAGAGACCACTGTCGGAAGAACTCGCTGCGGCTATTCATCATATGTCTGAGGGCCGCGGAAGGCGTGTGGAGGTTCTCACATTCGGTCCACTCTACGTCCGCGGGCATGCGCTCGTACCATATTCAGAATCGCTTCCTACATCCTTGAGGCCAATGACATCACATACCCTCGGATGCAGCGATTTGGAATCGTTCCGCTAGTCGATGTTCAGTCCGATGGCATCGTGTCCACATGGTACGGGTCTCTGTATTGTCCGATCCCCCGTTGGTATTACAGCCGCAGCCTATTCAGTGTTCCACTCATCATGCGCCTTTCAACGAGCGCAATGCCCCATCCATGCATGCAATTGCGAAAAATAGACAAGGGTTGTATCGGAGGACGAGCCGTCAAGCTATCACGATAACCACTTCGCTGCATCAATAGCTACCGAGCTGGCACTTGTTAAGACTCCGGTCCTAATCATCCCCATTTGTCCATTAAGCTTCGCGGTTGCGCACATAGCCGTCCCTATCCAGCCCGTGGTACGTTCTGAAAAGCGTTAATGGCCACCAACAGATTCCGTACGTCATGTCTGAGCTTATCCTTATCATATCTAGCTTGAGCTAACCTCAGAACGACGTTTTCGCGGTTAGCGCGCAAAATCACACCATTGCTGGATGGGACATATACGCAACTCGTCCATAGTTCATACAAACAATCATACACAGACGCATACATGGGATACTCGAGCAAGATACACGATACGCGATACACGACACACGATATGCAACTGCACCCGCACCACGGTTAACTGGGACTACTGCACCCGAACTAAAGGTCTGATGTTACTTGGTCCATTTGCGACTCGTTCAAAGCGTGATAGGCAAGCAGCCGATGGAGATGAGGCTCCCTGTAGGACACGAGAAAGGAACGAGATGGCATCAGCATTTCACCAGTACGTCACGTTGATTCAAATGCAAGCTGGCTCCGAGTCTGACGCACCGAAGGAGTTGTTCTCGCAGCATACGGTTTGGGCGGAGCTACGTATAACATTAACAAGCATATCCTAAATGCGCACGAACGCGAAGCCAGACGTACCAGGCGTTTCCAGTGCCGACGCCCACAACGCTGATGGGCGAGCAGCTGAGGCCGACGAGGGCGTTGACATCCTGGACGACGATCCCAAGCCCACCCAGGATGGGGGCAGCAGCTGAGCTCTTCGCAGGGACGACCTGGCTGCAGCACTGGATTGGGCCGGTGCTGCACGACGCCGGGGGCTGTCCTCCAGATCCGCCTCCCTGCTGGTTGGGCGCGGGGGTGGCGGCGGCAAGGATTGCAAATACGGAGAGGGAGATGAACGTAGAGAGCATGTTGGATGCGATGGTGAGTACGGAGGGCGCGAGCAAAGCTTTGCGGTGTTCGCTGAAGACATTCGACGACGTGCTGAATGACTTTATAGGAGGAACGCAGACCCGGAGAGGCGAGTAGAATCCTTATGCAGAGCCCTGTCACTTCCTGTGAATGCGTCATTGTGCCTGGTCGACGCGCTCGTATGGGAGGCTAGCGGTCCGCGGGACTTGTGACAGCACACGCCAGACCAGCACGCCTCTTCTTCTACGGACCTTGCTCCACTTGATGAAAGGGAAGAGACGACAATACAGGCTCCGAGACTTCGCATTTGGTGAGTTCGTATCCCTCCTCAGCTGCGTCGACCTTCATTCAATGCGCAGATCTGTCCTATCGCCCACTATGAAGCTCTCAAGTCCGTATTACCTAATGACTCACATTTTTGCTCGCTGCTAATGCACCACCACCAGCTCATCATATGCGGTTCAGTGGTCTGTATGCACCCCCCAACTAGCTGCCAGGTATAGGTGTCATTGCCACGTTAGCTGAATTGTATGTCGATTACTCAGCTATATTTTGCAGGCGGGATCATCAGGCCTGCGACCTATTCTGTGATTTGATACAGCTTGAGTCTCGGTACGAGCTGACTCCTTCCTGTCGGGACAAACACTTACGGTTACGGGCTACCTCTATTGATAGACTCGGAAATCATCGCCGCCCTTGGCCCGTCGGAAACGAAATGAACACGCGGTCACCGCTTGGGTGTGAACCGTTTCATTTCCTCTTCAATGCCGTCATTTCTACGTCAAGAGGGCCGCCGCGATATCTCCACATCTCGGTGTTCTCATACGCCAGGTTTCATTGATGTGCTTCCGTCGTTCACAGCAGACGAAGTAAGCAATGACTTCAGGGCGTATCACCCTATCGGTCCGAAATCAAGCTTCTGAGGAGCGCCAGAACAACACATGCCTCCGAGTCAGAGGACACTAGTGACAGAGACTAGCGAAGTCGAATGTGCATGTGCGTACTGAGCACTGCTCTCCAAATGGAACGTCTTCGACGCCTCTCAGCCGCCGTCTCCCCGTGTTCAATGGGCCAAAAGGACGAGATTGTCGTCAGTTCAACTTGAACAGTTGAGCGACTCTGCAGAGGTAAAGCCAAGGAATCAGTCGTCATCGGAGCTTGTGAAGTAATTAATTGCGATCATGAACTTCGAATGTAGATGTTAGCATATATGTTAGCGCCTCCTCGCCCGACGTCAACAAGCACAAACAATGCTGCTACCACGTGGCCTTCACTTGAACGCGACCGACTGGGACAACAACTCTGACGGGCTTCCCTTCGCCGAATCGCGCCTGGTAATGAGAGCTGAACTTTGCCTGGAACTCGTCATTACCCTATGATCACACTGATATACTGATAGACTAGCGGCGTTCGTTACCTGAAGAGGCCGTTTCTTAAATGGGGCCCGGGCCAGTGTTACGGATTCTCCTGCGTCTAAGCATGCTCATTGCCGATAGACGCCCTACGTACCGTAGCCTCATGCCTCGAGCCTCATGTTCTCTTCATCGATAGCTAGCTATCGGATCACTCACGGGCTCTTATAGTCGCTGGGGAGACTTCTTCTCCCCAGACTGTCCTTCTCGTCTTACGGTACCGTCCCACGCTGCTGTACTTCTCGATACTCTCGCTTCTCTATTCATTCGTACTCTCGCTACTCAACGCCTCGCCTGACTAGCCGACAAACGCCCGCCAAGCCTTGACATTAGGACAGTCTCCCCAGGTTCCGCTCTGCCCCGCCGTGAATGCCCATCTACATCGACATCGACGAACAGGACCCAGAAGCTTTAGAACCCACGCCACGGCTTCGATACCACCAAACCTTTAATCACCGTTTCGTCGAGCCCCACGCGCTAGCTGAAAACGAGACGCTCGAAGATCGGTGGATCTCGTTCTTTCGCACGATCCGCCGCCGCCCGCAGGATCTGCACGACACGTATACGGCAGTTCAGATAACTACGGAGAGGATCGGCACTCAGGTGAAGTACACGTATTACTACTTTGGTACCGTTGCAACCCGCGATCACGAGGGCCGTTGGATCGTCCAGATCGTCGACTACGTTCAGTGCCAAAGTCCACGACGTCAGCCAGACAGCTTCCATCCCCGCCCATACGAGATCGAGAGACGGAACGACCGTCTAACTATCGGGAGTCGATTCCGAACCCCCGCGCGCGTCGTTGAAGACCTCGCGACTCCGTTCCCCTCCCTCGCGCGAACTTCGCGTCGCGCGCGCGCGCAGTAGACGCCCAACACGAGTTCCACAGGCAGGTTCCGCGCCCCGTCCGACCCTCCCACGTCGGGACGCCGCACCCCCGAATACGTCCAGAAGTCTGCCGGCCAGTACTTCATCCAGACTCCAGGCGGCCGCGAGGAAATCGACTGGTTCCCGGGCGACGACTCAGAAGACGACTCCGAAGAACCCGGCTGGTTCTTTTCGACACGCGAAGGACACCCGTACGTCTCGCCGGAGGAGCACCAGTACGCGCAGCAACTACGCGAAGAGCAGACCGAACCCCACGTCACACCGCCGTCTACGCCGCGCCCTCCCTCACCTCTACGCATCGCATCCTCTTCACACTTACCACACGAGCACGCACCTGACCTCCGCGCTCTAACACCCTCACCGTCGCCCATAATAGACCCCGCTTCCCCCGTCGTCCCGCCACCGCCCGACGCTCTCGCTACCACCCCGAGTTCCACCGAAACCGCGGCCACGATGGCCGCCACAACCACCACCATACAGACGGCTGACATCGGCAACAAACCCCAGCCGTTCACCGGCGACAAAAACCAAGCACGGCGATTCCGACTCGCCTTCGAACTCTACATTCGACAGAACGCGACACGATACAACGATGAGGGCAAAAAGGTCATCCTCTTCCTCAGCTTCATGCACGGCGATGTAGCCGGCGCATGGGCCGAGATGGTCATGGAACAGATCATCGCGGACGAAGACGCACTGGCAAGTAACACTGCCCACGTCCCGAAGTACGGATCGCTGAAAGCGGTCACTGACGCGTTCGACGTACGCTTTGAGTACGCGGACAAAAAGGGCGAAGCACAGGTCGCATTCGAGAACCTCAAGCAAGGCTCACGCACGGTCGAGCAATACGTCACCGAGTTCGAGATACTGGCACCCAAGACCAAGTACGACGAAGAGGCGCAGATCTACTTCTTCAAAAAGGGCCTTCGCCCCGGTATCCTCGACGACGTCTACCGCATCCACCCAGTCGCGACCAAGCTCGATACGTACAAGTCGTACGCTAAAGAGGTCGATGCTCAAACCCGAGGACGCGAACTGGAAAAGAAACGCTGGGGTCAGGGAAATCACGGTGCGCGCCTTCATACCTTTTTCAAGACACAGCAGACCCCCGATCGCCCCGCTCAGACCCGACCCCCACCTTCGACAACGTCCTCCAACGACCAAGTAGTCCCGATGGACGTTGACGCAGTTAGACGCACTCCGCTCACAGCCGAACAGAAGAAGCAACTGTTCGAGACGAGCGGCTGCTTCTACTGCCGCAAACCGCACGCAGGGCACGTCGCGCGAGATTGCCCGCAGAAGACTATGCGACCGCGCGTGCGGGCACTGGACGCTACGCCTGCAGTGCCAGTCGCTCAGACGTCGTCGAACCCCACGCCGTCCCAAGCTCAAGAAGCCGAAGAAGACCCGATCAGATCGCTCAGCAGGTTCATCAAGCACGTCGGTACCCTCGACGCCGACAAGAGGGAGGAGGCCAGCACGCTGTTGAAGGATCTCGCCACCGCGCTGGATTTTTAGAACGTCCCGTCGACGCGCCGTCGACCGGGACTGTACGATACGCCGGAGTCACGTCTCAAAATCGATACAATGTATTAGCCCCATGCGAGTCCAGTTTCTGTCCGAAATCGTTATCTATTTCTTTCACAACTCGTAACCGACAGACACCGTCAATCACTCTTGAAGTTAATATCATTGGACGTTTCACCGGCAGAAAAATCGGCGCACGAGCACTACTCGACAGTGGTGCAGAAGGACTCATCATGCATTCTAGATTCGCCAAAACCCACCAATTCACGCTGAAACGCCTACAGCAACCGTTCCCCGTCCGGAACGTGGACGGCTCAGAAAATATCATGGGTTGGGTACAACACAGCACGACACAGACCGTGCGCATCTACTCGCACGACGGCCGGTCCTACCACGAAGAACGAGCAGAGTTCTACATCACGGACATCGGAGATCACGACGTCATATTAGGAACAGACTGGCTCGACGAACACAACCCTCAGATAGACTGGACCACTGACCGCGTCGACTTGACGCGTTGTCCCCCCACATGCACCCTCGTCCGACCACCTGTGCAACACGTACGCACACGACCAGACCGAGCGCGAACCCCACGGACGCTCGCAACCACAACTACAGACCCGCGAACGTCCCACCGTGAGTACACGGTGCTCTTCAAGGACGTACTCGGACCACACGTTATCAAACCCACGCGACAAGTCGCGGGACGTCGGACGGTCAGCCAAACCAGAACGGCTCCAAACAGTGAGCCGACGAGGCTGTTCGCCGAAGATGACGACGAACGACCCACCATTCCGGACGCATGGACCAACCTCGGAGTGAGGCTCGCAGGACTCACAACCTACGGCCAAGACGAGGCTCCTGCCGCTAAGTCTGACGCCCCATATCAATCAGACGAACTGGCTGACACTACTCGCATACGAGCAGGATTTACCAAGGCACAAGAGCTCGCTGAACGAGCGGCAGAGACGCGGTCTCAGACCTTCGAAGAAATGGTCCCCCCACCGTATCGAGGATTCCAACGCGTTTTCGACCGACGGGAGTCTGAACGCTTCCCAGATCGCAGGGCATGGGACCACGCCATTGACCTCAAGCCCGACTTCCAGCCGAAGCCGTGCAAGATCTACCCCCTCAGCCCAGCCGAGCAGGTAGAGCTGCGGACGTTCGTTGACGAACACACCAGAAAAGGGTATATAAGACCGTCCAAGTCCCCCATGGCAAGTCCATTTTTCTTCGTTAAGAAGAAAGACGGAAAGCTACGGCCAGTACAGGATTACAGATACCTCAACTCCGGGACGGTGAAGAACGAGTACCCGCTCCCACTCATACCAGAACTCGTGGACAAGTTGAAGGGGTCGCGTGTGTTCTCAAAGATGGACGTCCGCTGGGGTTACAACAACGTACGCATCAAAGAGGGCGACGAGTGGAAGGCTGCGTTCAAGACAAACCTCGGGTTGTTTGAACCTACTGTCATGTTCTTCGGCCTGATGAACTCACCGGCGACATTTCAGGCAATGATGAACGAGACTTTCAAGGACCTCATCGATACGGGGAAAGTCATTATCTATATGGACGACATTCTGGTATTCACGGAGACAGTCGGGGAGCACAGGGAGATTGTGAACCAGGTGCTCCGACGTCTCGAAGAACATGACCTATTCCTCAAACCAGAGAAGTGTTTCTTCGAACGAGACTCGATCGAATATTTAGGGCTCATCATATCACACGACAGACTGGCCATGGACCCAGTCAAGGTCGCCGGTATTGCCGAATGGCCGGTTCCACAGAGGGTCAAGGATGTCCAAGCGTTCCTAGGATTCGGAAATTTCTACCGACGGTTCATCAAGGACTTCTCGAAGATCGCACGTCCACTGTTCGACTTGACAAAGAAAGACGTGCCATGGTTATGGACAATGCACTGCCAGAAGGCTTTTGAGCTGTTAAAAGAGGCGTTCATTTCATCCCCCATTCTTGTAATGCCCGACGCTGACAAACCGTACCTGGTCGAAGTGGACGCCTCGGACTTCGCCACCGGGGGTATACTTTCACAGAAAGGGCCCGATGACCTCTGGCACCCGGTTGCATACCTGTCAAAGTCACTGTCGGAAGCGGAACGGAACTACGACATCTACGACAAAGAACTCCTCGCGATAGTACGCGCACTCGAGACGTGGCGACACTATCTCGAGGGCGCACCACACACAGTCGAGGTGTGGACAGACCACAAGAACCTCGAATATTTCAAGACAGCTCAAAAGCTGAACCGTCGCCAGGCACGTTGGTCATTATTCCTCTCTAGATTTGACTTCGTACTCGTGCATAAGCCAGGAGCAACAAATCGTAGTGACGCCATGTCGAGGCGACCTGACCATAAGGAGGGGGTAGAGGACGACAATCGCGACCACGTCCTCCTCGATCCAAAGTTTTTCCGCATACGGGCGACACGCCCGTGCATGGTCAACTCGATTGGAGACGCCGCCCTACGTCAGAGAATTCGAGATGCACCGAGACGCGACGTCGAAGTCCTACAAGCCCTCGAAGTTATTCTCAAGAACGGGCCACGGTCCCTAGTCAAGGACATTCAAGAATGGAATTACGAAGATGGTCTTGTACTATTCCGAGGCAAGGTATACATCCCAGACGACCCAGAGCTTCGTCGAGACATCGTCCGACGATATCACGACTCACCAGTCGCCGGACACCCAGGGAGGTTCAAGACGTACGAGTTAGTGAGCCGTGAATTCTGGTGGCCCGGTATGTCTGTATTCATCCGTAACTACGTGCGAGGATGTGCTGTCTGTCAAGCCACCAAGAATCAGAGTCACGCAACGCACGTACCTCTCGTCCCGAATGCGATTCCGTCAAGACCGTTCGGGACGCTTACGACAGACTACGTTACGGACCTACCTTCATCCGAAGGATACGATGCCCTGAACGTCACCGTCGACCGGAGTACAAAAGCGATATTCCTCACGCCCTGCCACAAGACCATCGACGCCGACGGAACGGTCGACCTGCTATTCAACAACGTGTACAGACGCGTTGGACTCTGGGACCAGCTGATATCGGACAGAGGCCCACAATTCGCAAGCAAAGTAACCCGAGGTGTGCTCGAGAAACTTGGTATTCAGTCGTCACTCAGTACAGCGTACCACCCACAGACCGACGGCGAGACTGAGAGAGTCAACCAGGAGGTCGAACAGTACTTACGTGCATTCTGCAACTACCGACAGGACGACTGGGTGAAGCTACTACCCTACGCCGAGTTCTGCCATAACTCGCGCATCCACTCCGCCACCGGAAAATCGCCGTTTGAACTGTGGTACGGTTTTGCGCCGCGTATGTTCCCGTCGGTGCTAGACGTCGAGTCGACTGTACCAAGTGTGGAAGAACGGCTTCGCGCGCTGGAAGAGATGCGGAAGGAGGCGGACGCAAGCCTCGAACTCGCAGCTGAGTTGATGAAGCGGAATAATGGGGATTGGGGAAAGGACACCCTGGGCCTCAAGGTCGGAGACAAGGTGTGGTTGGACGGAAAGAATCTGAAGACGACACAACCGAAAGCTAAGCTTGCTGCTAAACGTCACGGACCATTCCAAATCACTGACGTACTCGGCCCGGTCACTTACAAACTGGACATTCCAAGGATGTGGAAGCGGATTCATCCCGTATTTCACGCCTCGCTCCTCACTCCGTACGTCGAAACGGAAGCCCACGGACCGAACTTCGAACGACCGCCAGCCGAGCTGGTAGAAGGGCAAGAGGAGGTAGAGGTTGAGGAAGTGCTCGACTCGCGCCCGACTCGGAACAAGCGGGGCATCGAGTATCTCGTGAAGTGGAAGGGTTACCCGGACACCGAAAACGAATGGCTTTCACGCACGAAGCTCCCGCACGCACAGGAGGCAATCGCGGAATTCCATCAAGCTCATCCGAAAGCACATCGACCGGTGAATCATCTCGTGTTCCCACATACGCAGACCCCTATCACGCTCCAGGAGAAAGCGTGTCTTAAGGAGGGGGTAATGTTACGGATTCTCCTGCGTCTAAGCATGCTCATTGCCGATAGACGCCCTACGTACCGTAGCCTCATGCCTCGAGCCTCATGTTCTCTTCATCGATAGCTAGCTATCGGATCACTCACGGGCTCTTATAGTCGCTGGGGAGACTTCTTCTCCCCAGACTGTCCTTCTCGTCTTACGGTACCGTCCCACGCTGCTGTACTTCTCGATACTCTCGCTTCTCTATTCATTCGTACTCTCGCTACTCAACGCCTCGCCTGACTAGCCGACAAACGCCCGCCAAGCCTTGACAGCCAGTGCCAACCGTGAACTTCTCAGGCTGTCGGTGGCTGACATAAAGGAGGGAACTGAATGCACGTCAGCCGACGAATGCATGCACGAGGAGCTACGCGGCACACTCCGAAGTGAAAGTTGCACACAAGTTACGTATCTCGGGCTTGATTGCGAACATCAAAGATAGGTCCGTATCACTACCAGCACTTTCAACGCTAGCACATATCAACGCGCATCCCCTCCACCCCTCTACTGCGCGTTGACTATAGGGGGAATACCCAGCCGTTCAGCTCAGAGGCTGATCGGAATGCATCCGATGGATACGAGACCATGTATCGTCTGTCAGTACGATGGTTCTTCGGGTACGTTGTAGTGCCACTGGCGCAGATCTCATAACGATCACTCACCGGAAGAGTTGTTCTCGCAGCAGACAGTGTTCGCAGAGCTGTGGGTTGATCAGAGTTGAGAAGCCTGAACGCCATTGCGGAGGGAAAAGGTACTACACCATGCGTTGCCAGAGCCGACACCGACGACGGAGATGGGAGAGCAGCTGACCCCGACTAGGGCGGTGACGTCTTGATACCAAGGGCGCCGAGGATAGGCGTAACCGCGGTGCTGTTGGCAGTGTCGACGGTCTGGCAGCACTCGATGGCTCCCGTGCTGCAGGACGCGTCCGGAGCGGGCATGGGAGTGGCGACAGCAAGGATTACGAGGGCGGTGACGATGATGAACCGAGCGAACATGGTGAGTGAAGACGAGTACTCTACACGTGAACGACTGGGGACTTGGCTCAGTCTTGAGGGTTTCCATGCCCAGTTCCACCGCTGAGGACGACCCACATGACGTCGTGTCGGCCTACTGCGGGCCACCCGTACTATTTTTTATGGCTCAACTCCGCCAGATGTGTTTCAATACATTGGTCGGACTTCATAGTCTCTGCTGCACACATGGAGGGAGAGTCACTGCAATATTGCTGTTTGAAGCTCCGCAGAATCCAGTCAACGAATGAGTATCGCTACACAGACTTCGAGCGCTGGTATCGCTGTCTCACCCACATCATCGCAAACACACCGAATAGTGTTCGGACGCTATCGTGCTGCTCCACTTGTCTACCCCCTCTCCTCGTCCGCGGCGTTATGTTGTCCGATACACTGGGCATAATACTGCGATTCCCCTATATCAAATCGACGCTGAGCCTTCTTCTGTATTACAGTTGGCGACTGAGAGGAAGCATGACGGATACGCATGATTGTGGAGCATCGCATACGTTTTCTCGTGATCGTGGTAGGCCGCTTTGAGGGCTACAATAAGGACGTCACCTCCCGATTTTCGTCCAATTCAGTTCTCTCTCACTGCTTGCTTCCGATTGTGTTCCTATGGTATGCAAAAATCATGTTAGATCTTTCGGTTTTGCTGCTTACACCCACGATCACCTCAGTCCATGATTGTTTGGAGGTCAGAGACGCCCGTCCATTTGATATGTCCGAGAGTGCGAGAGTGGTAGACACGCGTCATGGTGTTGATTAGGATACGATATCTCCCGACGATATGTTTTACGTCTACCCATAAGCAGGGGCCGGCACCGAAACGAAGTCAGCATGCGCTCTGTTGCCGAGGCAGATGCCTAGCGTTGTGAGTTCAGCTTCTCATCGTACGATATAGGTCTCTGACCTGCGTCTCAGGTCTGAAGTGGATCGATTCAAGCTGCCCCAGCTCTGATAGTATGAACCCTATCTGGCCCAGAGCTGTGGAGTACAGTGGACGTCGGAGTCAAGGTATTCGATTGACATCATGATCATGGGTCCACGCGACTGATACACAAGTTCCTTTGTAAGTACTGCAACGAGTCTACCCTCTCTCTGTTATTGTCGTTGATGCTGTTGACTTGCGATGAGTTTGATCAGGCGTCAACGGGCACGCAGCCGATGGAGATGAGACCTCCTGCGAACTCCACATCAGTATATCGTCCTTATCAGAATAGGTCAGTGAAAAGCTACCGAAGAAGTTGTTCTCGCAGCAGACGGCGTTCGCAGAGCTATGTACGACTGACCGTCAGTGACCGTTGCAGATAGCCGATCACCGTACTGGATACATACCAGGCATCGCCGCTACCAACACCAACAACGCTGATGGGCGTGCAGGTGAGGCCGACAAGGGCGTTGACGTCTTGCACGTCGACACCAATAGCCTTGAGGATGGGCGCAGCCGCCGCGCTTCCAGCGCTCTGGACCGACTCGCAGCACTGGATGGCACCCGTAGCACACCCGGCGGGGCTCGAGTTGGGAGCAGGGGTGGCGGCAGCAAGGATCGCGAGGGCGGAGATGGTGAAGAGCTTAGTGAACATGGTGAATGCAATGGAGCGTCGTGTACAAGCTCGACAACTGGTGCGAGTGGTGAGTGCTCGAGTGTGGGAAGGATGAACAAGGTACTGCGAGCCTTTATAGGTGTCCTACGAGTATGGTCTGGGTAGCACGACCGCTCCGTTTACTCCTTTCAGAGGAGATGAAGATGAGTCTTAGTCACACTAGAGCTGAGATCCCGCGCAGTGCGTCACACGAGGGTCAACATATTAGGAGGCTGTACTGCGCGGTATACATTGTCACCGTCACGTCGATGTGGTATCAATTCTATCCATAGAGACCACATGATGTTGAACATGTCGACGAGATGTCATCATCGTTGGTGCCACGTCTCCACTTCATTAAGGGACACACGGGCTACCGCTACAACATCCGTACAGATGCGATTGGTGAAACACAATCACCCGCCGATGATTCTGCGATCATGTTCGGAGATTCAAACCACACGAACTTGTATTCCGGAGCCTGCCGCCGTAAGTTCTCTCGACCCTGACGTATCGGGAGCCCGCAGAAATCTGTAGCTGTATTGGTCGTCCATGAACGTAGTACCGTGTGGGGGCAGCACCTTGTGAATGACCCGGCTAGTTTTAGCTTCTACAACACATCTGGTTCTATTCAGACACAATCACTTCCTACATGAATCCTCTGTTAAAATCAAAATTGATACAGAGCTCGCTCTTCGTAATACGAACAGGACAAAGGACACTCTTTCCTTAACAGTACTAGAATCCTCAAAGTCAGACTCGGACGTCCTATTATTCCTTCAATTGCGTCGGGGGGAGAAGAACAACAACATGCGGCAGCGACTCGGACGGTGTGAAAGATTTCATTTACTCGTCGGCAGTATTCGTGACCGCTTATCCCCGCTCTTCTGTGAGTCGTGTTCAGTCAAACGGGGTGCCAATGAAGTCATCGTTAATGATATCGCACAAACTGAATGGCAGTGTCACGTTCATAAAGCACGGATCATGTGTCAGAACACCCCCTCTATTGAGACCGCCGACTTCGAAGAGCTGTGGCAATTATTTTGCCGTGGTTGGCAGATTTGAAACTCTGATGGGCTTTATGCCGTATGATACGTGCACTGCGTGTACCCGAGGTTGCCGAGGATCACCTCGGAGAGCACACTCAATTGATCACCCCAGGCCGTTCGAGTTGAACTATCGATGGTCTGAGCAACACTACCTTCCTTAATTTCTCAAAGGGACATGCGATTGGTTCAGTCTGAAACTCAGAATATCTGCGAGTGAGCGTATGCTGTATTTTCCTACCGCAGCTCCGAGTCTGATTTACCTGGGACAATCAGCATACAGGAAGCCTTGGCATATCACTAGCCGTACGAGTATCCCAGGAGTTGAAGCATGTTTATAAAAATCTCAGTGCATGCTTGAGCTCTGACATCCGAGTCAAGAGAGCGTGCAGTCGAGATGCCTCCGTACAGGGGAGTCCGACTCGAAGCATCGTCAGGTCGTACAACTGCCACTGTGGCCAAGGTTCTATACGCAAACCCGCATCTGTCAAAGCAGAAACAGGCGTTCGCTGGAACCGCTTCTCGCGCTTCTCGACGCGTAAGTGCTAACTTTTTCATCCACGCGGCGCTCTCCCTAGTACTACTACTAGTAGCTGGCGCGAGCTCAAGATTGCTGCAAGCCTGCAATCGATATGATATATATACCATCAACCAAGTACTCAAGCTAATTCAATCACATTACTCACAGATCTGCAATGGAAAATAACGAATCAGATGTTCGAGAAACGAAGTTTAGATGAGTTCGACGCCTAGCTCATCATGAACTCAAATGGCAGCATAAACGCTCGTACCGGCAATGTCCGGCGTCACTCGTGGCAGTTGACTCACAATCCCTGACGTCGACGACTCCCACTAACCAGTCTTACTACAACCCTCATCGTTTCTGCGTTTCTGTGCACTACTTCAAATGACCTTTGTGTTTAATGTGTCTGGATACTTTGAAACGAGTATAACTTACTGTGACTCTCATCAATTGTCGAAGCACCGCCATACAACAGTCTTCTCCGTAGGATACTATCCGGTGGGCAAACGGTACTCTGGCGTGGATGATTTGCATGGTGAGTCATGCTGGCTTCCTTCTATCACGCTCCGGTCAGCCCAGCTGTTCAAGACATGTATACCACGTCTTGGAAAGCAATGCGCGGCCGAGACGATTGACCGCTTGGTCACTGTTTCCGCTGATGCTTCCCCTAGACAACATCGTTGAGATCGCGGCGTAGATCACAGCCAAATGTTTGCCAAAGCGATATGTTCGACATTGTTGTCGAAGGGCTAACAGCACCCTCGTGACGATCGAGGTGCAGTTCGCCTCCCATTCGGGTCAGCCCCCCCGTCCGGTTCATAAGCTGAAGATTGGGCCCGCTCATCTTCGACCTCGTACCGCCATACGCCCCTTCCCCGCCTTTTGCTAGGTCGGCTCTTCAGACTATATCAACCACCACGTTCTTTACGCCCCATTCTGCTCGCCATGTTTGCTTCTCTGGCTCGTGTACTGCTGCTCGCCTCTCTCTCCGTCTCCGCCTTTGCCGCCCCCGACTTTCCCCCTTCCTCCGTCGCCGATGCCTCCTTTGATAACTCGAACCCTTACAGTATCGTTGTTCGATCGCTCGCCATGAATCCAGCCGCCCACCTCACTAACGCTCAGCGTCTCGCCCGCGGTCTCCCCCCGAACCACCCTCGTTCCCACCACGCCCGTCGTGCAATTCGCCCCCGCCAGTCGTCAACGTGTGGCCGGCGCACTGGCACGATCTCAGTCAACATCGCGGGGCTGGACGCGGGTGTTGGCTACCTCTCACGCCTCGCGAACGCGTTCGGCGAGTACGAGTTCACGACCGACCCCACCCAGGCACTCTCCGTCAGTATCCCGCAGTGTCAAACTGACTTCTTCGACATCCTGGCTTTGGTGCGTACCATAGGGCAAACGCCTTGTCCACGAGACTGATATCCCTTCGTGCGAGAAGAACGGGCTGGCGGACTTTCCATTCGTTGGCGGTGTCGTTGGTTTTGCGTCGTCGAACAACGACCTCGGCTCAAACACGAACTATGTCTATTTGGCGGGCACCTCCCAAGGTATGTACTCACGTTGCTATGTTCCGTCATCCTTCAAGACATCCTCCCCACGTTCTCCTGTCCCCTTTTCCCCTTTCCTTTCGTTTATCCTATGCCTTGTATTTCAGTCCCTCGAGGTCCCGCAGTCCCTGGACCCAACGCGTTCTCGACCGCGACCAGTATCCCCGTCAATATACAGTCCGACATCTGGCACCTCGATTCTTCACAGAATAATCTCCTCCCGTCGTGGGTCAACGCCGACGGGAGCACGCCCGCAATACAGATTGCCTATGTCCCAAGCACACAAGCCTTCGCGCTCACAGGTGACCTCGGCGGATTTCAGAATACATACGGCCAGGCGTTTGTCGCAGTGAGTTCCATCGTGGACAGGCATTTTTACCCAGAGCGTGATGCTAACCGCGGATATGGAATAGACATTCAACTTCGTTCCTTCGTAAGGTGAAGAACTACGAGACTCTTGCAGTATCTACCATTTCGCATGACCTCAACGACCGACACGACAGCAAACAGTATTGTAGCATAGGAACCCTCTCAACTCGACTAGCAAACTATCGAGCTCAACAGATGTGTTTCCCATGGAATCTAGATTCTGCGAATATATCATCCTCCATTCCGGCGCCAACCAAAATTTGCGACCACGTGTGCGAGGCGCAGATAGACGCCAGAAACATAAGACCTCACGATCTTATCTCTCTCCTGTCTCTGATGATACGACAAGCCTCTTTAAACCACCAGTTCGTCAAACTCTATCATACATCCAGATGATCATTATTCTTGTGCGCATAGATCACAGACTTCGAACAAACTGTAGCACGCTGGATCTTTTTATCGCCCTTGCAGTAGGATGCGATTTCCGCAATGCTCCTAAGATGCGATACAGCCACTAATTTGCTCTCCATGCTTTACGCCCATGATATAGATTATGCGGATAACGCCACAAGAGGGCCTAGCCCTGTACACGCGAAGATCGGTCATACTGCGTGCAGTTCTTCCCCCAAGTTTTCACTCGCAGAATCGCTTAAGTCGCTTCCCTTCTCCCTCCCAGAGCCGAAATCGTGCCCAACGGCCAACGTACATAACTCAAGGCTCACAGAAAGCAAGCACCCACGCTCCTTTCAGCACCCCCCAGTCTTCGACATCGTCCCAATCTATATCCACGTTCTTTACTTTCTCCCCTACTCGCTATGTTTGCCCCTCTTGGCTTCTTCCTCGCCACCTTTCTGGTCGTCTCTTCCTTTGGCGCACCCGACACTCTTTTCCCTACTCGTACCTCCCACAACGACCTCGTCGACCGCTCGAACCCTCTCGACGTAGTCCTTACGCCGCTCCCGAAATTGCGTCCTGCAGCGCATCTGACCAACGCTCAACGCCTGTCGCGTGGTCTCCCCCCGAACCGCCCACGCGCCTATCACGGTCACCGCAAGGCTGTCCGCCCCCGCCAGTCCTCGACCTGTCCCCAGAAAACCGGCACGATTGCGGTCAACATCGCAGACCTGGGTGCCGGCTACGTCGCGCGCTCGGCCAACTCGTTCGGCGAGTATACGTTCACGACGGACCCTGCCGAGGTGCTCTCTGTCAGCATTCCTCAGTGCGAGACCGCGAGCGGCTTCTTCGAGATCGCTCCTTTGGTGAGTCTTGCTTTCCTTTTTCCTTTTGTGCGAGGACCCTCTCGGGCGGCCGGCTGACGGTGTTCGCGTGCTTGAAGGACGATAATTTGGACCAACCGTACCTCGGTGGCACTGTCGGCTTTGCATCGACGAGTAATGACCTTCAGCCGGACAGTCTCAACTATGTCTACTTGACGGCCACCAATTCAGGTACGCTCTCTTGTGTTTCCTATGCTCCCACCCCTGTTGTTCCTCGACCGTCGCTGAACCGGTTCCTGCTATACAGTCCCCCGGGGTCCAGCAACCTTCTCCGGAAACTCGTTCTCCGATGCGGTTGGGAGCACTCGTCGCGACTCCGAGTCGGCTATCTGGGCGCTCGACACCTCGAACCGTCTCACCCCGTCATGGGTCAACACCGACGGCAGCACGCCCGCCGTCGCGCTCGTCTTCGTCCCCAGTTCTGGGGCGTACGCGCTCGTCGGCGGAGTCGACGCGTTTGTGGCCAACGTGGGATCGGCGAACAACGCGGTGAGTCGGAGTCTCCTCTAGTCCCGGCCGGGGGCAAGCTGTTCGAATGCATGAGGCTGATTCTGATTGTTGGTGGCGGGTCTCTGTGCGTTTAGACGTTCACCTTTGTTCCTTCGTCTTGAGGTGTCGACGAGGGCGTTGGCGACGGACATGACATGATGATAGAGTGGTATCATTGCATAGAATAGTACGCGATCGTTTTTTTAATTCGTGGTTAGAGCACTGGCACTCGGACCTTTGGACTCGCGAAGCGGTATAGAAGCGCGACTTGTAGAGCACGGAGCCATTTATTGTGTTCCTGTCGTTACGAATAGTCAAAGGAAGAGTATACATGCTGTCCATGCAGACCGTCATTCGATTCGCTTCAAAACCCTACAGTCAGACAGGTGGACTGAGCGAAGCGAATGTCGCCGCTTGTTGTGTTGGTGTAGTCCTGCGCACTCATCGTAAGAATGCGTGCCTTCAAATATCACTTTGTAAGTCCTGATGAGTTCCAAGATCCCTCCATCCTAAACAAGACACGTGCCTCGAACATACTGACGTAGTATACATGCCCCAAAGAGATACGTCAAAAACCCTAGTACTAGTACCTGACCATCAAAGAGCCAACGCTGGAACACAAGCCATGTTCCCGAGGTTGAGTGACAAAATAACACTAGTAATTACGAAGGTGCACGCGCAGGGTGTAGGTGTTAGAAGACAGACGGGGAGATCAATGAGTGGAGGGACAACTCACTCTGTGGGACCCAGGAGACGACGATAAAGCTGCTTGAGATCTAGACTTCCATAAGGCGGGGTAGGTCTGCGCACCTTCCAAAGCAGTCATGACATATCGAAAGGTCGAAAGATCCGTCGCAGTCGTTAAACTGGAACAAGACACGAAGCCGATTCAGAATGGCAAAGATCCGGTATGCGAGTGATCAATGTGTTCACGCACTGGCAATACGTATCTCGTCTCTGTGTGACGGAGCGAAAACGTTGCAGAAAGTATTTTCTCCCATCACTCGCGTCTCCAGGCTCTCCATCGTAGTCCTTCAGCAACTATGAGCAAGATGATAAGAAACAGCAGTGTGAGAGATACGTACTGGGAAGTATTCTTTGATAGGAACGCGCTTGAGGGTCTTCTCGAACAGGTCGTTCTTGTTCAACAGTAATATCTGCATGCGATTCCGCGATGAGCACAGGTGTGGATGGTCGGCCTCCGCATATCCCCTACTCACTAGCGATGCGTGGGTGAACCATCGCGAGTTGCAGACCGCCTTCCAGAGGTTCATGTCTTCCATGAGACTATTCTGCGAGTTTTCCGATACTCAACCAACGGCGAACGACGTGATTGATGGAGAACGTACCGTGCACCCATCTTCTGCCAGTGTCTGGTTGTAGCCGTTGAGATTCGCGAGAAAGACGACGACCGAGATGTTATGGAACACGTGTATCCACTTCTTGCGTTCACTGCGCCGACCTCCAGCATCAATCAGGCGGAGGTAGACGTCAGGCCGCGACGGAAGGTGGATGACAGCTTCGGCGATGCCGGTGGTCTTGGAGTATGCATGCACAATATCTTCTTGTGTGGGGACATACGCAGCGTGGAAGAGACGATCCAGGTGTTGAGAGAAGTACAGCCAACTGAGAGGGATATGAATGGATGGGAGGGTGGGTTGCGAGAATGCAAGCGATAAGACTCACTTCTCCGGTAGCTCTGGAAGACTGCCTGATTCGTACATGACCTGCATGCCCGTGCTAACCCAGAGGTCGTGAAGTATATCGCGATAAGCCACGGGGAACGGCTGGTCATCTTCCAGATCGATATAGGGACATGCGTCAATTAGGTTGGTGATATCCTGCGAGACGTCCAATTCGAATTGTTCTGTGACGCAGGTGAGATACTCGAGTATTGACAGGAGGTTTACGAATATGAGTTGGCGGTAAAGCTCGATGTCCCACTGAGAGAGTCGCTCGCCATGGAAAGACTTCATCTGCTTCAGCACGGTCGTCTTCCCGGAGCCGCTGGAGCCTAGAAGAAGGACCTGGAGTTGATGTCGAAATGGTCAGTGTCGTCGGGGGATCGCAGGAAATTGACTCATGTACACCTTCACCGATTTAGGGACACTTGGCTGCAAGGCCTATGGAAAAGGAACGGTCAGTATCGTTGAGCGTTCGCCGCGAGATACCAGACAGGAACCTGCGGCTGCTCCCGGGCGCCAGATTGCGGGATCTCAAGGGAGGTCATGTTCAGAGCGTGGACATGACGACGATTCGCAAGACTAAGAGCGTACCTGATCAAGTGCTAGTGACTGTGATGAGTATTCCGAGGATACACAGGCTCCCATAGCCGAGAGCCTAGCGGGATGAGGTGGTAGATAGGGTGAAGGAGGTGAGACGCAGCCCGCGTGGGGGGCCAAGGCCCTTGAAGAGGACGCTGGACGCAAGATGGAAGCTCTGCAAACACTGCGTTTACACAATGATTCTGATTGTGTCAGTGCCAACTGTCTGTGTCAGTACCCACTCACACGCCTGTCTTGCGCTTTCTGTCATAGCGCTGCCTGAACCTCAGGGTGTACTTCAGCATCGCGTGGCTCCAGGCGAGCCTGAAGAAGCGCGAAAAGAGGTTCAAGTCTACAGTTTCATCCTCTGATATAAGTGGGAGGAGTCCTCTGTGCGAGAGGTGAGGAAAGCATGAAACAAGAAGAACAGAGTACTTAGATGGCATCTAGCTTTGGCTGTGACTCGAGGCGCTGCAGATGTCATGATGTTTGAACTTTCTGGGACGATTCAAATTACCTCCGCTCACATAGAGGTGATTTGATTAGATCTCGGATAGCAGTTACAACGAGCATTGGAACACTGCTGCAATTGGGACAAGTACGGTCCTCGCAAATTGTTGCCAGAACCCTCGAACTTCCCGCGTAATGTTACGTAAGCCTCAAGCTCGGCGTTCGCCGGATGGTCGGTGGCAATGGAATCTGGTAGATGATCTTACACACTCACTACTAACCTATCCGGCAACGTAGCTGCTTGATATGCTCCTCCCAGCTGAATGTAGCTCAGCTCACTGCATGCGAGTTTGAGCGCTTGAGCAAGGACAAGAGCAAGGATAATATTGTGATCGTGGTGACAGTGAGTACAGATGATGATGCTGCTCAGAATATGCGGGATGGACGATGCTGATATCAAGAATACATATACTAGCCCAAACTACGGCGGCGGGAGGCCCAGCTCTACGTATGCGGGTGAGTTCAACGTCTCGAGAGATTGTCGAAGAGGCTCTGCATACACACTGCTATCATACATATGTGACAGAATGTTAACGACCATCGCTGAAGATGAAATTCCTGCTTACCCGACCTCGGAGTTTATGGACGGGCTGACTCCGGCCTACGAGCTTGGGCTACAACGCCGAACATGCGTGCTCTGAAGAGCATTCGACGTGAAGGTGGCGGCAACAAGGATTGATAGTGACGCAAGCACGAGCTTGAGTCGAAGCTTCAACGGCCTCATCAATGGCAAGAAGCGAGGAAGGTGCGCGGTGGGTGAATGTATGTGCTTCGATGCATTCGAGTGATTCAACGCGTTCAAGTACTTATACTTTGCGGCAGCTGGCTACCGTGGAGCTATCGCCGAGCTCGCGGACCCTACGCGGCAGTCACCACGCAAGGTAAGCTTCAATCTTACTGGCTGGATGTCTCTTCCAGAACCAGTGATACCGGAATAGTGCGGCGCTTGTGCGTTGCTCTATGACTACACCCTAAACCCGCCTTCAGGAAGTTCATTTCCGCTGGTCACACAGTGGTTGGCCTCGGATATCCGCTGACCACAATTGTAGCAGAACACATGAGCTGGTACGACGGCCTGCCGTATCAATGCTGTTCTTGAGGATTCGAGGCATCGGTCGCTTACAGTGAACTGACACATAGTACTTTACTACGGACGGACCTTTGACTGAACTCCAACTAGCAAGAGGCGGGTCACATCCTTGATCACCGTTGTAAAACACGTCACTCAAGCCGAAGCGCACAGGCACCAAAAAGCATCCCTGTCTCCGTCATTATTGAACACCGTGTCCACATGCAACACCACGAGTTGTCCCGAGGGTACCGGTGTCGAAAAAGAACCATTCAAAACCGACTCTCAACCTTGAGATTGAGAAGATGCCTTCCCATCTCCACTCCCACATGCTCGCCACCTCGTTCTTCTACACGAGGTCCCTACGCTCTTCATAACGCCCTCAGTTCCTTATACCAGTGCAATTTTCCTCTGGTCTGGTCTCCGCGCTCCGTTCGTCTGAGCCATGCGGTATGTGGATGACACACCTGATCAGCGCCCGTACCGTAGGCGTTGCATCCCAGAACGTCATCCTCAAAGCCTGATGTACCGCTGTCCCTGACCTCGCCTTTGGCGAGACCACCCTACGCCCGCAAAGCGCTGGCAGGCCTTCCGGAATACTTACGGTCTGTTTCGCCGCTCACGAGGCTCGTAATCCTTGTTCTTTGTAAAGAATCACTTGTCCGCATGGAGTCCGCAGCCTGCGAATGACTCTCAGGGATCTATTGTAGGCGGCGAAGGTGAATGCCTCTAATTAGTGTTGCGATAGAGACTTGCCCTCGGAGGTCCCGTTGACCGCGGATGGTACTAATCAGAGCATTCTCGCATGATCACAGGTTCTCGAAAAGCATTAATTCTTCTCGGACAGTCTCTCTTCTACTCGCAGATCGTCCCTCGTATGGGCGTTCGGTGTCCGACTACACTTGCTCTGTGTCCCTTCTCGCGCCCAACGAACCTCGCACGTGCTTAGGAGCAACTCAAACGACTGCTTGTACCACAAAGTCAAACGCTGGACCTTCATCAGGCTGTTCCTTTCTACCCTTGACCTCCTCGTACGTCATCATCCTCTCTCAATCGCATACCCCAAATGACCTCGAGGAGCTCCACATTGGGCCGTCAACCCTTACATGCATCTACCACGCTCCCCTTCCCCTTCTTGAGCACTTTCGGTACGTCGTCGACAGTACACGTCATTCGCTGGCGGCCATGTAACACTGTGCGAGTCGCGTTGACTCACCAATATATCGACAGCACCACTTTTACACACCTTCACCGTGAACCTTTGCCACGCTTACTGTGCGAATCCAAGCAAGGAGAGAGGCTGTATTGAAAGGACGTACTTCAAGCTACTGCACTCACCGGTTCTGAACCTAGGGAAGTTTCGGGGTAACTCGAACCGCTGGTCCAGCCGAGGTCTCGAACGCCACCGAGATGGGCGCGAGCGGACAAGTTCGTGTCGCGCTCGTACAACGTGGCGAACACGCCGCGGCGATGGAGGGTGAGGGGGAGTGTTAGCCTGGCGAGACTGCCACTCATGATGGCGATCATGAGCGTAGTGGTGTTGGAGGGGTTGGGAGACATCTGAACGATGACTGAGAGTGCGTGTGGGTGTGTCAAGTAGTCAGAAGTGGATGTAAGTGCCTGTCTTTATATAGTCAACTAGTGTCCCCGAGAAGTCCTGGAATACTCGAATCTTCGATAGCACGCATGTCTCCTATGGAATGTACCTCTCCCGGTCATGATGAGCCTCACAAGCACTGGAAGATGTTGACGAAGGCTGGGTCACTAACCCTGACCTGGAGGAGGATGGAAAGACAAAGTCGATCACTCACACTGTTGTCAGTGTCCTCGGCGTAGTGCTTGTCACTGGTGCCACCAGAATGATTCGAGTCGTTTGTGAAACTTTGAGTTTGGACTGAGATCGATATTCACGCATGCCGGATGTTCGACCTCATATCATTTCGGAAGCTTCGAAACTGAGCTTCCTAGTCCACAGAGCAAGTAGTACGAAACTGTCACACACCCACGATATTATACTAAGCAGCGTCCCTCGAGACTAGCCCTCTGACGTCGAGATGCATTTGTAAGTATACGGTCTACGAGCTCAACTACGACTCGGCGAAAGTCATGAGGAGATTCCCACATTCAATGCTCGCACAGACTGAAATTAAGTTCGTACACGTCTTCGTTCTGTTGCACAACGAAGTCAGACCTTTCCTCAATCAGCTCCTCTCGAACCTCCTCCGCCTCCTCACGACTGATCGTCCCGACGAGCGCGTAGGACGCGATCATATCATACAGCTCCGTCGGATGCTCTCGCAGCGCTGGAACCCGCTCCATCTCCTTCTCGTACCACGACCGCTGCTGTGGAGGCACGTCCGACGTCGAGTGCACTCGACGGTATGGGTCGACCAGAAAGAAGCACAGGATCTTCCGGACGCCGGGTCTCGACCGGTCTGCAAGTTCGAACGGCTCGACGCAATGTTGCCAGAGTTTTGGAAAAGCAACACACTTGTCGTCTACCGCGACGATATGGCCGAGCTCCTGGTTCAACTGGTCGCCGTCTGTTAACCCGAAGACCCGACTAATAGCCGTCGTGGTCGTTGTGCTGGTACGGGATTCCCGTGCCATCCGTTTGATTGCCGACCTGTGTGCGGAACGCCAGGCGCGACTCCGTAATGTTCTCGCAGGCATAGTAGTAGAGGCCTGTGGCGACAATGCGTTCATTGAGCATTCCTTCGACGTGCCATGCGCCACCAGGATACTCGGGCTTCTCTGGGGTCAAGACGATGTTCGCGAGTTTGACAATCACCTGGAGAGTACGTCCTTTCAGATTGACTTGAACGCGCCCTTTGGTACTGGGCGGCTTAAAGGACGGGGGCTCCGGAACGAATGGCTCACGAGCTTCGTACCAATCGTCGTGATTCTGGTACTCCTCTTCGCTGTCATCTGAGTCGGATCCTCCTCCAAAGTGCTCGTACCAGCAGATGGGGTCGACTCGAATGAGCAGAGGGGGCTCGGGACTCAGGGCATCAGAAAGCACCGTTTCGAACATGGGGATGAAGCGCTGGAGGATAGAGGTGATAGGGGGATACAGCACTCGATGCTCGATCGGATGACGGTTATTGATGTAGCCTTGACGTGTGACTTCACCAGTCGTGGCCACCGTGAAATCGGTCGGGAGCCATTGATAGTCCTGCGATACAACCGAGTCGACGTCCGTGTAGTTACGCCGTGCGTATTCGTCGAAGTCCTTGCGAGTCTTCCTGTACTCATCCCAGGTATAGTCGACCAGTGGGTCCGAGCTTCTGTCGTCTTGTGGACGATTGAACAAGATCGTACCGATGCGCAAACAGTAAAGGGCGGGATGGACAAGGTCGAGTACTTGGTTCTCTGAGCCCGGATGCCAATCCTTCTCTTCGTCCGGTACGGACTCGAGGATAGCAACCCCACGGACGAGGGCTTGCCTCAAGTCTGTAGGGATGGGAGAAAATGATTTATGGACTCCGTACACAGATGTGCTCTAGTTCGAGTGCGTTCTTCAGTGGATGTTCCTGATGTTCCTAAGACAACAACCGCTTACATGTATCCCGGTAGTCGACTCTACTTTCGAGGCCGCATACTTCAACTCGGCAAACACATAGTCGAGCTGAGTGTGGGTAATGGGATCATCGCGGGGCCTCCTGATGTTCTGGTGGCGCCAGGAAAGGCGGTCGAACTTGATCATCTCCGCACGCCATTTCGCAACAAGCGCGTCGTTGACTTTCTTCCACCAGCGTGGCTTTTGGCGGATGATATACGATAGGTCGCGCATACGAAGCTCGACTAGAGTCACGGGATCGCGCATGTCAAACTCGTATGGGGAGCGAAAGATGTAGTAGTTTGAACTTGAAGACGGAGCGGCGGCCATGGTAGCCACTAGTAGTTGGGAGAATTTAGGGATTTAGGCCCTTCCTTGTAGAAACGCGAACAAGGGTTGGCGAACTTAAGGGAGATATCTGCGATGTGGAGGGTGAGGATGAAAAGCCCCTAGCCACTAGCAACTCATACTACAGACTCCGACGCTCCCACGCGTGTCTCGGCTATTCCGCTCCGATTTTGTCGGACTCGAAGACATACCCAGACCTCTTACTATCACTTGCTCAAATTGAGAGTATAGTTTGGCGGAGTTGACGACAAGAAAGGAGGACATTTACCCGTGGCGGTGAGTGAAGCGGCTGGATGCGTTGGACTGTATCCGAGCATGGACTAGAAGTAGGACATTCAATAGTTGAGATGCGCCCTATACGATAAACGTGAGATCATCATGATCATTTATATCTGAATCCGCACGCACCGCACGACTCGCCCGCCTGACTTGACCCTGGAATAAGTCGGCCTTCATAAAAAGCTTCCGAGATAGATTATGAACAGCTGTTCAGGCCGACGGGAACAACGACTCGGAGGTATACGTGAATTTTCTGTGTCATACAACGAGAGGGCAAGTTCACGATACCTTACGAGCCTCATTAGGTTAAACCCCCGCTCAGCCCTCCAGAACGGCGCGCGAGAGAGGAGAGGGTGCGTGCGGGAGGGTGTGCGGGAGGGGGCACGCGGACAATCCTGTAGCCGATAGTATTCCTGTGCGAGACCGGAACCACACCTGCAGAATGAGCACAAACTTCGGAGAGGTAAGCGCGCTCAGGGGCGCGGATCGATTATTCACTGGGAGGATAACACAATAGCGTCGCCATTCGAGTCAGCCAATGGGAAATTCATCTCGACGAGAAGATTAGACTTACTGACACGGATACCCACAGTACTGCTATAGTCATAAAGTCATCAAACGGTTAAACAGGGGTCATGGTATAATATATGCGTCGTACTGATACAATCGCAATCAATGTGATCAATATGAGGAAGTATGCACAATAGCGCGGAATCGTTCATCGAGTACACGACAACGCTCATCCCCCAAAGAATACGATGGCTCCATGACCAAAGATGAGTCGTCCAATGAAGCTACAGCGTCTCGGAAGGCGGCCACCAGTTCTCGAAAGGAAGGAGACTCGGAATGGGAGGAGCCTTGCGAGGACGAGTGAGGCCCGCATCCGAGAACCGCTTCCGTCATGCGCTGCGCCTGTAGTACCTTCTTGAGCAGATCCGCTCGACGAAGCACGGCGGGATCATGCGAATCGCCGAGGCCCTTCGCCTTGACATCTTCGAGATGGTCCTTGATGCGACCGATCTGCTCGAGCTTCTCCCCGCATTCCTTCCGGAGGGCGTCGAGCTTGCTGACGCTCTCCTTCTCCGTCCTGGTTGAAGCAAACTCGCTGAGGGTGATCAGGAGCGTCATGGCGAAGGTGTCGAACGCGGTCAAGATGGAAGTGAAGAGAAGCGAGTAGGGCAGAGAGAGGACAGACTGCAGTGCAAGTGCGAAGTGATTAGCGATGACAGAGCGCGTCGCTGCAGTGACGATGCAGGGTTGTCAGTCACTTACGGTGGCGCGAATAGCGTGCCGGGCGATCCTGAGACCCCGTCCGTTCCGGTCTCGCATACGGATGTGTTCTTGTATGTCCTTGTCGAGCGTGCGCATCGCCGCCGCTACCTCTTCCTCGAGTTTCTGCAGCGTCTTGTAGTGCTCTCTGAGCTCTCCCGCGTCGATCTCGATTGCGTCTAGACACTTTGGCCCAGGACCCAAAGTTATGAAGAGCGCCGCATTCTCGAGGCTCTATAGTATATGCCATTGCGATCAATGTTATATAGCACCGTGAGAGCGATTGCAGCGAAGAAGATGGGCGACCAACCGTTGTGATGTTCCGTCGGTATGTAGATACGTGCGTAGGAGACACGTGTTCACGCCCGCCGTGATCCTCTTCAGGTAGGAGGGAGGATATGAGAGTGTTGAGGGTTTCCACCGCGATTCTGATCTCCTCTTGGGCACTTTTGAGGGAGTGTTCGGCGCACATCCGCGACTTGACGGTACGCAGTGCTTTCAGCTGAGGTGTTAGGTGATTCCCTACATGATCGCTTGCGTTAGACGTATAGGCACGAGGACGCTGCACAGAGACTACACTACAGCATTGACACAGTGGGACAGGATCAACCGGCGTCGTACGTTCTGCGGCGTCATCGGCGACATTCGGAGGCTTGACCGTGCTTGTGTTGCTTTGTACCACGCACTCGTGGTCCGCGGTCGGTAGATGCACGGCCAGTAGCAGAGTGCTAGTGTCATTCTCCATGTCTAGTCGAATCGCTGCGAATACATGAGTAGGCAACAGCTGAGATGAGGAGGATTATCATAGGTAATAGAGGGCAATTGCAAAGCGAGCAAGGGTGGAGTTCGGCAAGCGCCGATTCGCTCCCAGTTTAGAAACCAGTCTCCAGCCAATCAGAGAAGTCCTCGCAACTTGCTCGGATTACATCATTAGTATATTCACGATACCTATAAAGACATCACAAGTACGCAATGACTAGCCTAGTACGGAGGGCGGAGAGTGAGGGCAAGTTCAGGACAGCAAGACAAACAATTTGACACGATATATGAGAAGAGACTCTGTGAGATGTACTACCCAATAGACTAGGTGGAAGGAAGACGTCTTATGTATTACAAAGACCCAATCTATCGTGCTACACTCCCCATCGGTCACCAAGGAGAAAGCACCCAGGGTGCCCCGAGTCTATCCGCTGGCATGGTCCGATACGCAGCTACTACGACTTGGCGCACGGGCACGACAACCCGAGTCGCACGGGCACTTGTCGTACAGACTCCAACCCACGCCTCCACACGCCCGTTTTGTTGCACAGAGCTTGGCCATGATGATGCACAAAAGCCTAGCAACATCATGTCGTACATAGAGAGAATATATTGAGAGGGCGTACTTACTGGGCTCGCCGGTTCTGATTCTATACGAGAATGCTACTACTGACTTACTCTGCGGCAGCTGACTACTTACCCAGGGCATCTACTACGTCTCAACTTACCATGTGCTTCTACGACTTCTATACTTACCCCGAGATATTTATCCGAACAGTGATACGAGCCTACCTGACGAACGGTGCACTGCGAGTCGAGACCGCGTTTCAACCCTCACGGTCCTCCTGCTGGAAGAGCGCGTCGAACCGGGCGATGGCAGACTGGGGAGCAGCGGGGTTGACGAACGCCTCCAAGTTCGCATTGCTGATCTCCGCAACCCGGCCCGCCATCGCACACATATCCTCCTCGAACGCGTTGATCGTCGCCTCCCTCGCCCGCGCATCACCGAGCTTACCCTCAGCAGCGAGTTTCGACAGGGCGAGGCCAAGCTCAAGCGCGTCCAGCATGGCGAGATTCGCGCCTGCACCAGAGAAGGGGCTCATGAGGTGGGCTCCGTCGCCGATGACGGTAACGCCGGATATATGCGGCCACTGGTGGCCGACAGGGAGGATGTACAGGGGGCGAAGGTAGATCGCAGCATCGTCGCAATGCTCAATCAGCTTGCGCAGCCACGGCGCCCACCCCTCGTACTGGGCCAGGAGGACGCTGCGCGCCTCGTTCGGGTCAGAGGGGATGACCCAGTCGGCAGGGCCGCGGAAGAACGCGTAGGTGCGGATACGCCCGTCGCCGTTGGGCTGGCTTCCGAGCATCTTGGAGTCCTGCAGCGCGAACATGCTGCCTTGGCCGACGGCCTGGACGACATCAGCGAGCTCGGGGCTGGCGGCGACGGATGGCGCAAGGGAGATCTCGGCGCCGGTGACTCCGGTGAAGATAGGGGTAGCGGGGGAGACGAGGGGCGGATGCGCGAGTGAGCGCCGTCCGCGCCGACGAGGATGTCGCACACGGAGGTCAGGCCGTTTGCAAAGGTGAGCTCGTGCTGGCCGCCTTGCAGGGGGCGGACGGCGGTGAGAGCGTGGTCCCATTTGATGGAGCCGTGTGGGCAGGCGTCGAAGAGGATGCGACGGAGGATGGTGCGGTCGATCTCGGGGCGGATCTGCGAGGGGTCCTGAGGTGCCTCGCCTTGCTCGAGAGGGTGGTGGAGGTGGAGCTTGGCGGAGGCGTCGTAGATCTTGAGCTCCTCGCCCTCGGGGCGGGAGTTGTTCGTGAACTCGTGCTGGAGGCCGTTCTCGCGGAGAGCGCGTTGGCCGCTGGTCCAACCGAGGTCGAGAACGCCACCGAGGTGGGCGCGAGTGTTGAAGTTCGGGTCGCGCTCGTACAAGGTGGCGAACAGGCCGCGGCGGTGGAGGGTGAGGAGAAGTGTTAGGCCGGCGAGGCCGCCACCGACGATGGCGATCTTGGGCGTAGCGGCATCGGAGGACATCTGAATAGTGGCCGAGGGTGCGTGTGTTAAGTATGGAGAAGTGGGGGGGATATGTTGAACGAATTCTGGCCGAGTACATGTCTTTATATAGTCAGTCAACTTGGTCGCCAACTACTGTTTGAAATGATGTAGAATCGGCTTGAAGCCGAGAGGCCGCGTCAGGAAGACCTTGTCGACTCACAAGCACAGTGAAAGACATCAATTTGAATCACATTGGTATCACTGTCCCCGGCGCAGTGCCAGTGAGTCATATGGATGGCAAGCGCTTGTTGGCAGACTCAGTCACTGCAAAGATCGCATCCTTTGGGAGGTCAGGAAGGGAATGGGAAATAGAAAACAAAAATAAAAAGTTTCACGCGGTGAGACAAACCCCTTAGACCTGCGAAAATAGGCGTCCAACGCCTTTCCAGGGCAGGTAAATCAGGCTTACCTATGTCTGTATACCTAACCCACCGAACCTTGCGAAACGGAGCAAGCTCATCGTTTCTCCAAGGTTTCTGGGTGGAGGAAAGGATGCGTCCGTTCCAGTGAGTGCTCTGCTCAAACAATTGTACTTTAGACGCGCACTACCCTACGCCCGTCGTCCGACCTATACTCCTATGCTCGGAATATGCCTATCCTCTTCTACGTCAACACCACTCTCTTTCCCCGCGCCGTGCAAGACGTCGAAGGTGACGATGATGCCACCGTGGACGACGTCCTCCGGGCCATCTGGGACGAATGGAACGATAGAATCAGAGAGACGTGGCCCAAGTGCGCTCGGGATTGGTTGCAGCTGGTCCATCTGGTGCGTTTACCTCCCTTCAAATCTATTCTCTTGGTCATTTCAGCAGACAGAACCAGTGCTTGACAATCCAAATATATCCATTTACATGAGAGACTACCCACCCGAGCTCAAAAAGGTGCTACCCCGCACGACCGTGGTATTTCGTCATCTCCCCAATCTCGCACAAAGCGGCAACATACAGCTCGAGCTACGTATCGTCGACCCTTTTCGTGCATGTTTAGAAACCACTATCGTCGGGAAAGGTGAGTATTCCGCATGCATGATGTGCAGTCTAGGCATACCTTAGCCACATCATCGTGAAGCCCACCTGAAAGCTATCGACAACGTGATTGCCATCACTCCATCTACCATCGCAAACGACCCACACTTTCTCAAGATTGAACAGATGGAACGACCCATTTACAACGGACGTCCCATTCACCTCGAGGGCCCACCGATCACGATTCACACCCCTCCTTTCGCGCCGAGCCCACCGATTACGATTTACACCCCTCCTTTCGCGCGGATCAAGGAGAAAGTCAACAACCTCGACACGGTTACCCTTCAGCAGAATGCCGTCAACATGCTGGAACTAACTGGCTTGCTGTTCCTTGCGGCGGGCGAAATCTATGGCAGCAAACGCGAACGCGAGAACGCCATCTATCCCCTTCTTTGCACGCTCCTGGATGTCTCATTCTATGCTCGGGAGCCGATGCCTGGAAATGAGTGGACTGAAATCGACGGTGTTCACTATGTCGACGTGACGGCCCTCAACCCGAAGGCACGTGCTACCGGTCTCTATGTCGAGCTGAGGAACGAACTCGATATGAAAGGCGTTAGCGGAATGCAGCTTGCCCGGACATATCAGAGAAGGATATCAACGGACGACGTGAGTCTCTTCTAACATCCGACGATGCAGATGGATTCATACCACTCAGCACCGAGACGTCCGCGCTGTCTCATGTTGCCCGGCCATCCACATGATTGTTGCAGGGACCGACATCCGCTTCTATGGTGCAGTTCTCGCGGACGTTCTTATCGTGCAGCCCTTGACAGACGTCCTCTCTCTGCGTGGTGGTCCTGAGGTGGAAGAACGTATCAGCTACGTTGCCAAGGTCTTCCAGGTCATCCGCGACGGCTATCGGGACCTGTCGGAGTGGTACAGGGCTCTTCGCCCCACCGTCGCAAGCCCTTATCCCGTTCACGTCTTGCCCAACCCAACTCTCGCTCCCACCGCGCCGCCGCTGCCGTTGCCCCTATCTTTCTTGTACCGCTTCGATTATCCAGGACGATGCAGGGCTGGCGATGCGAGCACGATCATCCAATACTTCCGGTGTGCGCTCTTCCAGGCCCAGTTCGGCAAATCGGAGGTGCTTGTCAAGTTCTGCTTCAGGTACTGCGAGCGCGCGCACCGCTTGCTTGCAGACCACGATCCGCCACTTGCGCCCAAGCTGCATGCCTGCGTACGCCTTTTGGGCGGCGTCACGATGGTCGTGATGGACATCGTCCCTGGGTACGACAACGCCGCCACGAAGTACCGCCACCGCGAACTACCCGCCGAGGTCTTCGGGGAGGTCTCGATGGCCGTTGAGCTCCTGCATGACGCCGGCCTTGTGCATGGCGACTTGCGCCGGCCGAACGTGATGGCGGTGGAGAGGGAGCCTGGGCGGATGGGTGCGATGCTGTTGGACTTCAATTGGGCGGGTGAGGATGGAGAGGTTCGCTATCCGGCGTTGCTGAACCAGAGAGGTCAGATCGATTGGGCTGACGGCGTGAGACCGGGAAGGCCTATACGCATGCAGCATGATAAGGATATGCTGGCAAAGCTGATGTATGCATGATCGTCACCTGTGCGAACTTTCTTTCGTGTTTCCGGTATCGCAGTCGAGTACAATGTTTAGCACATCCACACCCATTGCACTCGACATTGTCACGCATGTATGAGTACTCCCTTTCTATAATCAGAAGGGGATGTAAAGATAAATCATAATTGACGAGAATTGCACAGAGATTCCACTCGAGGCCTTCGCTCGCCTTCCACGCCCATCGCGGCGGGCCATCCGAGGAGAAGGGTAAGTATCACCACTCGATAATGTCTGCGGGCCCGGATTGTCACGCCGCACGCACCCTGAGCTCGCTGCGGATCGTCGAATGACGCGCTCGACGTCGCAATATTGTTTCAAGTCTACTTCAGCGAAACCCAGTGCACATAGTATCCGTATGAGCACACTGCTAGTGTTTGTATGCGCGGATTAAAGACCACAAATTTACTGCTAGGCACGGTGGCCATATGAGGCTGAGAAAGTACTTGCCATTCGCCATTCACGCATCGACAACGTCAGCAGCCCGCTGGACATACTCGTGGATTGTACTCATTCCACGTGTCATGTTGAGTGCCACGGTCTCCAGAGTGGGAGCCAAGGGACAACACCCTCGCTCCGCAAAACTCGGGCCGGCATTCCTTCTCTGGCGTGTGCTTGGAGGTCAACCGATGGACTGTTCAACAAGAATCGGAGGTTCCCATGTTTCCCCCGTGTCTCAGTCCGGGTGGACGAGGCGCGATACATGCTCTGAATGTGCCAATCAACGGAGCAGACAAGCGACGCGAAATGCGGGAGCTCTTGGAAGAGCATACATCTACCGACGTAACGTATTGTACTACTGAGGTAGCCTATGTAATTCCGCACGTCAATAATTATACATATCATATAGCCTACTCGGCTGGGTCCGTCTTTTTCGCCATCCCAAACGACATGTGCACGAGGTCCACTGAGATGGCGACACCTTCGTGCTTGTCTTTGAGTTGTGTGCGAAGGCATCCCTGATCATCCCAACCGTACTCGTCCCATCCCCTCCATCTCTGCATAAAATCCATGTCTTCGCGACGGCCTCCGATAGTAATATAATGGGCGTCAAGGTCGAGGAGGAAGGATGGGATGGCCTCGACCGTGACGCTGATAGTTCGCAAGTGCGCGAAGTGCGGCCGTTCGAATGTCCGCGAGAGTTCGCGGAAAGGTGTCACATCGGGGTGTTCTTCGAGGACGTCAACTGCAAAGCCCCTGAGGGCGAGCTCAAACGCATCCAGCTGGGGATAACGACCGTGACGGGAGGACGCCAACGGATCCGGCTCCTGCATCGACGGGTCCTCGCCGCCCATCTCTCAAAGGAACGACGACAGTGCGTGAACAAAGAGCTTGTACGCGTCACTTCGCATCCAATTTGTACCCTGCGGGCCGGAAGAGTAGCCCTTTAGTTCTTCCTTCGGTTGGTAGCGGATGCTGAGGGAGTGGAGGGCGGTGCACATCGCAATACTTCCGAAGATAGCCTGCCATCCTGCATACAGGGAGGGCAAGTGTCAATGTCAGTGTCAGTGTCAGTCAATTCCACTAATCCCAGAGGCGTTCTCCCCCCCCCACCTTCGCTCCGGGCATCAGAAGCCCAGTGGAATATGAGCCTGTTTATGGTCACACCAAGGTGTGTGAGCGTTCTGCAGCTTGCATCGCAGATTCCGTGAATCCAACGTTCGGAGTCCTTCACTTCCTCGTATGGGATGTGGAGCTCTGCCGAGGAAAGATATGGGTCCTGAGCCGAGAGCGCAAAGCAGAGCATAGCTCTGCCGGCGGCGCACTGTTGGGCGCCGGGCCAATATAGTCCATCCGAGTCGCCGATGTGTTGAGCAACGATATTCGCTCCAAGGCCGGGAGGGCACATAAAATGTGGCAGAATTGCTTGTAATTCCTGATGAAGAGGTTGGAACATGGTAGGGAGTGCAAACCGGTGAGGTGACCCAAGTCGGGGGTAGAGAGGGTCGGATATTGACCCACGCCGGGCATTTCTCTTGAGCCGTGGTGCGGAGCGAGTGGATAAGAAGGGCAAGACGCGAGCCAGGCGAAAATATGGAGAGGAAGTCAAGTAGTTCTGTGTGTCTCGTTTCCGAACCGAACACCGATGGGCGGTAAAGTGTTATAGTCACATTGCGGGAGAGAAGTCGTTCAGCGCGCGGGGAGAGGATGGAGGATGGCCCGACGAGAGCACATGCAACAAGTGCACGCCAGTCATCGTGAAGGAAATCAACGATTAGATCGACGAGCTCTGTTGGGAAATCATCCCATTCGACCAGTTCGATGAGCAGATTGAGAAATTGAGCTAGGAGCTGGGGGTGCAAGTCAACTTGCAAGACCCCTCTCAATCGTGACTCGAATCGTCAGCGTCGAACCCGAAATTCGTGCGGTCCCGAGATATTGACGCGGACTGCACCTTGTCTCAGATGTTGCATCATGGGACGAACTCCAAGGTTATTTCAACGCAAATACCGAACGGACAGCACAGCAAGGAGCTAGAGCACGATGAGGTGTATCAGCTCAGCCGTACGATGCCAGGGGCGCTCTCCCGAAACAACTTGCAAGTGTAGTTAACGCCACAATACAAATAAACATTCATCTCGACTCTCAAGTCATTTCGTACATACACACACGTCGATTCATCCGTTCGTGATATCATAAGACCGTCAACTTCGTGTTCCACGTTCTGAAGAAACGCAGGATTAGCAGCATCTAAATGTAGATCGGGAGAGTCGGGTTCAGAGCCGTCCATTCGGGGCCCTCGATGAAGCTCTTCTCGTCGATCAAGAAGTCCTACGGCACATCCCACGTCAGCGAGATTCTGGTAACAGGGTACACAATCACCGCGACGTACCATTGGACATTCGACGAGCGCACCGCGGACCTCCGAGAGACGCTGCTTCACGCGGTCCAGCGGGATGTCGGGCACAACATGGCCAGTCAACACGTCCGGTACGTATGACTGCAAAGTGACCAAGCGCTGTAAGTCAGCCGATTGTACCACGGAAACAGAAGGACGCAAAGACGCACGTCGTAGTCCTTCCACGAGCGAATGAGGTTGGTGGGCACAGGGCGGAAGAGCTCCTGGAAGATCGCACGGTTCTTGCGCGCGGTATTGTTCCACAAGTCGTACGTGTCGTCCGAGAGCGGGTCCGCGACCAGCCCGTCCTCCCTCTCGTCGGTCTCGTCCGGGTTCGGCTGCGGGGCTGCATGCATGAACGGGGTCGGGCGGGACTCGGCGGTGCACCATTGCGGCTCGATAAGACCAAGGTGTTCTGTGCAGCAGTTAGCCATTGGTGAGAGCCATAATTGTGGACGGAGAAGAACACGACTGACCCCTGTAGAGCTTGCGACGGAGACTAGCAGCGAAGCGCGCAGCCTGGTAACGTTCGCCATCCATGTACGAGTCGATCGTGTCATTGTCCTCGACGACAAGCGCGATCTCAGAGTCGCCGTCGCCCTAAAACCATCCGTCAGTCTTACTCCTTAAACGATGGAACAGGGCGTATCCATACCTTCTGGCTACGATCATTCAGGTTCGCAGAACCCATCTTGTGACAGCCCGAGTCAGTACTGGACGAATGCATCCACGATCGGCGAACTATAATCACTCACAATGACCCGTCTGTCGTCCACGATCATAACCTTCGAGTGGATGTACAGCAGCTCAGACACATAGGCGAAGCGCTCCTCCTCCTCAGTCCCGAGCCACTTCTCATCAACAAGGTCCGTCCGATCGCGCAGCATGTGCTGCACAACATTGTCCGACACCTCGTCGTCCGTGCGGATTTCCAGCGCTGCATTGCGCCACCGCTCGACGATATCCTTCGCCTCGTCGATCGTCGCCGGGAGCTGGTACGTCTCGGCCTTCAGCTCAGGTTTTTTGCCCGACGTCGATTGCTCTGCGAGGGTCTTGCCGGTGGGGATTGCCACGGAGACCTCAGTCGGGTCCTCAGGGCCTTCGCCATGCCCGACCCAGAGGCGGCCCAGTGCGACGTGCAGCTGGTGGAAAGGAACTCCACTGCGCTCTTCGATCTTCTTGAGGTAAGAGTCTAACGATATATCGTAAGAGCATGTCAGCCACGCCAGTTGAGGGAACATACCCCAAGGAGCATTGATGCGGTCGTATGCGCGGAGATGGTAGAAGCGAATGTAGTCTGAGGGCTCGTATCCGGCCTTGCGGATCTCCTCGTAGATACTGGTACCTCCACGGTTGATGGTGCGGAACTGAGCAGCCATGATGATCTTAACTGAGGACTCGTCCTTGACTGCATCACGCCTCAGTGACATCGCAATTTAGACAAGCGAGTACCGACTTACTCTGGCCTGCGAAACCGGGAACCTCCGGGATGCAAACAACGACGCGGAACTTCTTGCCCTCACGTCCGGCACGCACGATACGCTCCACGAGTGCCTTGGCCACTTGGTTCTTGATCGGACCATCGTCCTGAGTGCTTGAGATACTGGAAGGGAGTTACCTGTCAGCGCCGGCCAGTGTGCGGGCGAGCGAAACTTACAAGAATTGATTCTCTGCAAAATGCGAGGCGTCAGTGCCTGCTAGAAGGTCGATATAAGTAATATCTCAACTCACCGATGTAGATGAAATGCTCTGCCTCGCGAATCAACTCGATATCTGTCCTACAATCAGCACAAGCAAACTCTACAATAGCAGCTAGACTTACAGGCGTTCTGGATGCTACGCTCCGTGAGAACACCATGGCTCCAGTCCGACACGCTACGAACGACCTGCACACGGCAGGTGCCGCGCGCTGCCGGCTCTTCACTATCGTACTCCTGGGCCTCCTCCTCGCCCGAGCCAAAGTGGCGGTGCCATTTATTCTTGAATTGTCTGCCGATGCCGCCCCACTGTTCGCGGTGTGGGTGACCTGTGTAGGACATCAGCTGTAGATCAGATGATCGTTAAGGACAGAGACATACGGGCGACGGCCTCGTTAGGCGCGCTTTCAATGTTGTGCGGCAGGGCGAGCCAATCAAAGCGGCTATATATGTTATGAGACACCGTAGAAGGAATGATTAGGCAGCTCAACCGCTTACGCATCGTTGCGGTACTGCGGAATAACGTGAGGGACGGCGACGACATCGATAGGCAACCATGCTCACCTTGCGCTTCTTAATCTCGTTCCACCTCTCAACAAAGTGCTGCACGATATCGAGCACGACCTCTCCGGTGAGCGACATGTGCACGTCGTGCCACGGCATCCGCCCGCTCTCGACAGAACTCAGACCATTGCTGACGTAGTTCGGGACGTTCTGGAAGTCCATGATCCGCGCGTTATTGTAATCCTGGCCGGCGAAGAGCGTCGCGAACGGGTCGTGCGGGTGGACGTCTGCGAGCGGGTGGCTGTGCGTATCCCAGCGGCCGAAGCAGAGATCCAGACCGCCGATGCACGCGTACTGGTTGTCTACAACCACGACCTTTTCGTGGTGAGACCAGAATGCTACATCGTCTGTCATGTAAAGAGTTAAGCGCGTTGAGTGGAAGAGCGCAATGAAGGTGACGAACCTTTGCTACCGATGTGGTCGGGGTGACGCATGCAGGCCACGTTGGGATGTAGAGCGTCGAGAGTTTGCTTGGTGTGGTGGGAGCTCATCGTCATCGTCTGGGTGACCTCCTTGTACACGATAACGTAGACCTTCACTCCTTGCTCTGCCTTGCGCTTGAGGACTCGGTCAAGGCGCCATTCTGGATACTTGGCTGGAGGACGACGGAGGTACAACTCCGGAGTCAGCCACCAGTCCTACAAGAGACTGGTTAGCAAGATGTGCAAGACAGATCGCGACGCTTGATGATGCATCCATCACTTCAAAACCTGCGTGCACCGCCGCGAGCCAGAAGGCACTCAATGCAGTGCTTGCCCATCTGCGCTACCATACGCGCTGCCTACTTTGAAGCGCGACGAGTTTTGAACTCCCGAGCCAACGCTCGCGCGCACATAACAGAGAGACTTGCAGCCGCGCGGGATCCGGGGGGAAGTGGCGAAGGCAACGCACTGCCCACCATGGGTCAAGCTCGGAGTACGAAGAGCGGTCGACATCTTACGACGATGTGCCTTGCGGCCGCCGAGCGCGTTCAACGTGATAGCCACCACGATCCTCGCCTTGACGTTGAAGATGCCCCCTAGCAGCCTCTCGCACAAGTGCCGAGCCGACGCCGAGGCGCAGCGCTCAAGAAGTACAAGAAAACAAGAGAAAGAGGGCCGAGATAGCGTATGCAGCGCCCAACGGAGATAACCCAGACCGGAGGCAAGCGCACGAGCAGCGAGGGGACAATGTACTCACGAGGATGAAGATGGCCTCCTGCGCCTTGTCGAGCAGCTCCGAAACAGCCCACATGTAGTCATGACCATCGATGTGCCTGCCGTAGTGGTGGTTGTGGTTGGCATAGGGTAGGGCGCGTGCGGATGTATACAAGACGCACCATTTGACATTGTTCTCGCCGCGCTGGTTGGCGAACGAGTGGAAGCGATGGCCCGCCATAATTTCTGAGCGAACCATGTCCGCGTGTTGCTCCTCCGGATCATCGTGGCGACCTGAAACATGTCATAAGCCTCGTGGAGGGTAGTAGTACGGAAAGGGGGACGGACGATCCGAGTTCAGTATTCCTGATTAGATGAATCAATAAGCAAGGATCGTGGTCAGAATTGAGATAAACGTACCAATTGCCATCGCGCGAGCATGGCCAGGGACCTTCTCGACAAGATCTCCGAGTTTGGTGAAGAAAGACATGGTGGTTGGAAGTAAGTAGCAGACAAGGTCGGTCGCTGCGATCTACTTGGTGATCATATGTCGGCAATGGCCGCTGGAAACGGGGGCAATGACGTCGTCAACACCGCGCCAAGCGAGCGCGCTTCGGAGAGGGCAGCCAGTATGATTGTCATTCTCTCTTCGTCGGGGACGATTAGGAGAACGGGTTGCCCGACGTTCTCAACGACGAGCTCGCCCAGAGCGCGATACCGAGGGCGTCTCACCTACACGTGATCGCTGACCTGGTGGTCTGCGTGGGAGTCGATCTGCACTACGAACAAGAGATTTCGTCACACTGTTCGGCACTAGCGGATAGACGAGGAGTTCTGCGGTCCGGGAGAAGAGCAATGCCGCTCACTTCATAGCAATACACCGAAGATTGGATGGCCTCATGCTACACTCATACTACACGCACGCCCTTACGAGTTGGACCCAGTGCGGGTACTAGGCTAGGTATGCCAATGCGATCCAATTAGAGGACACATCTTTGCATTGGGAGTACATGGCACGATGCAAGCGGATGAGGTGAAACTGCTGCTGGCGTTCGACACAGTGACAGTGTTGATCATGTCTACGGTCAACTACGCGGCGCTAGTCTTCCAGCTCTTCGCCAGTGAAGCCATTCAACACTATATCAACCAACGGTGATCAACAGCAAGCATCGTCATGGGAGTATGCTCACTACGCTCGAGCACCACCTGGATGGTACCCCTCTGTGCGAAACGAGGGAACACTGTTCGAGCGGCCTGCAGCAACCACGTCGACTTTCCAGTCTTATCGTTCCCGCTAGCCACAATCTTCAGACAGCGCAGGGAGTCGAACGGCTTTCTCGAGAGCACTTCGTCAAATCCGTCCTCTGCGAAGGATTCTAGCGCCTGCTTATCTTTGTGGCTTCCTATGTGGACGAGGTATAAAACGAGTTCTTCTATGCGAGGTGATGAGACTTGAGAAAGAACTGACATCATCCAGTCGTAATCGACTTGGTACAACAGGAGTTGAAGACGTCGCAGTTCTTGTAGAGGAGCAATTACTATGCGACACATACCACGTTAGTAGGTGTATGTGTTAAACTGAGGGCGACTCGCTCGTACCTTCGTAGCGGTCCTCTCCAGGGTAGTCCCAGGTCGGTGACACAGATAGATCCTGGATAGACGTGCCCAGCACGGGTAACATCTCCTTCACCAAAGTGATATTGTCTAGCTGCGGGGTAAATAGCAACATGTCAAATCTCGCCACACTTCGCCTCGAAGATGATCGACGATCACTCACCTCCACCTTCCGTAGGTTTCGACAGTGGCCTGGGTATCCGTGGGGATCAGGTGCAGTCCCAGTCTCGAGCCAAGACGTTTGGAACATGTTGAGTTCTTCGAGCAGAGGGAACGACCAGACAAACCGTGTCAGGTCTTCTAACGTAAGGACTTCCACGTTGTCCAACCATAGCGTCCGTATGTTCTTATGTACCGCCCATTGGTCACGGAAACGGTTCTGTATCGCGTGATGCGCCGGCCATTCACTGTAGTGCGAGAATCGAAGCCGATGCAGAGCGCTCAGGGCAGGGATGAGCGAAAGCGGGAACGGGATCTCCACCGAGTTCGAGTGAAGCGTGGACTCCGACCAAGCTGGATCGCCCAGGGCCATAAAGCAGAACTCGAGTCTCTGCACGAGAGCTTGGAGGGCTGGCGACTGGGTGAGAGTGCGGGCAAAAAGGGCGATTGACGCAAGCCGGCTGAGCTCGACGTGTTTGTAGAGTCGGAACCGGGCGCGCGGGAGCCATGTTTGGCATGTTAGAGCTGTGGCGCGCAGGGAGGGGTAGTGGGAGGATGGTCCAGAAAGGACGTCGGGGGCGACAAAGTCGATGATGAGGTCCCATTTGTCCGGCGGGAGGATTGTCACCATGATACGGCTTGAGAATTGTAGTATTGACGAAACCTCCAGCTAGTGTGCGAGGTGGTCAATCGAGGATTTGGTCTTTGGCTCGAATCTCACGAGAACCCGTCACCGGCGGTGCATAACACACGAGGCAGCTCACGTTACCAACGTATATTCGTCACCGTCACATCAAGTAGTTCCGACGCCAGAATATCGCGTCCATTGAAGATGCAATGTCCGTAATCTTTACGTCAACTGGTAATGAGCAATCAACCTCAGTGTCGCGATGGAACACACGTACTACATGACTCGGGTACTGCCTCCGAGGTTAGGGACGAGTCGCGAATGTTGAAGGCCTACACCCTTTCACTAGTGACCCCAGTGAAAGATATGCAGGTGCGCATAGAAGTCATATCCTGTGCAGTCAAGTTGACTACGTACTCGTAGTCATTGATGTGGTTTCGGAGAAGTTCAAGTAGGACGTGCCACCACATGCCAATCATAGCGCCCATTGATGGTGACTTAGTAACTAGTGACTAGTGACTACTTGGTGACTCCCGTGACACCATTGTTGACATCGATCTCACCTCCTCCTGTACTGCTTTCGACCAGCCGCCTCAGCCCACCTGGCACTACTACAAGCAGGGTTAGACTTTACTCAGTTTGCGCTACCGCGTCCTAGTGCGTGACTGTTCCCAAATCGAACGAACTTTACGACTTCCACCTTTCAACACCGTATCAAGTTAGGCGTCCGAGAGCGTCGGTATTCGCATCCCTTCTAGACTCCAAACGAACGAGCTCTGATCTTTTCTCCACACATCAGTCGCAGTGATATGTCGCATCCAGCCCCCGTGCTAAACTACGACGTCCTGGGCACTGTGGTCGAGCATGCAGAGACAAAGACTCTCCTGTCCCTCATGCTTTGCTGCCGCACCCTCTACGAGGACGGCGTGCGTGTACTCCTCGCTGAGCCGGTCCGTCTTGACTCAGAGAACCCGAAGGAGGACCGCATCGTCTGGTCTTTCCTCGAATTCATGTCGGCGGATGGCGGACGACGTTGGCAATCTCTCCGCGGTCTCCTCTTTGGGCGCGCGAGGTTGTTTTTTCGGACAGCGGCGCAATTGGCGGAAGGGATCAAAAAATCACCGAATATCGAATACCTCGATCTCGGATACTATGAAGACGGTGTTCTTCGTTATCCAGAGTTGCGCGCTGCACTAGCTACGCTCGAAAACGTCAAGCACATCACACTCAGCCAGGTTATAAAGCATGGCACATACCTGTTTCTCGAGAGCGTGCGCTGGCCCCTCGTCTCTGCCACAATTTACGACTGTACTCTCAACTACATGGAGGACAACATACCCGCGAAGATGCATCCCGCTGCACTTCTCCGGTGCGCGCAGAACACCCTCATCCGAGTGCACTGGGATTACCAGTTGGGCCCTTTTAATCACCCTTCTGGTAATACGATATACCCCAACGTCAAGAGCCTTAACATGTCCAACATGACACCAACGCCACACGACTGGGTCAAAGCATATCCCAATCTGTCGCAGCTCTCTGTCTCCATGATGAGGGACCGCGCCGGCGCCGGCGCTGGGGCACGTGAAAGGAATATGCATGCCCTTGCAGATCAGTGTTGGCCCCGTCTGGAAACATGTCATGCACACCGTGTGGCAGATCTCGATGCTCTCGGACTGCCTTGCCATATTCGTGCTGTCAAGATCACCCAAATGATGGCATGGAGCGACCTACCGTTGTTCCCCGAAACCATGGAGTATGCGCGACCTGTTGAATTAGAGCTGTCCTCGTATGGGATGGATCTCACCGAGCTACGGACCTTCGAAAAGGCTGCCAATGGTCTCCGAGATCTCGAGCAGCTATGCCTCACGCTTCGTTTCGCATCTGAGAGCATTGACACAGACATCCCGCGATCGCTGGTACGTGTCGTTGTTTCGCCCAGCGCAGATGGAAATTTCTCAGCCGATTGATGTTTAGCTGCAAGGCGTTAATGTCGGACTGCTTCCCAAACTCCGGAAGTTTGCACTTCGCATCGACTGCAGACTGTTGTCTCGGTGGGAAACGATGCGCAGAAGTGAGAATCGCAAGCCGTGCGTCGAGGATAGAAACCCTCCTCCCCTCTCTGAACTCTCGCTTATCACGTTCGATCTGCGGGAGTTTTGCAGAGCGTTGTTTTCGTTGGCTCCCAGTCTGGAGACTGTCGGACTCCAAATCAATCGAATGCCGGAGGGAATGAGTCCGGTCGATGAGCAGGTCCAACGGACTGAGGGTATTGGGGCGTGAATGTGGAGCGGTCGCAGGTACGCGAATCAAGCTCAACGATACTCGAATTGCCAATCTCTTGATAGTCATACATGGGAAATTGGGGCCGCTACATCACCTTTAGCTACATCCATGACACACTACACATCAAATGAGTCTTGCTGTAAGCCTTGTAGGAATATACGCAGACAACCTGGTCTTCTACGACGTAGAGCCAACTGCTGCAGGGTTCACAGAATCCTGTACCGACGGTCTTGATATACTTCTCAATGTTCTCCTCCGCCGTCCCGGACCAGCTTGTGTTCTCTACGATGCAAGCCTCCCACGACGGCATGCTCCATGTTGCAGCGAGCATCTGAGCGACGACGTCCTCGTGGAGACCAACTTCAACGCTGCCTGAAGCGATTCCAACGTTGCCGGTGGCGGTCCCAGGTGGAACCTGCAACTGAGTGCTCATCGAAGGGCCCTCGACGTCGTCCTGTTCTCCCCGTTCCTGTCTAACAACCCGGGTTGATTGCCGTGGTGGCACAGTACGCTATCCGACTCGATCCAGTCTTGCCAAGGGTCGACATCCGGGAGGACAAAAGTGTAGGGAGTGGCATGGGTCGGATCTACCCGCGGCGGGTGGCGGGGCAGACCTGCACGGGTACGGATACGGGTGGGGCGGTGGGAGACCCGCCAAACACCCGTACCCATACCCGTGCCCATACCCGTGCCCGTAGTAAACAAGTCACTCCGCGGCGATGGGTACGGGTGGCTGAGGGGTATGGGTCACCCCTCAAGTACGACAGGTGGACCCGTGCCACTCCCTACCTGAGGGGTGACAGGAGCAAAGGGCTGAAACCCACGAACACGCATCTCGTAGATCAGAAACAAGGCAGGGAAGGTGCGTACCGGTCTTCAAAGTCAAGTGCGACCGCTTTGCCATGGTGTGCTCGGTGACAACTGAAGTTGCTGTAGTTGATGAACACGGACTTGCGGGACTAGTATGTCTATTGACCATTTCGCGCAAGCTACACAAGACGTCGGACAAATCTCTGGCATGAAGCAAATAAGCAATTTGTATGCATTGAAAGGCCTGGTGATGGTTGGCGCACAGGACTATCCCGTTCCGTGGCTCATGATGACCACTGTGGTGCTTCGCTTGGGATGGGACATGAGCACGTGCGCAGTTCCGCCCACTGCACCCCGAGTCGCACCCCGAGTCAATCTTGATCTAGAGAAGAGCCAACACAGTTGACTTACTCGGCCTGCCTGATGATATGACAGTGCTGAAGCCGGCGCCCTAGTCCGCATAGTACGATGAACCGCTTCCTCCCGTTGAAAACGTCCCGCTGATCTATTCCGGTGCCGAGCGCGGATGGTTTCTACAAATCATTGATTCACACTCATATCCGGGCGGCGGGCGATGAAGAGGAAGAGGAAGAAGAAGAATGTTTTCCAGAGAGGACATGACTGAATTTCTAGGCGCCGATAACTTGTGTGGTCATGTTGTATCCGGCGCTCAATGTCGAACCGCGCGGCGCGAGGTCCACAGTTCAACTTCAAAGTTGAACCAGAGCTTAATCCAAGTTCAGCTCCCCAGATCGGCCTCGGAACTCACAGTGAAGCAGTCTCGCAAATGCGCAATACGAAAGGTGAAGTCAACTCGACATTGTATACATAACATTGAATCGGTTCCCTCATCGTAAAGTTGTCAGCGTTGCTCTTGCGAACACCCTCTGTATTCGGTACGGTCACGCAACGTGTGCTGGTGATCCCGGAGCTTCTCGAGCTCGTTTTCTCCTTTCTCAATACTCAAGAAAACGCGCGCAACGCCAGGGTATGCAAAGCTTGGACACAAGTTGCCCTCGACTTGCTGTGGCGCGAGGTGGACGACCTTCCGCGCCTCTTGTCTCTTCTCGCTCCCACGGAGGATTGCACGGAAGGACGTGTAAGTTTCACTTCTCGAGTCTCCAGTGCTAAGGCTTCGTACCACTCGGCTCTAGGGCCCATCTCTCAAGAGGCTCACTTGAGTGGCAGACTTAGAGAGCTGTCGTGGTTATGTGAAAACATGAATGTGACTTGCACTTGCTACATGTTGATCGTGCACTGGCGTTCACACGCTCGATCGGCTTGTAACAAGTACGTGTCCGTCATGTACATATACATTTCAAGTCATATGACGTATGTGACAGCCTAGAGCACTATACTGAATCTCTTCATTGTAGCGTTTCAGTCGACCACTAGAACCCAACGACTGGACGAGATACATGCGATACGCCAGTCGCGTCCGCAAACTCGTGGTGACACCTGGAATTGACGAGGCGTTGAAAGGACCCAGTGTCTTCCAGGAGATCGCGCAAACACGGACCACCGCCCATCTACTTCCAAAGTTATCCTCGCTGACATGGACACCAGACAGCGGCGAGCGGCTTCGCCTGTCGCTCATGTTCATGCACGAAAATGTCAAAGAATTCGCCGCCCGTCTCGTCCCCTCGGACACCTACGCGTTTTCTGTATACTTTCAAGAGATCGCGCTCCGCATGCCCAAGCTCACTCGTCTCGATCTCCGCTTCTCCTTCCCTGTGCGCAATATCGAGACGGATGTGTGCGCACTGATCGCCGCGCTGCCTCACCTCCGCGTGATAGTCATGCCCAAATTCACGCTCACAACAAAGGTCATGGAGGCGCTGTCCCGCAAGGAGCACCTCGAGGTCGTCCAGTTCGAGTTCATGGAGTCACAAGGCGGTGGAGACGCATGGGATGTCACCGACTGGGCACCTGTCATGGAAGAGGGTGCGTTCCCGGCACTGTACGACCTCAGCCTCAACGTCCAGATCTCTCACATGCGCAGGTTCGTCACCTCCCCATTCTGCCCAGCGCACCTCCGGCTTCTCTACGTGAACGTCATCGAGATCGTGCCGCCACCGCAAGTACATGCCTTCCTCACCGCGCTCGCCGAGAACTGTCCACAGCTCGCCGAGCTCGCGATCAACTACTCCGGGGAGCCCCATGGGCTCGTGTTCCGCCCGAACCCGCCGGCAGACATGCTCCTCACCTGGGACACCCTCCGCCCGGCTCTCAAGTGTGCGAAGCTGACTCTGTTCGAGATCCACTGGGACACGCCGCTGGCGATATCCCAAGCCGACCTCGAGGATATCGCGTCAAGCTGGCCTGAGCTCGAGGTTCTCATCCTCGACTGCCAGCCCCTGCCCTCAACCCTGCCCTCCGCGCTCACCCTCGACGCCCTCGTCCCCTTTGCTCGCCACTGTCCGCGGCTGCGCGAGCTCGGGCTGTACCTCTCCGCGTCTGCGCCTCCTCGCGTCGGGGCGACGACGACGACGACGCACCCGGTGCCGTTCAAAAGCCTGCAGCGGCTGGAAGTCGGCGTGTCGAGCATCGTGGATCCAGGGCCCGCCGCGCTCTTCCTCAGCGAGCTCTGCCCGGCCGACTGCCGCCTCGTCTCCGGCGTGAACTGGCCGCACGACAAGAGCCTGATCGCCGCGGAGTCGGAGGACGACCTCGACGCCCTGCGCGGCGTGCTTGCCGAGCTGGGCGAGTTCTACAGACGGTGGGAAGAGGTGCGGCAGGTCCTGCCGCTGCTCATCCGGCTGCGCATGGAGGAGCGCGCGCGGAGGGACGCGCTGGAGCACGAGGCGGAGGATCTGAGGATGCGATGCAAGGTGCTCGAAGAGCGGCTGGGTATGGGCGCGGCGGGTGCGAATGTGGACGGTGGATGCATGATATTGTGATGGTTGTGCACGGAAGTCGACGTCTAGAGGTGAGTGTGGGTGTGGGTACTTACCCTGTAATTGACCCACTGACGTTCCGTGGCGCCTCGGAAATTATCAGGATATTGGATACCATATCTATGGGATGTCTTGTTTATGCATTCAATGTTATCGATGCATGTCGTGTGTATGTAGTAGCTAGTGTGACAATGCCGTATAAGGATGGGGAGCAAGCGAACGCGGGTGCGCAACATGCCTGTCTATTACTGACAAGAAGGCTCGAATGCTGTTTAAAGTATCAAACACCATCGACGTCTGTCCGAACGTAAATCAGATACCCTTCCCGCTCTTCTCAAACATTCGTGTGTTGCTAGGGCTGTCGGCAGGTCTAAGCGTCGTCTCTGCTTGCCATTGGAAAATAAGTGCATTCTACATGTGCCTCAAGTAGGGCAAGAAGGCAAAAGTATCGCTCGTAGATCTCGACATTGAGGCCTAAGGGCTCAATGTATCAGAACCCGATGATTCAGTCATGATGAAATAGCAAGAACGTGAGACTCATACATCGTCTCCCTACTCTTCCAAGCTTGGAGGTACATTGAACATGCACCGATCAATCTTCACCTGTTGCAAAGCCACTCCCGCCGCCCTGCGGCTCTCGAGCATCCTCGAAAGATCGGCATCGAAGCGGTCGCGATCTACCATATTGAAATTCCTGATCGCCAGCCTCTGCAACTTCGTGCGCACAAACGCGCCCTCAGAAACTCCAGCATGCTCCTCCGATGAGCCCCGCTGCAGCGCGTCGAGCACGCGCTTCACACCGGTCGTACCGCTGGTGAATGCGACAGGCGCGGGTGCACGAACAGAGAGGCGCTGCCAGTCCGGGAAGTTTGCGAGGAAGGCGCGCCATCCACGTTCGTCCTGACACGTCGTCCGGTTGACGTAGTGAATGTTGAGTCGTGCGGCCGGGATTCCCTGGAGGATGCGACCGAGCTCGTCCAGGTCCGAATATCCCCAACGCGGATTGGGCTCGCGCCACGCAGGGCGCAGGTCGTACTCCAGCTTCACGCAGATAGTGAGACGGATACAGACCTGGGCAGTGTGGTCGTCGACTGTTTTGCTCCCCCGGGGAAACTTCGAAAGTACCAGTGTATGCAGGAGCGCCTTCATGTTCTTTCTCTCCTTACGGAGCTGGTCGTTGTCGACGATGATGCTATGGCGGCACTTCCCACCAGCACCATTGATGATGCAGGTGCGGTAGGTTCCGAAGGGGATCTGGACACGGTGTCGGAAGATGTAGAGTTGTCGGTACAGGCCGTGGAAATCAGGTGCAGAAACAGACAATGTCTTCAGCTTCTTCAGCCTGTATAGCCCTCCCGTATCGGATACATACTCCAAGGAGTTAGTGGCAGATGGGAGGAAAGACGTGTCTTGTAGATCGAGATGTTCGAGAGAAGTACATCTTGAAATCAAGAAGGCGAGCGACCTCCCACTGATTTCGAGCTCCTGGAGTCTGAGCCTCATCAGCTTCGGAAGGACAGACTCGGAAGAGGTGGCGTCGACTTCCACACCTTTGATGGCCAGGAACTGTAGCTTGGGGAACCGGGCACTGTTGAACACGATTGCATGGTTGGAGGGACCCAAACCACGACGATTTTCTTCAGCCATGAAGGTGGTGAGGGTCGGAAACTCGCACATAGTGTTGTCAAGGAAGCTCTTCAAACCGCCATGATAGAGGTCCCGAAGTTGTAGCTCGCGCAGGCGAGAAAGGTGAGGCTCGATCTTGTTGAACCGAAAGGGTACTAATGGCGTTCCGTTGAATGCAACTAAAAGGGCAGCGTTCTTTGACCAGACGAGACACCTTTCCAGGAAGTCGACTTTGACACCAATTTTTCTGTCTTGGAGGGTGATATCAGACCGCAATGTTGCGTCACTGAGCCCCGCGGCCCGCCACTCTCAGCAGACTAGGAGGAGCCGTAACCATTCCCAACCCTCAATGTCGCCCACTTCTTAGAATATCCTCACTATCAACTCCTGCGGTAGGCGATTGATCTTCCGATGGGAGTTTGCAAGCGAAGAGAGTGTGCGGGCGTAGTCATGAAGCTGCCGACTCAGAGCCACAACTCGTCCAATCTCTTCCTCTGTCGGAGTATAGGCTGAATGGGGGAACGGGGTCAAGCCGAAGTGCCTCATGATATCGGAAGAGGTCGGCGGAGTTGCAGGTGGGGGCTGTGTCGTGTGCGGTTGCGCTAATCCGTTTAGGGGGCTAGTACAAAATTGGCGTTGGGTGCTGTCTCTGGGAGTGAAAAGAACACCAACTCACTTGTTCCCCATTTCAATCATTGAACTACTATTCCGACCAATGATTTCCTCAGTTGACATCGGGTACTGTTTTGTCCAAGTATCAGTCGACAGCCTCGTCACGTCGTACTCGAGAGGGATAACATGTTCTGGAACAGGCTGTTCGAGACTTACCATAGTTTGAAGATATGTTCAACAGTGTATGGAGGCCAAGATGAGAAGTGCCGTGGCAGGGTTGAGAGTGCTTGTTGTCCAACCGTGGATGTTGAACTTGCCGGAGCGCAAGCGTTTACTCACAGTAGTGACTCAGAGTCTCGAACGCGGTGCCGGGCCGACCCCCGCTGCTTATTCGGGCGAAACGGGCGGCGCAGATCTAGCGAGCAGAGAGCAGAGATGCTAAACATGATTCAAACAATCTACATGCATGTCAAGGGTCGGACAGGATATCGATACAACGGCGCATTTGACCTTCACTTCTCACTTTCTTCCTCGTGCACATGCCCCTACTTGGAGGCCTACAGCCTGTCAGCCTCGTCGTCTCTCCAGACTCGTGGTACACATTAAAAGGAAACTCTCGTGATACCATTGTATGACCGAGCCATCCATGGTGTGCTCCCCACGGTCCGAAGAGTACGCCCGCGAGCTTGGACGGTCCGAGGCCACCCGGCTGACTCGGAACTCAAGGAACCGAGTTTGCCGTAACTTCGGTTGTCAAACTAAAGCGAGCGAAAGAGCCCACGACTTTTCAACTTCGGCCAGTGCCTTCGTCGCGCTAGGCGTGTTGCATCAAGTACGATCCCTTCTACACCCCAAACATATGAGCTCTCAGGTTCTCTCTAATCATCAGTGTTATGTCGCACCCACTGCCCTCGCTGAACCGCGATATCCTGAGTGCTGTCGTCGAGCATGCAGAAACAGAGACGCTCCTGTCGCTCATGCTTTGCTGCCGCGCGCTCTACCAGGACAGCGTGCGGTTGCAGAGCCGGTATGTCTCGACTGTGGGTTCCGCTGCATCGACTCTTTCCTGGAGTTCATGTCGGCGGACAGATGTCGCTGGCATTTTCTACGCGGTCTCATCTCAGGGGACAGCGGGCCCTATTAGTGGAAGGGATCAAACAAGCACCGATTATCGACTACCTCGAGCTCACAAATGCAGACCTCCTTCTCAGCACCCATCCAGACTTGTGCGCCGCCCTCGCGTCGCTCGAAAACGTCAAGCACCTCAAAATCAGTTATGCCGCAGAACATACATGCCTCTTACTCGAGAGCGCGCAGTGGCTCCTCGTCACTGCTGGATTCGAGCGCTTGGAATGCGAGGACGACTTTAACGTTAGGATGCATCCCGCTGCGATGCTGGGGGGCGCGTAGAACACCCTTGTACGACTGCAATGCAGGTTATGGCACAGTTGTGAATACGACTGGGGTAATCCGATATACCTGATATACCCCAGCGTCAAGAGCCTCACCCTGATCGCCCACTGGGTCGACGGCTGTGGCAGGACGCTGGACGAATGGGCCAAGGCGTATCCCAACGTGTCGCAGCTCACTATCCACGAACTCATGGGTGGCATGGAAGACCAAGCTGCATGCCGGGTTGAACGTGAAGGGAATCTGCGCGCCCACGCGCGTCAGTGTTGGCCTCGTCTGGGAGATGCCTCTTTCGGCTGTGTGTCGGACCTCTACACCCTCGGAATACCTTGTCATATCCGTGCTATCCAGTTTTTTCGGACGACGACATCGCGCGATCTGCGGTTCTTCCCCGAAACCATGGAGCATGCGCGACCGGTTCATTCAGAGCTGTGCTTGTCTGCAAAGTGCCTCGCAACCTTCCAAACGGCCTTGCAACAAGCCGCAAATGGTCTTCGGGATCTCGAGCAGCTACACCTCGCCATTGACTTCTACAATGAGAGCATTGACGACTCCCCACGTTCACTGGTAGGTGTCGTTGTTTTACTAGACGCAGGTGGAAAATCCTCAGCCGATGTCACTAGCTGCAAGGTGTCAACGCGATCAGTCTACTTCCCAAACTCCTGACGCTCACACTTGAAATCCGCTGCTATTACCTTGAAAATCTCCCGCCGCGCGATAGCAGCCCATCTTCCGCCTCTGAACTCTCGCTCATCACGTTTGATCTCCAGAAGTTCTGCAGAGCGCTGTTTTCATTGGCTCCCCCTATGGAGACCGTTGGACTCCAAATTTCGGGTGCATTGCCAGAGGGCATGAGTCCGATCAATGAGCTGGTCCAGCGGACGGAGGTTATTGATGCGTGAATGTGGAGCGGTCACTGGTACGCAATTTACTTCATATACGGGGGTGTATCTGACATAACACGAGCAGAGCCCGGTTTGTCCTCATCCACACTACCCAGAAGAGTAGTGTGTTCGTGTATTCAACATCTATGATATCTTTCACGACGCCGAATGTTTGTGTGTCAACATTTGCCGCTGCTACTATCCCGCGAAAATGAGCAGTGGAAGCCGTGTGGAACACGCGGGCGCAAGTACAACGGTTTGAGAGGGAACAGACAGGCGAGTCTCACCATCCATAATCCGCAGTGCTCTTAGTAGCAGCAGCGCCTACCGTAGGTGCTTAGGTGCTTGACAGGGTGATTAACATCGTAAAAGAACATTACTGGTAGGGATAAGTCAAGAGCATGGTACCCTACGTAGTCTTACCTGCCTGCATTGCCTGAGTGCGATGACCCCAGCGACGCGCACCTCACATTCTGCAAACATCGCGTCACGTCAAGCGCACTCCTCGGCACCTCCTCCGAGTCCTCCCTGTTTCCAAAGACACCCTTCTTGTTGTAGAGGCCGAGCAAGCGAATACGCACGCCCTCGCCCAGGATCGTCGTGCCGCCCACAATACCTCCAGGCGCGAGGGGGGCGACATTGTGGGACACGTTCGCCGCTTTCTCGCGAAGCGGGTCGGATCGGCAATGGAAGACGTAGAAAAGCGCGACGGCGTCGTACGCAGGCTTTGCGGCAGCGGGGTGCATATGTTATGTTGTGGCGTCAACCTCGCCCTTGTGTCCCGCCTTCGTCAGCCTGTGTTTCGTGTACACGAGCGTGTTTGGGTTGAGGTCGAGAGTGAGGAGCTTCGTCTTCCCCAGAGCCATACAGACCGAGAAAGCAGGAAAGTTAGGATGAAGATGAGACAAGACCATGCATTGGCGCCGCTTGCGTCATTGAGCCAAGCAGGATTAAACAATGCGATTGTGGCTGAAGCGCTAAGTTGCAAGGCGGCACCTCCTTTACATACTGTGACCTCTCGATAGTAAGTTATGCGGAGCCGAGCATGTTAAGGGTAGCAATTGATCATTTCTACAGTAACTTACACTCCAGGATCTATCCTGAGCTTCGAGAGCCCAGGGCAACTTTGTCCAAGTCACCACATGAGTGACGATCAAACGAAGCGACTGGTGGTTTCGCAATACCGGGCAGCATGGAATGATTATCACGCTTGGGAGCCGGATTACTCCGCTAAGAAACTCGCTTCACTGCGAGCCACAGATCGCAACTTGGCTGCTAGCTCCTCACGAATCACGCAACTAGACCCTCTCCTCGACGCTCTCGAACACTCGGAACCGAGGCCTATCGCCTCGAAGGACGTATCTTCTCAGTCAATGTGCTTCTCCGTCGACACGATAGGCCGCATTCATCCCAAATATCTCCACGTGGAAGATATCCGATTCCCAGATTGCGACGAACCACGTCCGTACCCGCCGTATGAGTCATGCACCCCTATCTCACACAACCTCCTTCATGGTGACGATCCCATCTACATGGCCTTCCTTCCGCTTGCGGACGACTCCAAGTTCGATTCACCCAACTACGCCGACCTACACACGTGATTTGTATGGTAGGAGGAGTATGAGTACCGCGACTCGGATGGTGCGCGTCACCGATTTACTGCGTCTCAGCGTGCAGTGTACTGATTCGTCTTCGCGCAAACACAGACCACCGCCTATTGATTTCCCAAGCTATCCTCGCTGACATGGACGCGTAAGCGCGGCGAGCGGCTTCGCCTGTCGCTCAAATCTATGCATGAAAATGTGAAAGAATTCGCCGTCCTTCTCATCTCTACGGTTCTCCTTCCCTGTGCGCGACATGGAGACGGACGTGTGGGAACTCCGCGCGATAGTCATGCCCACATTCACATTCACGCTCACAACAAAGGTCATGGAGGCGCTGTCCCGCAAGGAGCACCTCGAGGTCGTCCAGTTTGAGTTCATGGAGTCGCAAGGCGGTGTAGAAGCGTTGGATGTCGCCGACTGGACACCTGTCATGGGAGAGGGCGCGTTCCCGGCACTGTACATGCCGCCACCGCAAGTGCACGCGTTCCTCACCGCGCTCGCCGAGAACTGCCCACAGCTGGCCGAGCTCGCGATCAACTACTCCGGGGAGCCCCATGGACTCGTGTTCCTCCCGAACCCGCCTGCAGACATGCTGCTCTACTCACCTGGGATACCCTCCGCCCAGCTCTCAAGTGTGCGAAGCTGACTCTGTTCGAGATCCACTGGGACACGCCGCTGGCGATATCCCAAGCCGACCTCGAGGATATCGCGTCAAGCTGGCCTGAGCTCGAGGTCATCATCCTCGACTGCCAGCCCCTGCCCTCAACCCTGCCCTCCGCGCTCACCCTCGACGCACTCGTCCCCTTCGCTCGCCACTGTCCGCGGCTGCGCGAGCTCGGGCTGTACCTCTCCGCGTCCGCGCGGCCGCACGCCTCAGTGCAACGACGACGACGACGCACCCGGTGCCGTTCAAAAGCCTGCAGCGGCTGGATGTCGGCGTGTCGAGCATCGTGGATCCCGGGCCCGCCGCGCTCTTCCTCAGCGAACTCTGCCCGTCCGACTGCCTCCTTGTCTCCGGCGTGAACTGGCCGCACGACGAGAGCCTGATCGTCGCGGAGTCGGGGGACGACCTCGACGCCCTGCGCGGCGTGCTTGCGGACCCGGACCTGGGCGAGTTCTACAGACAGTAGGAGGAGGTGCGGCAGGTACCGGTCCTGCCAGTGCCGCTGCTCATCCGGCTGCGCATGGAGGAGCGGGCGCGGAGGGACGCGCTCGAGGGCGAGGTGGAGGATCTGAGGATGCGGTGCAAGGTCCTCGAGGAGCGGCTGGGTATGGGCGCGGCGGGCGCGAATGTGGACGGTGGATGCATGATATTGTGATGTTGTGTACGGAAGTCGGCGCTTGGAAGTGAGTGCGGGTACTTACCCTGCTTGTTACGGCAATTGACCCACGGACGTTCCGTGGCGCCTCGGAAATTATCAGGATATTGGATACCGGTATCTATGGGATGTGTTCTTTATGCTTTCAGTGTTATCGATGCATGTCGTGTGTATGTAGCAGCGGTCGGGCTTCCGCGTGCGTCGACAAGAAAACCTCGTGTACTAATGGAGCATGTGGGATCCACCTGGTGAGCTTCTCGTTTGCTCCGAGGACATTTTGCCAGCGTTGCTGACGTTCTATGTGGTGGTGGTGGTGGTGGTGCTTTTAGGTATTGCTGTGCGGCTGGTGAATGTCATTGTCATCGCCACACTGTTGGCGCCACGCTGGCCAGATCCTCATGATCAAGCTCGATACGCGCAGCGCGTTGCAAGACAGGTTACATATTCCTGTCTTGAACTAGGAGTTGATGACCGGCTTCTGATGCTGTTCTGTTCGTCATGATATCGTTACCTTCCTGCTGGCCGCACAGGGATCCGAGTCTAGCGGCGGACTGACGCTTCTATCCATCCGAGGTCGCCCGAACCTTGTCGCCCGTCACAAGCTTCTGTCCGACCGTCCGACCACCTTACCGCATCTCGGCCTTCAAAGCTTCAGATTTCCGCTCGGAGGGTGCGCGTCCAAAGAATCCCAGCGCGTCCATCCGCCAAGACAGTCTGAGGCTGTCTGGACTCACCTTCACCGGTCCGCACAGTCCAAATGCTGCCAGCCACGCAACTGCCAGGCATTCGAGGCTCTCACGGGCGACGGGCCACATCATGCCCGCTGCCAAGTGCTCTCCGTCGACCCTGGAGTCAAGTACGGCAGTGTTAAATGCACGCGCGCGCTCGCTGTTCTATTGGGGTAAGACCCACCCTTGCAAGCGGCCTAGTCTGACTCACCCCGCTGTCTTCCTATCGGATCACGCGTTCTTCTAGCGGGAGAGCCAAAGACTGCCCCACGACGTTGGGTGTATGCGTCCCGTCAGGCGTCGTAATATCTGGTGGACGACGTGGAGATGGCTCCTCTCGGAGAGGAGACCGGATGGATCGCATCGGCGTTCGAGGTTGGGCTCTTGGTACTCAGTACCATACTATCTCCGATTCCGGGACAAGATATGCGCTAGACAGATTGACGACATCGATGGTGTGGGTTACTGATGGACCAAGTGGAGACACGCGTGTGACTGGGAGGCAATATGTTCCCGTTATTCCCCGGAGTGTGCCCGGATTTGAAGCCATCTCATTCTCATCGTGATGTTCTGATCTGGAACTAATACGCTTAGTAACCGGAACGCAGAAGGCTGACTGTGGACGCTCAAGAATTTGTAGCAAGTAGCCGACGCCCCACATGTTTTCCACATTCGCACCTGCCACGGTCGTCCGGCTGGGTTTCACTAATAGAAAGGGGAATAGACAGTGCTGGCTGTTCTGTGTGTTCCACTTGCGCAAAATTAGTGGATTCTGTAGAGTAGTCCCGAACAGGGAAGATCCGCTCCCGTCCGTCGCTTTCGGTGGCCGAGATCGCGTCCAGGGCGCCCCGTTACGGCATGGCGATATTAATTGGCTCGGTTGCCGACAACGAACACTCGGACCAAACATCAGGGCACTGTTATGATTCGGGAACTCGGAAGAGCGCACAACACTTGTAAGCCGGTCTCGGGCATCGCCTCGGGAGCTGTTTGCAGGCCGAACGCCTGGGACACGTTGAACACCGGGCGGTAATTAACCATGGCAAAGGTACGACTGATTTCGCCCGGCATCCAACATTCTTTCCGTCGATTGCCACGGGATATACTCAGCGCAGAGGCGTGGAAGACATTCGATATGTCTGACGGCAGTCGCGTACCGACCAAGGACGGAGGGAGCTGGGAAGGTGAATATTGACATGAGAACAGATCGAGATCTATGCGCGCAGGCGGCTTCCGAATTGGAAAGCCCGGGGTCTTATCGGTCTCTATCCGTCTATCGAACGCGACGCGGCGACCTGCGTATATATTAGACCGGCAATTCTCTCGCCTTCTTCCCTCACTCCCGGCCAGGACCATCGCCCGTCATGGACCCCAGCAGTACTCGCTCTCTCGCCCACATCGACGAGCTCCTCCTTATGATTTTCTCCTACCTCGACCAGCCCACGCTCGCAAGAGCCGCGTGCGTCTCCAAGCACTGGTCCGACATCGCCCTCGACTCGCTGTGGTTCGAAGTGAACGATCTCAAGAAGGTGCTCACCGTCTTAGCTCCACTCTCGCTCAAGCCCGAGCGAGTCTCGATCTCGACCGGCCGTCTGCCTGGCGCTTATGTCGGTATAGCCTAGCTGCGAAGTTTTCTCCTCTTCCTCCGCTTCCCACCGTCCTGACATGGCTCAAGCAGGCATTCAAACGCCCTCTCTTGCCCACAGACTGGCAGCGCTTCCAGCGGTACTCTGATCGGGTCCGCAGACTAGGCCATGACCATCGACATATGCGCTCCGCCGTCGACAGATCCAAGCGTCCGGCGCTCCTCCACTCCAAGGTCTTCGAGGACCTCGAGGCGACCTGTCCCACTCCCGAAATATTCCCCAACCTGCAGTCAATACGGTGGTATCCCTGTGCACCCGAGCGCCAGCAGCTCTGCCTCGCGTTCCTCCATCGGCGCGTGAAACACCTTGGTCTACATTTGTATCGATCCGACTCCCCTCCTCTTCCAGACTACCTGCGTGGAATATGCGCACGTGCGACCCACATCACTACGCTCGACCTCTGCCTCGAAGAGTCAATGGGCAATCTGGAGGACGCCGTGCTCATCCTCCTCCAGGGCCTCCTCCACCTCCAGCAAATCTCGGTCCCAATATACGGCCTCACGCCCCGACTCCTCACCGCATTGTCACGCCTGGAGCGAATAGTAACGGTGAACCTCATTCATCCAGCGCGCGCGGAGCCCGGGAACCGCGCTGACGTCGCCAGCTTTGTCCCGGTCATCGATGACGACGCGTTCCCCGCCCTGCGAAACCTGTCGTTCAGCGCACAGGTCGCGGACGGCACCCGCTTCCTACGCAGCTCGCTCTTCCCCGCACAGCTCACGGAGCTCCACTTCAAGAGCATTGTCACCGCAACCTCGTTCGCACTGCGAGACCTGTTCGCAGCAGTGCGCGACCACTGCACGTCGCTCGTCGAGCTCTCCGTCGACTACATCATCGCACCCGACTCGCCGCTCTCGCCCCCGCCGCGCATGCAGGACCGTCCGACGATCGCCACGTTCCGGCCGCTGTTCTCTGCACGGTGCCTGCGCCGTTTCGAGCTCCGATGGGACTACGCGCTGAACCTGGGCGACGGCGACATGGAGGAGCTGGCGAGCAGATGGCCGGGACTGGAAAGTCTGCAGCTGAACCCCGAGCCGGTCCCCGAGGCGAACGTGACGCACCTGACGCTGCGCGCGCTGATCCCGTTCGCGCGACACTGCGTCAACATGCGCCACCTCGGTCTGCACATCGACGCCCGCTCTCCCCCGCACCCGCACCCGCACCCGCTTTCTACAGACGTCCCTCGCTTCCAGCGCCTCGAGACGCTCGCCGTCGGGCTCTCCGCCGTCTCTCACCCAGAAAGCGCCACGCTGTTCCTGAGCGAGCTGCTGCCGCTCGGGTGCGCCGTCCACTGCGGGCTGCGGTGGCCGGACGCGTTCGACATCGCGCTGGAGCACGCGCGGATCCCCGTGGGCGTGCGCGCGGAGATGGCCGCGTGCTGGGTGCGGTGGACCGAGGTGGGCAAGCTGCTGCCGATCACGACCAAGGCGCGGCTGGAGGAGAGGGCGCGCTGCGAGGCGCTCGAGAGACAGGTGCGCGCGCTCGAGCGGGAGAGGCGCGAGGATAGGCGGAGGCTGGGCGAGCTGGAGCGCGAGGTGCGGGATCTGCGCGGGAGGACGGGCCGGGGGATGACGCCGTGAGGTGGGGTCTGGGTGCAGTTCGTCGTGCCGTTTTGAGTGTTGACGGCGGGTGCAGGCGGGGCAGCCGACTAGGCGAGGATGAGTCACAGATCGTGGGTCTCGCCAAAGGTAAATGTACCGCAGAGAACGGATGTGATAGTGCAGTTTGGGTCAATCTATCTCACCGAAGGTTGGGTGAATCTATCTCACCCAAGGTTGGGGGAATCTACTAAGGGCGTGTTGGGCTATCTTGCTCACTATGGACAGGTTGCATGGGGCTGTCGCAGACTTGCAGACGAGCTGTCTCTGCTGTATGTCGCATTCTAGCTTCGAGCTTCGTGTATTCGAGTACAGATGAATACATGCATTGACACTACTACTCGACGCCTCCTATCGCTCGTACAATCCAGTCTAGTATCGAAATCTCTACCGATCAACTGAAGAGCATCTCTTCCATCTTGCTATGGTCGAGAAGCTCATGTCTGTCCAGGCACTAACAGATGACGACAGGCACAGAATGGCGAGCATACGGCCGGCCCGTCAATGCACCTCATGAAAGAATATGCCATGCAATGAATTGGCATGGCCGGCAGCAGAGCGACGATTATGGCGCTAGGAAAGATAGGCACGTACCGTCGTGTTTAGAGGCCAGAAATAGTCCGGCAGCAACTGTTGCTCTGGCGTAATTGTACGGCGGAATGGTGCGAAATGAGGATGGGAATGTTCAGAGACGAGTACCAGGTGACGTACTGAGGGCAGCAAGTCACAGTATTAGACAAGTCCCGCTGAAAGGGTTGTCTGTAACATGTTGGGGAGCAGAGGACGCACCATCAGATGTGTCACTCTTGATGCCTTTCTGCGACTTGACGGAGATTGATATGGACCGGGTGAAGGGCGTGCCAGAAGTTCAAGTCTGAGACATGAATCCAGTCGACGTATGAGCTCAAATTGAAGCTCACAGCCGCAAAAACGTACCGTCTGGATTCATCCCCTGAGGCTTCTACTACTCGTCTCCAGCAGCGCACATATCAACACAGATTGAAGCTCACGCTCGAGCGCAAAAAACGTACTGTTTGGATTCATGCCCCGATGCTTCTACTTGAAGACATGAGTCTAGTCGACGTATCAGCTCAATTTGAAGCTCACGAGCGCAAAAACGTACCATCTGAGTTCATGCCCCAAGCCTTCTACTACTCGTCTCCAGCGGTGCTGACTAGGTTTTGTTCTGGGAGCGCAACTCGCCGAGTCACTGTACCGTACGTACCGTACTAGAGGAAGAGCGTACCGTGGAAATCACCTGTCTGCGACTTGAGCGACGCAGAAAACATCTGCTTGTTGGTATCGTCATCTGGTGTGTCCCCCACGACTCGGAAGAGCTTGACAAATGCCGTCCCGTTTTCGCTGAGCATCACAGTGATATCAGAGTCGGTGAAGGAGTCGGCCTCAACTGTGAGCTTGAAGCGACCAAGTGTTGTTGTCCATGGAAGGGTACGGGTAGTGCCGGGTCTCAGAGTCGACGATCAGCTCCTCTGCCGTCTCTACCATCTTGGATATTGTTAAACCGGTGGGATAATGCTGTCAAGAAAGAATTTGATGGTTGAAAGTCGCAGCTGAAGGCTACAGGGAAGGCAGTTGTGGACGAGATCATGACTTGTGGCAGGACGAGACGGCACAAGATGAGACGGCACAGTGTGAGACGGCACGTGCACTTCAACATACAGACTCCATGGCAACTTGCGTGCGAGTTGCAGACCACATGCGATGACACTCTCCATCAGTTACCGTACCAAATTTTGTCAGCTAGGCTTGAATGCGTGCATGGGGCAAATTTCAGGCTGTCGACTCGATATTTCAGTGTACCGTTCGAGTTATACCTTGGCAGCAGTACATATATACAGTCTTGGCGAGTCGGTTCCAATTTTATATACTTCTGATGTCGCAGCACAAGTATGTCGCCACTCACAAGACAACAGCAAGGAGAAAATGTCATGGACGCTCATCTGAACTCGCAAGGACGAGTTACCGCAATGGGCTTGCTTATTATTTCTTACTCACCGCCACCATTCTGTCTGGACACTGCTGATGATCATCTTCTCACTCGCACTCGCTTGTGTACCGTTCTCAGTACTGTGTACCCTAGATAATACATCGTCTACGGCCGCTTCTCAATGAAGAGAGGCCTGGTGTTGATACGACCCGGCCGAGTCCCAGACCAGCCTGCTCTCGCATTCCGGAACGGTCGACTGGGGCTCTCGTCGTCGCTGAACAACGTTATTGGGTCCTCCTCAAGCTCCATACCCTGCGCTGCCCACTCCTCAGCCTCCGCCGTCACCACCTTCTGCGACTTCGGTCCGTTGCGCTCATACCGGGATGAATATCCTTCCACACACACCAGCCGCTTCTTCGTGTTCTTACCGCCGAACCCAGATGCACAGCCGTGGTTCCGAGGACTCGGAGCGACGAGGATGGGCCTGTTGCGTGCCGCCTCAAACTCCTCGTCAGAGACGCGCTCAAAGTGCAGCATGCCGCTCTCCCAGAGTGCAGCCAGGCGTGAGATCCTCGGCAGACCCGTGAGCTCGCTGAGGTTTGCAAAGAGCAGCTGGGGGTCCCATCCGACAAGTTTGATGCGGTACCGCTTGTAGACAAAGTGGTAGTAGTCTTTGACAGTCCAATGCATTCGAGCACGGCCATTGCCAGAGAGGCATGCTGGGAATAGGATAGATGAGTACTCACAAAACATCGAGTGTGTCCATGACCATACTGACCAAGCTCGGCGTTGATAGCACTTCGCAGACCGCTCCGAATCTTCATTTCGCGTCGAGCATAGTCGGCACGGAGTGTTTGTCCAAGCGTCATGAAGTGACCGGCCATGGTCAGAAGCAGTGGTGTGATGAGGACAAGTTTGGAGGAGATAGGAAGGGCAACAGGTTTGACGCGACTTGACGAGGGCCACGTCAGACTACAAGTATAACCTCATGCGCTCTTACTGACATTTCAGACAGGCACAGATCGAATCTGCCACTTCCGGGATTGTGGTTGGTTACCATCAGTCTCATATGCGAGCCCAGTCGCTTCACTCACTCAGATAGCCCGCTCGATTTGCATGCAATTTCCCACCATTCTGCACTCAATTTCGCTTATCAGTGCATTGGTATGCCATCTTGGTGCAATCTGTCCATGTTCAGATCTGACTGATACATCCTACCGCCTGGTACATTAACTGTCTGTTGCAATTGTAATTCCAGTCTAAGCAGTTTGAATCTGATCATGGGTAGGGCAGTGATTATTGTAGACCGATGTGACTAGGTATCGGATTGTGAGTTGCCACAGGTCGTTACCGCTTCAAAGGTCAGTCTGAAACACTCCAAAATAATTCTGCAGTTCTCGCTAACACTAGTCTTGCCAAGAATGCGACCGGTTAACGAGATTGTCTGGTATGCTCGCTCTGAGTGCCTTACTCTCTGGACAGGAACCAGAGTGATCAATGCAGTACTCAAGAACATCCTCGACCTGTATGCTGCATTACTATCCCTGTCTGTCAGATTCACCCAGTCAAGCTGGTGCACAATATCATGTTTGTTCCTGTCCCTAGTAGTAATGTTTGTACTCGACACTCTGCTGGATCGCAGAACATGCATCTGAATGAAGGAAAAGAAAGTGGAATACTGTCACATCCAATCACACGCCAAGCATAGCAACTGTCGGTAAAACAAGTGCAGCTTGCTTGTTTGTTTAGCCCTCGGATACAGACACTAGGATGAATTGTACTCCTAGTCTAGAGATGCAGTTGCGAGGGTGCAGAGGCAAGCAGCGCAACATATGGCTCTCCTGTCGCTTATGCTTTCTGCCCCAGGCCGTGCTCCACCAGGACAGAGCCATGAACAACCATTCAGGTGAATGTGCTGCTCCATAAAGTGCAGCTGAACGACACTGTGAGGCTCAAATATGCTAGATGAGTGCATGAACTCAACACTGAAGCCGAAACAGCCCTCAGAGCTGAACGCAGCAGCCGTCGGTACGACAAGGCTAATCATCATTTGCTCTCATGCTGATTTCGACAATGCCGGTGATTCCGTACACCCGTCATTTCGTACCCATCGTTGTCCACCTGTTTCTCGACACATGTAGTCTAGACTTACAATTACCAAAGCTTTGGAGCCGTCGCGAATGCGGACCGACTGTCGCATGAAGTAGAGCACTCAGAGGATCGCAAAAATCGCCTGTTCACGGCGATGTCTATTCTAGCTGAACGAAGTTACTTAACAGATGTGTTGCAAAGATTATGACTGCACCGGAACAGTTCCCAGTTGGGATGTGTACCGATTTCGATGCACTAGGCTCTCGGTACATACTGTTCGGCGGTGATGGTGGGTGAAAGCGGTCTCGTCGGCCGCAATGCAGATGCTGAGCTCAGACCTCACAACGCCAAGTTCACGTCTCGATAACAGAGACCAATGGCGTCTTGACACACAACTCGAAGTGACTCCCCAGCCTGCGACGAAAGAGCGGTCGCGAGGGACAGTGTTACCCGACAATTGCAATATGTTGAACCCCTGAATTCGTCGTATGATTGTTCTACAGTATGCGAAAGACGGACAGACCTACCCTGAAGATGGAGAGTATAAGTCCATGTCATGGCCTAAACGTGCGAGTGTCAACTCACTGCTGTACTTACCCCTCAGTTCGGCCGCCGTCATCTCACCTCGGACTCGGCTCCATGCCCAGCGTTTCTAGATCCTCGTCCGTCATCTCGCATGCAGACTCGAGAGGTACGCGCCGCTTTCTCATTGTCCCAGTCCATCTAATCCTGGCGTGATAGTTCTCTCCGTTCAGCAACCCCGACACCGTCCTCATCCGCCACTTCAACTCATGCTCCGGAAGAACGCGGCCCTGCTGCTTGGGTCTTGTTCAACTTTACACCAGCATTGCCATTCGATTTGGCGGTCTTCGGTCAGTTATGGAAGAAACTCAGGGTGGCGCCACTGCTGAGCGTTTTTCTCTTAGGCGAGATTACCTTGAAGATGGTGATGCTCACGGGAAGCTGGTCCGTCTGTATCTGCGCTCACCTTGCATGTCGTCGCTGACTCACTATAGTGTACTTCCCCATCAGAACACGCTCGGCAGGGCAGATCTCCCATCTGCGCTCGATCACACCCCAGCCCTCCTGTACGTCTTCTGCACCGAGCGGGCAGACCCCGCACTAACACCTGCACGAGTCCCTCTCCGCTGTGCCCTCACATCTCTCCGCCCTCTCCCACTCACGCTCATCCTCCGTCACGAACATCTCCACCCAGCTCACGCAGCAGGAGCACAAAGAGTCTCCGTCACGCCCGCGCCAGACCGCTCGTGAGGTCCTGCGGTGGACGCAGTTGCGTGTGATTGGAGAGCACGTCTACGCGGGGCAGGGCTCGAAGGTGTCGTCGCTGCTGGGTGCACATTCATCGGGCTCTCCGACCGTCCTTGCGGCGAACGGGCTCATTTGGATCGGCACGGACACGAGGCGCGTGCTCGTTTTCGACTTCAAATGAACCCTCAAGTGCATGTGCGGTAATGAGTCCTCACGTGAGTGCTCCATGTATTTCATCAAATACCCATGAGTGTCAATTTGAACCATCGCGGTAGAGAAGAGCGTCGGAGCTGTGACTGCGCCTGCGCTCTCGTTTGATCACACCTATGTTGCCGTCGGGCATGCAACCGGGTTCGTGCAGTTGTACGAGTTGCGCTCGTCCAAAGTGGCGGCGCACGTTGTGCCGCCGACGACTCTGGCATCTGGCAGGCAAGAAGGGCGTTTGGCGGGTTCTCGGATCGTTAGTATTGGGTTCATAGCTGGACAACACACCGCGCTGGTTAGTGTAGATCATTCGGGGCTGGCGTTCTACCACAGCCTGGGCAAGGTGTTCTTCGTCGACGGTACCGACATCTTCCGAGTACTTGGAAAGTACCCAGACGAAGACGTGCCTGAGGGACCTGCCACACTCCGGTGTAGCTACTAGACGGTACGTCCACTGTGACCCGCAAACGGCCGTCCGTTGAGTGCATATATGACTTACCTTGTCATGTTTACGTCCTGCAGATTGTTTCGTGGAAGGACATCCCCGACGTCGCGTGTATTGAGTGATCAGGGGACGCCGTACACATAAGCAAAGCAGCCGACTGCTGGGAAAGGGGAAGAGAACGACAGGCGACGGGGACGGTGACGGCAGCGGTCTCTCGAGCAGAATCTACGACACGACGAGCACATTCTATAGCGGTACGTCTACCTTATCACTCGAAAACCCATTGAGTGCGCCGTTGACTTACTTTGTCTTGTAGATTGAAAGAACGGTGGGCGGCGGCAGGACGTCGGGCAGAGTGAGTGATCAGGGGGAGCCCCATGCGTAAGCCAGGCGACGGCGACGGCGGCAGTCTGTCGAGCGGAATCTACAACCCAACGAGCACGTTCCACAGCGGTGCTTGACTGCTGGACGGTACATCTGCCTTGTCACTCAAAAGCCCGTTGAGCGCACCGTTGACTCACCTTCTCTTGCTTGTAGATTGAAAGAACGGCGAGCGGCGGCAGCGGCGCCCTCCTGGATCAGACAGACGGCTTCTACGATGTCGTCAGTTGGGACCCTCCGCGGCGTCGGTGCCTTCATAACGTCAGCTATCCTCCTCCTGATTCTCGTCCGTACCTCACGAGCACCGTGTCTGACACGTTTTCCACTCCGGCAGGCCCGGTGACTCACCTGTTTTGACAGTGCCGAAGAACAGCCTTCTTTGCGGGCACGATCGAGACGACACAGCGGATATGCAGGTTCTCCTTGCACAAGCGTCAGCAGGGAGAATGGTCGAGAGAGGGGACGGGCGGGATGGATTGGGTCCGCCTCAATGGGCTTTCGGAGTAAGGGGCTGTGAGTAAAGGTCAGCTTCGGGCATGGACTCATACAGAGGAGTCATACCAGCGGAATACGGAGTACATAGAGAATCAGGGCGTGAAGGAAAGCGCATCAACGCGACGGATGAGGGTCTTGCAGTCGACGGACCTGGATCTGGTCTGTGAGTTGGCGGCGGGATGTCGTCAACCTCACTGTCGGGTGAGACATGGATCTGAGACTGCGAGTGACAGACTCGCGGCCGAGTGATTGTCCCGCCGCCAACTGCATCGTATCCTGTGATGTCGCTGACTTCAGTTACCGACGGACCGATGTTTCCGCCATCGGACAAGAAGTCCTCCCATGGGTCGGACGAGCGAGTCTCATCATACGTGTCCTCGACCTCGTTTGTCTGCTCCGCGAGATCCACAAGACCCTTATTTCGTGCGAAGAGGCTGGGAAGACTGTTGAGGGTGCTTTTCGAGGGCGCGCCTTCTGGGCGCAGGCCATAGGTCGGGTCATAGTTCTCGATCTCAGGAAATGAGGCCGGTCCAATTGGTTGGTCACGAGAGTCTCCAGCGCCCTAACGGAAAGTACTTGCCGTATGTGGGGACCGCGGCACCGTGCGGGATATTGCAGCGCTCGCGGAGGCTCTGGACGGCCCCGGGAGCGCGATCAACTACATCGGGTTGTAGTACGGTCATCGGCTTATGAGTTGTCAATAGTAAATGGATTGACGTACCGCTCGCGACCGTAGTTGTGTGGATACCCCTTGCCTTCCAAAGCGTTCTCTGAGAAGGCTCACAATCCCCCCGGTCGAGAAGGAGACCCGTCGCAAGATCTGGTGGGGCGTGTACACGCTCGACCGGATGCTTGCGCTCGCTCTTGGCTGGATGCTCTCTTCTAGTGGTCCGCGAGGTTCCGTCAAGCATGCAATTTCGTCCATTACGCGTCTGACATCGCGCTCTTGAGATGGCGAGTCGGTCATGTCGTGAGAGAGCACGTAGTTACAGGCCGCGCGTGTACCGGGGCGAGTTCTGCTCGGCAGCCAGTGCGCGAGGCATAAGATCGATTGTCGGGAGAGGGAGGAGAGCGAAGGGGTTGAGCGTGCGAGGGAGTGTATGAATTGCTTGAAACGAGGGACATGTAGACTGTGGGTGCGACTTGGGCTGTGGGTGCGACTTGGGCTGTGGGGCGGCGACGGGCTGGGGTGCGGCGACGGACGGTGGAGCGGTAGACACGAGAGCGAGTGATAGGATGCTTACCGTGTGCAGTACGTAGTGCATCCATCCTATCCGTGTCTTGAAGGGAGCGCACGCAGGAGGGCGCACGCAGGAGGGCGGCAGAGAGACAGGATGCATGGAGAGCCCAGGGAGAGCCGACCGAGGTCGCAGAGAAAGAGCAGGCAGCGTGAGCGACAGGCGACGCTGCGAGATGTCATCCGTCGTCCGAGTCGCCCCAGTGAGACGTTGCGTGGAGCTATTCCGGTGTCGGACGCAGACGCTTGCCAGAGAGGACATGAGTGAGGATGAGAATGGTGCTGAACGGATCGTCTTGGGCGAAGCTGTTTGAAGGCCGAGCGCCTGGCACACGTTGAATGCCGGGCGTTAATTCATTATGGCAAACGCACGTCTGATTGCGCCCGGCATTCGATTCTTTCCTTCCATTGCCACGGCGTATACTCAGCACACAGGCGTGGAGGACATTCGATACGTCTGACGGCAGTCGCGTACCGACAACGAACGGAGGGAGCTGGGAACGCGTATATTGACATGAGAATAGATCAAGATCCATGCGCACCGGATTGGAAAGCCCGGGGTCTTATCGGCCTCTATCCGTCTGTCGAACGCGACGCGGCGACTTGCGTATATATTAGACCGGCAATTCTTTCGCCTTCTTCCCTCACTTCCGGCCAGGACCATCGCCCGTCATGGACCCCAGCAGTACTCGCTCGCTCGCCCACATCGACGAGCTCCTCCTTATGATTTTTACCTACCTCGACCAGCCCACGCTCGCAAGAGCAGCATCCGTCTCCAAGCACTGGTCCGACATCGCCCTCGACTCGCTGTGGTTCGAAGTGAACGATCTCAAGAAGGTGCTCACCGTCTTAGCTCCACTCTCGCTCAAGCCCGAGCGAGTCTCGATCTCGACCGGCCGTCTGCCTGGCGCTTATGTCGGTATAGCTTAGCTGCGAATTTTTCTCCTCTTCCTCTGCTTCCCACCGTCCTGACATGGCTCAAGCAGGCATTCAAACGCCCTCTCTTGCCCACAGACTGGCAGCGCTTCCAGCGGTACTCTGGTCGGGTCCGCAGACTAGGCCATGACCATCGACATATGCGCTCCGCCGTCGACAGATCCAAGCGTCCGGCGCTCCTCCACTCCAAGGTCTTCGAGGACCTCGAGGCGACGTGTCCCACTCCTGAAATATTCCCCAACCTCCAGTCGATACGGTGGTATCCCTGTGCGCCCGAGCGCCAACAGCTCTGCCTGGCGTTCCTCCATCGGCGCGTAAAACACCTTGGTCTACATTTGTATCGATCCGACTCGCCTCCTCTTCCAGACTACCTGCGTGGAATATGCGCACGTGCGACCCACATCACTACGCTCGACCTCTGCCTCGAACAGTCTATGGGCAACTTGGAGGACGCCGTGCTCATCCTCCTCCAGGGCCTCCTCCACCTCCAGCAAATCTCGGTCCCAATATACGGCCTGACCCCTCGACTCCTTACCGCATTGTCGCGCCTGGAGCGAATAGTAACGGTGAACCTCATTCATCCAGCGCGCGCGGAGCCCGGGAACCGCGCTGACGTCGCCAGCTTTGTCCCGGTCATCGATGACGATGCATTCCCCGCCCTGCGAAACCTGTCGTTCAGCGCACAGGTCGCCGACGGCACCCACTTCCTGCGCAGTTCGCTCTTCCCCGCACAGCTCACGGAGCTCCACTTCAAGAGCATTGTCACCGCGACGTCGTTCGCACTGCGAGACCTGTTCGCGGCAGTGCGCGACCACTGCACGTCGCTCGTCGAGCTCTCCGTCGACTACATCATCGCACCCGACTCGCCGCTCTCGCCCCCGCCGCGCATGCAGGACCGTCCGACGATAGCCACGTTCCGGCCGCTGTTCTCCGCACGGTGCCTGCGCCGTTTCGAGCTCCGATGGGACTACGCGCTGAACCTGGGCGACGGCGACATGGAGGAGCTGGCGAGCAAGTGGCCGGGACTGGAAAGCCTGCAGCTGAACCCCGAGCCGGTCCCCGAGGCGAACGTGACGCACTTGACGCTGCGCGCGCTGATCCCGTTCGCGCGACACTGCGTCAACATGCGCCACCTCGGCCTCCACATCGACGCCCGCTCTCCCCCGCACCCGCACCCGCACCCGCACCCGCTTTCTCAAGACGTCCCTCGCTTCCAGCGCCTCGAGACGCTCGCCGTCGGGCTCTCCGCCGTCTCTCAGCCAGAAAGCGCCACGCTGTTCCTGAGCGAGCTGCTGCCGCTCGGGTGCGCCGTGCACTGCGGGCTGCGATGGCCGGACGCGTTCGACATCGCGCTGGAGCACGCGCGCATCCCCGTGGGCGTGCGCGCGGAGATGGCCGCGTGCTGGGTGCGGTGGACCGAGGTGGGCAAGCTGCTGCCGATCACGACCAAGGCGCGGCTGGAGGAGAGGGCGCGCTTCGAGGCGCTCGAGAGGCAGGTGCGCGTGCTCGAGCGGGAGAGGCGCGAGGATGGGCGGAGGCTGGGCGAGCTGGAGCGCGAGGTGCGGGATCTGCGCGGGAGGACGGGCAGGGGGATGACGCCGTGAGGTGGGGTGGGGTCCGGGTGCAGTTCGTCATGCCTTACGTGAGTGCCGCTGCTCGCTCCCGCCGCCGCCGACTTTCGTTTCGAGCTCATCGTGGCCAGTGCTCATGAGCTTGGCTCTGCCACTGCGCAGGGGTACACATCAGGGACGCCCCGCTGCGTTGTCTGAGTCTCCCGGCAGAGATTATTTCTGCCGTAAGTCGTGACAGGTGGCTCGACATACCCGCCAGACAAGCTGCCTGCCATGATATCGAACGCGCCTCCATAGGGTCTTCCGAACGTATCATGTGTCTGCCGTATATCTTCCTCTTCCGGTCACCGAGTATAACATCGTTGGGTAGTATCATGATCGATATGTTCAGACAGTCTGCACCCGCATTTGAGAGGAGTCGTCATGTCCACGCCGGTTTACAAATCGCTCGTTCACGGCCTAGGTGACTTGCTGCGCATGCAGCCTCACTCATACAGGTGATCTCTGGCGGAGCCGATGAAGTATTGAGACGAACTCTCGCGGAGTTTGTGGTCGTTCATGCTGACCGACAGCGCTCCGGCGGCCCGTACGCGTTATGAGTCTTTGCACCGTCCGAAGGAACACCCGGCGTGAAAGCAGCGCGCCTCGTTGTCAACCCGTACACACGTCGCCAGTGGCAGGCGACAGCCGTCCCTTCGCAGTCCTGATACACGTCAAACAGAGAGTTGTAACGTTGAGGCCGGCGCCGGAAGGTTCCTCCAGAAGCTGAAGCTGTGACGGCACTGGCGTGCTCCCGAATTGTGGGCCGGGAGAGCCTAACGGGGCATGCAGGTCACGTAGAGCGTGAGTACTAAATGGTAGTAGGGACAGAGTTGAGAACTTATGCAAGCTTGACGTCCTGCCTCTGATTTATTGCATGCGTCCGAACGGTCCATAGAGAACGTCTCAAATGTATATTGTGTCTGTTATGTATACAATCATGAGCTGCTTCCATTGGCAAACTTGTGACCATTGCCTAAGATCAAGCATACATCCCTGAATCAGTGACGAACACGGTCAAGCGTGGCGTCAGTACAAAACCTCAAGAAATACACCCTCATCCTCTGATTGCACTTTGCGCATTCTTTCTTGACTTCTCTTCATTTCTTCGCGGCCGCATTATAGCGCGAGGGGACGGTCTGACCGTAGAAATGCGCGAGGATCCCATCCGAGTGCGTCATCGTTAGATTGAAGAGCGGGTGCGTGGCGTTCTAGAACGACAAACGGAAGAATCAATGAGAAAAAAGGGTCAGTGCGACGTTCCAGGGGCCTGTACTCCGCCCCGACAACAATGTTGGGAGCCATGTTCTACTCACCACGCGATTGGCCGCGCCGCCGACATACGACGCCGTGCCCTCTTCCTCGGACCACGACAGGACGTGTGCGAACGTCCGTCTGCGCAACTCGTCCAGCCCCTCACGCTCCGCGTCCGACGGTGCGACATAGCCCGTATCTACACACACCCGCGCACTTTGTCAGCCACACATCGCAGACTGGGAATGGGCCCGAAGCGGCTGGGCTGCACAGAGAGGCAGACAGACAGACAGCACATACCGTCTTTGGCATGAGCTTGGGCTGCGTTCCAGGCGGACGCGACACTCTTCTCGCGCGCGGCGGAGGGGATGACACGATGCTGCGCGGCGGAAAGGCCGGCGACACAGTACAGTGTGTGGTAAGCGTCTGCGGGCCTGTGGTATCCGGATTAGAATTTATCAGATGCAGAAAATACAGGACGGGGAACGGGGACGGGGACGGGGGCGAGGGCGCTGGAAGGGAACCAACTCACTTCGGCGGTTTGTCTCGAAGACCGCCGGCGGGATGTTGGCCGGCACAGAGAATGTACTCCTGTAGAGCTCGCCGATCGAAGAGGGAGTCTTGTCAGTGAAAGTGAGACATCGACATCAAACAAGCACGACCACGTCGTAAAGGTTAACAGGTCGCGAAACAGGGTGTGAGCTCTCTGTGCGCGCGACAGAGGCAATACGACTAGCCGCAGCTCACCGTCAGCGTCGTCCCACGTCTTGTGCACGTCTTCTTCTTGACTGTCTTCTTTCTCCTCCGTGGCAGGTTCTTCGTGCATCCCGAGCACGGTCTCCACGAGGCCGACACAACCGCCGACCCACCAGCTGTAGCAGCCGTCCACGAGCTTGTTGGTCCGACCGCGGAAGCCCCCGAGTTCGATCGGGAGCCCTTGCATCTGCACACACCATCGAAGCAAGGCGCGCGTGTTGATCTTGGGAGCAAGCTCGGCGGTCGGCGCTGAGAGCTTAATGAAAGGCTGTAGGAGCACCCAGGAGGCGGTGGCACAGAAGGTGTATCCCCCGTGCGCCTCGCCGAGAGGGGGTCGGGGCGCCGTGGGATCGTATGACTGACTCGATTGACGTTCACTCTCCGGGTCGTCTACGTCGATGAAGGACTCCAACTCAGGCTGATGGTACGTTGAGGAAGAACGTCTGGAGGGACCTACCGGCGGCGAATGCCCAGCCTGGGAAGGAGGCGTTGCCGAAGCCGCCTTCGTATGTTTGGCAGGTGGCCAGGAACGCTGGGACGCCTGCAAGAAGCTCCGGCGTGAGGAGGTTGAGGAGGGTGGCAACTGCAAGGAGGCAGTAGATGCCCCTGTGTGCACATGGGCCGTACGCGTATGAGGTTAATTATCCACCGTGAGGAGGAGCGCGAGTGAACTGGCCTGACGTCGACTTCGCCGTGGTGGCTGACGAGGAAGGAGCCGTCGGGCTGCTTCAGCGACATGAAGAATTGATAGAGCTTCTTGCTGGGGACAGCGGAGCGCGAGCGCGAGCGCAAGTGTAAGTGTAAGTGTAAGTGTGAGCGAGCGAACTCTCCGCAGAGCTGGCGCGATGATCCTCGCCGTACCGATCTATGGCGTCCCACCCGCCGCCGTCCCCGGGTCTCCCCACTATGGCGAACGCGCAGACCGAGGCGTACGTCGGTAATAGATGTGCAGCCTGGCCTGGCCCGCCCCCGAAGCCGCCGTCGGGGTGTTGTAGCGCGAGCAGGGTCTCTACCGCCCTGCATGCATGGCAGGTGTGTCCGAAGTCAGCGGTTATGAAAACATTTTCCCACCGCTCGGCCCCCCCCCGCGCCACTCACCGTCTCTTCGTCTGATCGTCGAGCCCGACACCGAGGACGCTGAAGGCTTGCAGTGTCCAATAGATCAGCCAGGGTTGGCTGGCATCCTGGGACGTGTAGCGCTCTGGAAAGCCTTGTCGAAGGTTTCGGAGCAGGAACTCAAAGTGCGACTTCTTCTGCAGTTCGCTCTGATCTGTGCCGGCGGGTGGGATGTGTTTCTTGATGACGTTCTCCGTCTCGATCTGAAGAGAAGATGTGCTCGTTTCGTAGCCATCTGTCGGCGTTGGACGATGCTCGTTGACCATTACGGTAGTACACCCAGTGGAGCCGCGAGTTGCGTTGATTGATGTCTGTCTGTCCAGTGGAGCCTGTAGGAACTTTGTGTCTCATAAGCAGTCCGTCGTCGTCAAGCCCATTCATCCAGGGCTCACTTACTCGCTCGTGTGATAAAGGATTTGACAAGATCCCGTTACTAGCAGTTGAATGCAGATAGTCGCGAAGTTACAAGACAAGAGCCAACCAAGAGACAAGGATTCTGAACAAGCGCTCCCACTATCAATTTCTCATTCCCGTTTAGCTCAGTTGGTAGAGCGCGTCACTAGTATCTCGCCATGACGAGGTCAGTCGTTCGAATCGGCTAATGGGAAACCGCATGTTTTACTTTTTAGTCAGCGACATGCCTACTAGTCAGTGAATCCGATCGCATCGAAGTCCGATCTAGTACAACAGTATTATCCTTTGCTTTCTAGTCCGAATTCTGGCCCGTAGTTCATCAGCAGCTCCTTTCCTCTAGCTATATTTTTTTCTGTGCATTGAAACATAAGTGCAATCCCCACAGTATGGACCGACAATTACTTACTTGCATATATGCCAATTCTTTGCTCCCCATTCACCAAAGGAACTAGCAGTGTGTGGCCGTGTATCAGTGCTAATTTCCGGCAAACACAATTCACTTATGATACTTACTTGACACTGTCACATTAGCTTTTTTATGCGGTGCATGGTTGATGAATCTGGCGGGATTGCCTGCAAACATGCTATCTACAGATGTCTCTGACCCTTGAGACAACCCAAAGACATAGTTCCTCTGCAGATGCTCGGATATCAAGCTATAGGAAGGATGCGTTGAGCAATGGTGGACCATATGAGAATAAAAAACAGTGGAATCATACTGACCCACGAGAATCAAATGTAGGGTCATAAATGAGCTCTCCTACATACTCTGAATATACGGTCAGTCAGGATCTGAACAATGTATGATAGCAAGACAATCATCAATGAGACCTCACCCATCATGAAGTCACCACTTTTGACATCCTCACAGAGATATAGACCCATGCCATGCTTGCTCTGCTTCACCTGGACTCTCTGAGTGTAAAAGTCATGTCAAGGTTCGAGAGGCATGCCGCATGATCGAAGTGATCACAGATACCTTGGACAGACCCTTCTGCAGCTGCATGTTCATACAATCTTTACCGCAAGGCCAGCACACTTCGGGGTCACATTCCCTCTTCGCCTTCCTGCATGGGCACAACCAGTCTTCCGCGCAAGGGGGGACAGTCGTCTCTTTCGCAGATTTCTTATGGCTCTTGATTTGGTGTGATGTGCATTGGCAACCCTGCCATTTCCTGGTGCCTAGAGCCGTGGGATGAGCCAAGAGAGGTGAGATGAATACTTGAACGGGATTTAACGTACAGGTCTTAGGGCAGGCACAGAGCTTTGAGCATTCTACTTGGCTCCTCGCACACGGGCAGTGCATCGCTACTGAGCATGGTCCTGAATGATCGCACGGCGGCCGATAGCTATCATCTACGCAGCTATCGGTCAATTGATTTCAACCAAACAGCGAAGAGAAGTTATTCACTTCGCCGAGATCTTCTGGTCTTCACCTCAATGCGAGAAGTGTCGAACCTCCGAGAGATAAAAGCGACCTAAAACGCACTGAGTTTTTGAACGACGTTGTATTAGGGTTGCTCCGTGATTCACCTCATAGCACGGTTTGACACATAGTTTCGCGAGATCGCAAGGACGCGTCGGCGGTGCGATCCGACATATCAATTGAAGATCGTCGATATCGGCCTCGGTCCATATCACATCATCCTGAATGCAGTATTTTTGTCAATGATACGAGACATCACCGATGCACACGGGTTTAGTACCTCTGATGTGTCTGAGTGATTGAGACAGCACTCCGCACCGCAAGGTTCAGCGACGGGCAGCGGTCTGAACGATCCTACGCTCGCACCATCGGGAGAATCGAAGTCCGGATTTGCGTCGTCGAAATCTTACCAGATAGATGAGCCGAGCCGCACCGCACGCTACCCTGATCATCGACTTTACCGTGCGTCATACAATGAGCCTGGAGACATCCGGAGTCCCGACACCATAGCATGCGATAATTCGCCACTCGCACTTTGAGGTTGTCCGCGGCTGGCGGCGAAAGGTCGGGAAGCGGTGGGTGAGTCGTCCTCGAAGAGCCCGGCCACGGTACGGTATCACTATCGCAACGTCAGCCCAGCGCAACGTAGGTTACACATCCATCAGGGCGCACCTCATTTTACCCATCGAGACAAGGCCGCCCGCGCCCGATATAGTTTGTAGAGTAAGGGGAGGACGCTTGTCTGGTCGATCTGCTGCAACGAGACCCCATGCTCGAAATGCAGCCTTCGTGACGCCTCCAGTATGACTTCGAGCGCTACCGTGACGAATCAGCACACCGCAAGCTTGAGACGTAGGAGATCGGTGACTCGCACCATCCGAGTCGCGGTACTCATACTCCTCCTGCCATGCAAATCCCGTGTGTAGGTCGGCGTAGTTGGTAGAATCGAACTTGGAGTCGTCCGCAAGCGGAAGGAAGGCCATGTAGATGGGATCGTCACCGTGAAGGAGGTTGCGTGAGATAGGGGTGCATGACTCATACGGCGGGTACGGACGCGGTACGTCGCAGTCTGGGATTCGGATCTCTTCCACGTGGAGATATTTAGGGTGAATGCGGCCCATCGTGTCGACGAAGCACATTGATTGGGAAGATACGTCCTTCGAGGCGGTAGGCCTCGGTTCCGAGTGTTCGAGAGCGTCGAGGAGAGGGTCTAGTTGCGTGATTCGTGAGGAGCTAGCAGCCAAGTTGCGATCTGTGGCTCGCAGTGAAGCGAGTTTCTTAGCGGAGTAATCCGGCTCCCAAGCGTAGTAATCATTCCATGCTGCCTGGTATTGCGAAACCACAAGTCGCTTCGTTTGATCGTCACTCATGTGGTGAACTTGGACGAACTTGTTGCCTTGGCCTCCCGAAGCTCAGGACAGATCCTGGGGTGTAAGTTACTGTAAAAATGATCAATTGCTACCCTAAACATGCTCGGCTCCGTATAACTTACTACTGAGTGGTCACAGTATGTAGTGATGGAACAAGGGGCCAGCTTATGACTTAGCGCTTCAGCCACAACCGCGTTATTTAATCGTGTTTGGCTCGATGACTAGCAAGCGGCGCCGATGGTTTTGTCTTCCAATCTATACCTAACTTTCCTGCCTTCTCGGTCTGCATGGCTCTAGCGAAGACGAAGCTCCTCACTCTCGACCTCAACCCAAACACGCTCGTGTACACGAAACACAGGCTGACGAAGGCGGGATGCGAGGGCGAGGGCGAGGTCGACGCCCTCGAGCAGAACATCTTCACCCCGCTGCCGCAGAGCTCGGTATGACTCCACGCTTTTCTACGTCTTCCATTGCCTCCCCGGCCCTCGCAAGAAAGCGCGTTCCGTAACGTTGTCCCCGTCCTCACTGCTGGAGGTTTTGTGTGCGGCAGGACGATCCTGGGCGAGGGCGTGCGTCATTGACACAGTGAAGGGTAGCTTCGGAAACAGGGAGGGGTTGAGGAGTGCGCTGGACGCGCTGTTTGAAGAATGCGAGGTGCGCGTCGCTCGGGTCATCGCGCTCTTAGATCGCATGTGTACGTTCCTGCCCAGTATCCTCGTACCTCGTTTGGCCGAAATCTTCCCAGATGGTCATATACACTGACGTTTTGTATGCCGATGAAGGCCTCGGGTGGTCTCATCACCCTACGCTGCCGTTATCGTATCTGACAACTCCGCCAGGGGCATTTCGCGAGGTAGTGCGGTGTGGATGTCGCAGGACGACATGATGCTCCCGATGCTCTCTTGCTTCAACTGAGCACTGAGCAGATAATTCAATGGACCTTACTCACTTAGGAATCGAACTACAACAACGCCCTCGCCGCTCAGTCCGCTTCCATTCAGCCCCTGCTCAGAGAACACCCTTGGTCGCAGTTGTTTCGTCACCGCACATCACACACTTTCCCCCCATTGTCTTGCGCGACAAGGTCGAATCATGTAGCTACATTTGGACGCGGACTCTTTCTCTTTAGCTGCTATCTGAACAGAATTCGTTGCTGATTGATCGCGTTCCACCGGTAGTGGAATCGATCATTACAACAAGAGCCAGACCGAATTGATTCCACAATGTCTGTGTATGTAAGGAACCCCCTTCCTGCTCCGAGAGCGTTCTGATGTAACACTGCGCTGGCAGGCATAATACTTACCCCTACCGGCAACGGTCTCTTAGTACGATGTTAATCACCCTACCACGCACCTACTGTAGGCGCTGATGCTACTAAGAGCACTGCGGTTACAGTACAACTCGCCTGTCTGTTACAGCGTTGTATTGAGCACCGCCGGAGGGCTCCTCTCACACCGCTGGACTTGCGCCCGCGTCTTCTACACGGCTTCCACTGCTCATTTTCGCGGGAATAGCAGCAGCCCGGCTAACGTTGACACACAAACATTCGGCGCCCGCCGTGAAAGATATCGTAGATGTTGAATACATGAACACACTACTATTCTGTGAAGCGCGGGTGAGGACAGAACGGGTTTGCGAAGCGGCTATTTACTCTGCTCGTTCTATGTCAGATACACACCCCCGTATATGAGGTGAATTGCGTACCGGCGACCCTCCACATTCACGCATCAATTACTTCAGTCCGCTGGATCTGCGCATCGATCGGAGGCATGCCCTTTGGCATTCCATCGATTCGAAGTCCAACGGTCTTCAGAATGGGAGCCAACGAAAACAGCGCCCTGCAGAACTGCTGGAGATCGAACGTGATGAACGAGAGTTCAGAGGCGGAAGGGGTGCTGCTATTCTCGACGCGCAGCGTATGATTCTCCTTTCTGTGCTTCCGACGTCCCCACGTATACGATAGATTGCATTGGATTTCAAGTGTGAGCGTGCGGAGTTTGGGAAGCAGTCCGATCGCGTTGACGCCTTGCAGCTAGTGACATCGGTTGAGAATTCTCCATCTGCGTCCAGTGAAGCAAGGACACGTACCAGCAAGCGCGGGATGTCTTCGTCAATGCTCTCATCGTAGAAGTAAACCACGAGGCATAGCTACTCGAGATCCCGGAGACCACTTGCGGCTTGTATGACGGTCGTTCGGAAGGTCGCGAGGGAGGTTGCTTTCAAGGACATGAGCTCCAATACTACGGGTCGCGCGATTTCCACGTTTTCGGGGAGCATCGGCAGGCACGATGACAGCCACCTCAAAGTGAGAGCTCGAATATGACAAGGTATTCCGAAGCTGTAGAGGTTCGAGACACAGGTGAAAGAGGCTTCTTCCAGACGGGGCCAACACGGATGATGCCCATGGGCACGCGGCAGACTCCTTTCGCGTTCAGCCCGGTATTCAGCTTTGTCCTGCATCATACCCGCAAATTCGGCGTCGAAAGAGAACTGCGACACGTTAGGACACGTCTTGACCCATTCGTCCAGCGTCACCAAGGAGCGCTCGGAGTAGTGGTCGCTGAAGCTGAGGGGGTGTTCTGCGCGCCCCGCAGCAGCGCAGCGGGATGCATCCTGGCGAATAAGTCGACCTTGCAGAACAACTCCTCGAGTTCAGCAGTAACGAGGGGCCAGTGTGCGCTTTCGAGTAAGAGGCATGTGTGTTCCGCGGCGTAAGTGATCTTGAGGTGCTTGACGTTTTCGAGCGACGCGAGGGCGGCGCGTAAGTCTGGATAGGCGCTGAGGAGGTCATCGTTGAGCTCGAGGTATTCGATATTCGGTGCTTGTTTGATCCCGTCTATCAATAGAGCCACTGCCTCAGAATAGAGCGCGCTGTTTCCGAAGATGAGACCGCGGAGAGATTGCCAACGACGTCTGTCCGCCGACATGAACTCCAAGAAAGACCAGATTGGGCGGAACGTCTCCTCGTCCTCCCAGAAGCCCTGGTCGAGACGTACCGGCTCTGAGAGGAGAACACGCACACCGTCCTGGTAGAGCGCGCCGCAGCAAAGCATGAGCGATAGGAGTGTCTCCGTTTCTATATGCTCAATGACAGCGCTCAGGACATCGTAGTTCAGTACGGGCGGCGGTGCATGCGACATAGCACTGAAGAGTCGATAAATATCAGCGCTGATTCGTCGAGGGTCTAGAAGGGACCGCACCTGTACCTGCTCGACTCCGAACGTGAAGGTTGGTTCACCACTGGCACAGTTGAAAAGGTCGTGGCACTCTTTCGCTGTCACTGCCACGTCGAGTTTTCGAGCTGTTTTGACGAAGTTCAGCTAGGTGGCCTCGGTTATATGATAGCAACGATACATACTGCATACCCCAGCCTTAGCCCCACCAGCTCAACGGATGTCGCGATGACTTGGTTTGGACGAGCGGAAGAAATAGTTCTGAGTCTTCCGACGGCGAAAGGCCCCTATTCAAGTTCCTCGTGGGCGCCTGTAGTGAGTGTCGATCCGCCCCGGCGTCGGGCCGCGCACTCCTGGACTTCAACCTTGTCTACGCCCTTGAACACGGCATCTTAACCATGCTGCCGCAGAGCCTCAAGGCGAGTTATCCATTGCATGGGTCGCTTCTAGCGGAGGATGATACCTATTGTTATTCATTATCGTTGTGGGGTGTCACGCGTTGCACTACTAGTGCCCTGACAATGTGTCTCTAGTCTGTACTGTCCTCATGCAACTTCAACTTCTTCGGGAAAAGTCGAATTAGCGAGGTCGATGGTGTATTGAACCGACCATCGGAACCTCTTTCGTAAGGGCCCTCATCGCCTCGAGAAGGTCCTCATCCTCGGCTGAGAGGGCCCGCGCCGCGTCAGTCCTTCCAACGAAAGGCAGCTCATCGACCTCACAGATCGTTCCCTCAATCAACGACCCATTGACAAAATACTCGCGTATCCGCTTGACGGTACACAGAGACGGCGAGGACACCGACAGATGCCAGTGCGAATTCTATGTGAGCCAGCCCGCACTTTCAAAGCGCTCTTGCAACCTCTTCCCATGTGTAAACGGGCAGACGAGGTCGTATTGGTTCGAGAAAAAAAGGAGGGGTTATGGAGCATGTAAAGCACCAGCATACCGCCAGCTTGGTGTGAGCTTCCAGTCGGCGAAAATCCACCAACTTCCTGCCCACATTGGCACAAGAAGAGAGAGGTGGGAGATGTGTCTGTAAGTCCACGCAAAGGCGTCCTGATCGTAGGTGTACGGGTCAATATCGCTATATTGGATGATGAGGATGGTTACCTGCCTGATCGACAGTGATTTCTTGCCATACGGCCTCGCACTCCCGACGATTTGGCGCCCAGGAGCGGTGAGTGCGGTTGAGTTCCGAGTCTCGAGGGCGTAGATTGTGCGGGCGACGAGAAGGAATGAGGTGAGAGGCACGTGAGCGGAGTCGAAGAGCTGCGAGACGAGCACATTGCGGGTGATGACTAGCGGAGGTTCGGCAAGAGGCACTGGGACTGGTCACTGGATTCTGCTCGAGCATACGGAAATAGCGAGCGCGAATATCCCCAGGGGCCGAGTCGTAGATCATCGAGGCAAGCGTCTGGTCCGGCTTGGTGGCAGTAGATGAAGAGAGAGTTAACCACGTCTTCGACGAATCCTAGGTCGCTGTCGATTACGACTGCACGGTAACCTTACCGCGTCGGCTACTCCGTCTTAAACGAAGCGTTTGATCATGTCCGGATACATCACAGCGAAGTACTGGCCGCGGATGATCGCGGATCTCTGGAGCGTATAATTAGACCTTAGGTTGGCGTACTGGAACAACATCACGAGGGCACTCACGAAGCCTCAGAATTGCACCTTGTCCTGTCCGAGCAGCTGGGATATATCTAGGATATCGCGCGCAACATTAGGAGTACTGGGATATTGCCCGATTCCCCACTCTCTGCCGAGGTGCTCCGCGCACCGGTCTGCGTTCACATGCACTCTTGCGCGGAAGGTACCCACAGACCCAGATATCCCTCTGCGAGGCCGTTCAAAGCAGCCAATCGACGGAGTTGTCCTACCCATCCCGCGCAGATCAAAACCAAGGACATCGAAGAGCTTCCGACAACAAGTGAGATGTGGGCGCCGAAGCTGAAGCCCCGGGGCCACCCGGATTGTAAATGACTGTCGTGCCACGATAGTTCTCTGAGTCCATGGCTGGAACATACGGATCGCGATAGCTGTGGTTGGCCCATCGAGAGTGTCATAGTCGAGAGGGGATAGAAGACGAGCACATTTCTGGCCAGCATAACACGAAGTTCATTGCATACTTCTGCTTGGCTTGACCGAGGCAACTTGAAGTCACAGGCGCGTTTAGACAGCATGAGGGACGCAAGGGCTCACCGTGTCCCAATAGAACTCGACACTTCCTCTCTCTGGACTTTCCACAAGTCCAACCCAGATTTGGAGACTCTTGGTAGCAGCATAAAGTAAAGCGACAAAGGCAACCATGGTAACCTTTCGTGCGCTGTCGCGCAAGGCTCGCCTCCGTCCTATGTCACCAGTGACTTTGGAATGTCGAGGCTCACCTGCAACCGGGAGCGGAGTCTTGTCGTCCATGGCGATCCCTGCGGTTCTTGAGCGCAGATTCGATATTCATGAGGTTGCAGAGTCAAACCAAGGGGCGGCGCACTTCCCAACTTGAACTAAGATCAGGAAGTCCGTTATAGTTGCAGTGGCTGGGAATTGACGTTGAGACGTTGATATTCTGAAATGTTGATATTCGAGATCGAGCTAGTCTCCCCTAGGCAGACATTGGACGGGCCTACTTGGACGGGCCTACTGACAAGCGGGATAGCCACCCCGGGCGGATGATTCGACGCGCGCGCCAACGTCCGTGCGCGGGACGGCGCTTGGGTTGCGCGCGGCGGCTACTTGGACGCATTCAACGTGGACTGTCTCCAACTTCCAATTACGACTCGACATCTACTGCTGGCTGCGTTGAGATGCCCTGAGACTCCCGCACCATAAGTCTGACCAGGACAACATTCTGACATTGACTGGCTTGTCTGACTTACTAGTACTCAGCAATCTTGCAGAAAGTGGAGTTCTGAGGATTGCAGTTCTCTGAGTTCTCGTCTCGAAAGCGCGCAAGTACACGATCGCGCATATTGTTTAGAACACTACGAGACCAGGCAACTACAGAGTATGTCTTAATCTCTACACAACAGAGGAGTTATTGACGTTGGATACAGGCTTTGAAAATTGACTGGCTCAGGTCTTGGAGATGGTCGCGCAATCCGACAAAACGAATGGCTTCCTTACACATCCGAGATTGAACAGGTCGCCTCGCAGCTCGAGTTGAATCGGATGAAGGTGAGCAAATATGTGTATTAATCTCCTGACCACCAATCCCAACCCTCTCCACGCTCGGGGTAGTGCTTCGCGTGGTCGCTTGATCCAATGCGGGATGACCTCGTCGCGATAGGCTTCAGCAATGGTTGCGTGGATCCCTGTGGTTTGAAGCTTTCGAACATGCCCGCAATAGCGCTACTGTGTTTTTCCCTGCGCGGAACCCACGGACGTGTCACACCCTCGCGTTCTCTCCCGCCAGCCCGAACTACCCCGCAGTGAGCCTTGACATGGTGCGCAACGATCCTAGTCAAGTCATCTGGGACATACACTCCACTCTGCCTGTCTTGTCATTCGATACCTCGATACCACGAGTCAACTGCCTCCTCCACTTCCACGTAGTGATGGGGCACGCGCGGGTGTTGATACTCGTGTCCTATAACAACATGCTTCTGCTGAGGTAGTCTCGACTCTGGCTTGGGATGACTCTCAGCTACTACTCGCTGGCATCTCCACCGTTGGCTCCAGCTCTATTGCCTTCGGAGTCCCGCGTCTTCGCCTGCCAAGGCAGCTAGCAGGGTCCATGGTATTGCCACAGACCCATGGGAAGCGCATCGCGTCGCATGCTTCAGCGAGGGCATAGTCTCCACCTGGGACATCTGGCGGTTCACTCAGCTAGTCCTTACATCCACCGCAAAGGATGTATTTCCAGACGGCGGGGACCGTTACTCATGTCATCTCTCGTGAAAGGGGTGTTCTTCAGGGTCAATCGCTGTCCCTCTCGCGCATGTAGCATTCCCGCCTACCACGCTAAATATGCTCGAGCGCGACGCGAGTCATGTGTGCCTTTGGGACATTCTCCAGGCGCAATACATAGAGTCATAGCAGGAGAGAAGCCGCTCGTGGGACTCGTCGCAGTCGGGGGGCAAGGCGGTGCCAGTGAGGACATATTGCGTCTCACCATGGGCCAGTGCGGGGTCGGGGTCAAGCCTCTTCCACCCCCAACGACGCCTGGAGAGCCATCTCCATATCGTCTGACCCTCGCTGACACGCAGAAGTGAGTCCTCATATGCGATGAACGTCTACTAGTTCATCTTTCCCACAACTTGCCGCGTCCATTCGCCTCCTTCGCGCTGAGTCCCAAGCGCAAAGCCGCATCTGCTCACGTCGAATGTCTTGCTCGTCTACAAGGACGGCCTAGAGTCCTGCGCTGCACACGACATTCCAGTCCATCCTCCCTGGAGTTCCCGCGGAGACCTCGCGCTGGGCATTGGATGCTCCTACACGTATTACTGATATGATACACCCACGAGATCCTTGGAGCGTCCTAGCATCCCGTCCGTCCCGTCCAATCGTAGGCACACTCTTTGGAGCGCGGGGATCACACTATGGATGGCTCAGTCATACAATGGTATCGCGAGTTTTCTCCGACGATATGTGAGTGTCGGGTTCTTGCTATTCATCATGACTGAATCATCTGGTTCTGCTACATTGAGCCCTTAGGCTTCAATGTTTCGATCTACGAGCGATACTTTTGCCTTCTTGCCCTACTTGAGGCACATGTAGAATGCACTTATTTTCCAATGGCAAGCAGAGACGACGCTTAGACCTGCCGACAGCCCTAGCAACACACGAATGTTTGAGAAGAGTGGGAAGGATATCTGATTTACGTTTTGACAGACGTCGATGGTGTCGATACTTTAGACAGCATTCGAGCCTGCTTGTCAGTAATAGATAGGTATGTTGCGCACCCGCGTTCGCTTGCTCTGCATCCTTATACGGCACTGTCACACTACGTAATATAAATACATCATCCTCTTGCTTGTAGTGACATAGTGTCTCCCCGACGCATGAAACTCCCGGCCGCGCACGCACACCTCCCGCTCAGTCCACTACAACCGGTTCTCTGGACGAGAAGTGGATGTACTTGATGCTGAGGTACGACGGCCCCCTGCCAAACGCATCGTTCGGCACGTAGGGGTACACGATAATATCGCGCCCGCTCACCCGGTCATGTTATAGGTTTTGTCCGCCAAGTACATAGACGTTGTCGTGTGAGCCAAGGACGAGCGCACCCATCGGCGGGTCGAGGTTGAGCGTGATGTTGTTCCCGGGCATGCCGACGAACGGGTCATGCCGCGCCCGACGAGAACCTCGTACTCCTTTTCACCGAGCAGACGGGTCATAGCCTATAGAACAAGTAAGCGTATGAGAACAGCTGCTAGGCCAGATGAGCAAAACGTACATCTTTGTTGGGAGTGACACCGTCTGAGAACAAGGCAATGTAGTAATCATGTTGAGAGCTTGGGGACATCATGTAAGCGAATGACCCTCAGCAGGACAGCACGTCCGTTGTAGCTAGCCATGTATGATGCTAGATGATATGAACTGAGAGGATGGATAAATGTACTGATCAAGGATGATCCCTTTCAGCTGGTAGGACTCGGAGCTGCAGGTGACTCGAGTGGCACGCCCGGATTCGCGGTGATGATGTTCGGGTCGACTGAAGTGCAACCTTAATACAGTCTACTCAGGCACCGGGATAGGTGAATGCCACTTGCATAACAAGAGCTCGTCAAGAGACCAAAGACCAGGAAGGACATCGTAGTATAGTGGCAATGATTTGAACGCCTCGTTTGAGCGCTTATCTCTAGCGTACCAAACGATTTGTGTTTGTTTGTCCTAGTGACAATCATCCGCTCGTATTGAATAAGCTATGTATTCTAGATCTTTGTAAGTGCCTTTAAACATTTGTAAAGCATTATGATGGAGCCATGGCACTCAAGTCGATCATCACTCGTTAGTTAGTTAACATTGAAGATACGAAACGTTACAACAACGCGCCGATAGTCTGGTGTGCCAACGGTGATCAAATGTGAGACCGATGGTGACGCTTCTGGTGCCACAGACTCTCTAGTACTTCTTCGATTCAAGTACCACCACCTCGCACATAAGCTAGAGTCAGTGTAGACTAATCCTCCAGCATCGCACACTCATATCATGGTCACCATCCTCCCACCGGACAAATGGGACCTCATCATCGACTTTCTCGCCCCCGATGTTGCTTCACCATCCCTCCACTACGCCACCTTGCGCGCCACAGCTCTAACATGTCAAGCATGGCTGCCGCGCGCCCGATTCCGACTCTACAAACACGTCGAGCTCGACGGACTTGAATCAATCGCCCTTTTTGCCCGCACTCTCACACAGTCACCAGACCTCCAAGCTCTCGTGCATAGACTCCATTTCTGGTTCGACGTCGGCGAGTTCGAAGCAGCTCCGGCGGAGATTCCGTTCCCCACTTCGCTCATCCCTACCCTAAGCGCACTGCACGGGCTTCTATTCTCGTACTCCAGTGATGGGCAAGATCATCTCGCGATGATACAGCACCGGTTCAGGGAGGAATGGGTAATACACAAGAACCTACGGACGCTACGGTTGGACGACGTGGACATTACCTTAGAAGACCTGACGCGGTGTGTTTGGTCATTCCCTCTGCTCGAGGAACTCACCTTGTTCCGAACGTATTGGTGCGAGGGTGGGGCTAAACCTGATTCTCACGGATATCGCGACCACTGTCAGAATCTACGGAAGGTGATGGTGAGTGATAATCATCTTCGAGGTGAAGCGTGTGTGAGAATCCGACATGTTCTTTTTACGCCGCAGCTAGACGATGTCACTTTGGTGAAGGAGATATTACCCGCGCTTGGCACGTCAATCCAGGATCTCTCTCTGTCACCGACCTGGAACTTTCCTCATTTAGAGGAAAGCTACGAAGGTACGAGCAAACCTAGTTTACGCACGACTGGACACACCTACTAACATGGTAAATGTTGCATAGCCATTGCGGCTCTACAAGGTCTACGGCATCTTCAACTCCTATTTGAGGAGGAGCCTGAGGAGGAAGACCAAGATGCCTACACCTGGATGATGTCGGTTATATCTCAAATATCACCGCAGGCTCGCATAGAAGAACTCGTTCTATACCTCGTGCATATCGGAAGCGGCGAAGATACGCAGACCCTAGAACTCTTCGCGAAGGGCGGATTTGACGAGGTGCTTACGAGAAAGCCGTTTGACTCCCTGCGCCGTGTGGAGATTGTGGCTAGCGGGGACTCCGATAAGCCTGAAAGGTCGATGTGGTTGCTGTGGGCCGCTCGAACAACGCTACCTCGTTTCGCAGAGAGAGGCACGATCAAGGTAGTTATCCAGCATAGTAAGCATACTCTCGTCTCTAAGAGGATACCTGCTGTTGATCACCGTTGGTTCACAAGTGTTGGCTTGACGGACGAAGAGCTGGAAGACTACTAGCGCTGTGCACTAGCGCGCCGTGTACTAGTAGCGCGAAGTCACGCCGAACACTGTAACCCGGGAACCCCATGTTCTTGTTACATTCCATCAATGTACATGGATGGACGTGGACTCGATGTTTCCCTGGGCCTCTGCGGCCAGCCGATTTCAGCCTGAGCGATCGATCGGATGGACGCGCCGACAGCACTGGCACGACTTCACCCACCCTCAGCATCGTGTCATGTACTCGCAATACAAAGACCTGCCCTCGCTACGCAGCGCACGCTCGAAAAGGTTGAGCTGATCTAGCACTCACCGTTGCGTGAGTGTACATAGTACACGTCTTTCAGTTTTGTTTTGCACCGACCCTCCATTGCCAGCGACCGCCGACAACTTGAAAGTTGACCTGACTCAGGTGCAAGACTGAACCAAGGATAAATTCCGTTTTCCCGCCGCACTGAGAGATATGGGACCGTCATCTGCCGCTCCTGGAAGGCGTCAACTAGGAAGGGCTGGTGGTATGCGCTCTGACATGCCGCGCGTCTCTCTGCCGAGCCCAATACCCAGCTCTACCAACACATCCACTGCGGCGTCCCAATGTGCCTCCCTCGTAGATGCTCACTGGTGCACGAGCTCTGCCCTCTAGTCCAGTCCATCGAGTTTCACTTCGAGTTCAACGGATGGTGCGATAGAGTGATCGAGCAGATCCCATTTTCTACAGATATCACCTCCAGCCTGACTGGGCTGCACAGCCTCGAACAACAGAGAGTGGTATCAGGCGAGCCTCGTAGCCATTGTCCGCAGTGGCAAGCGGCATCCCGGAGTTCAGAACCTCGCGCTCCGCCAGCTAAAGGACTAGCGCGGCTCATCTTCATGATCACGGTAGAGCTGAGTACACAACTATGGAAAGTCTTTTTGGGGGCTACGTGCGGACCGGGACGCTGATGTGGTTGAAGTGCATAGAATTTGCCGCGTTATGCCCACGGACCCAATCCCTGACCGGTCCTGGGACACACGATGTGGTCTGACCCATTCAATGCGGTGATTATTGTGCGCCCTTCCCTTACACCTGTCTTTAAGATATGCTTCTAGTTAAGTGCCACTGCCTCTTGCTGAGCATGTGACCTTACGGCTCCTATTGTCCGATAACTTCTGCAGTGTGCTAAAGCGCCAGAAGTGGGTACTTATAGGAACTTGACCGCAAAGTATCTCGACCGCAACCCTCTGCCTGCCATCTCGGCCAAGCCGCCTGAACCACTGACACGTCATCCTGTCATGGCATTCAAGCTATCATCGGGGAAGGATAAGCGTTCGAAGGACCCAATGCTTAACCTCAACATGCAATTAACCGCAGACGGACTCACTTTCAGTGGTGTATTCGGACACTCGTCCGCACCCTCGTCACGGTCAGCTAAAATCGTGAGTTCGTCAATCGCGCATCCGTCCAAGTCTTCGTCGCTAACTTCCTCCGTCCTTGCAGTCCAGTACCAGTGCGAAAGTCTCCGACTCGCCGCCGGCCCCGGCACCCGCTGCTGTGAAGCTCAAGAAAAAGCCGACGACGACGAAGGAGGAGGAGCCTCCCACGAATACTTCACACCCGCCGCAGGTTGTCGTGCACATACACCCAGCACCATCATCACACTCACACTCTCGCCGACCACAACCAGCCTCTGCTGCTCAGCCCGAAAACCCCCCTGAGGCCGTGAATAACACTGCCGCGGCTGCTGCCACTGCGGCGCAACAGATCACGGTTGTAGTCCGAAGCTCCCGGGCTCCGAGCTGCAGTTCTAGTTCTATTTCGCGCTCCCGGGCTGAAACGCACGCCGTAAGTCCCCTAGTCTCTCAGCTGTCTCCCACATGCGCGCTGACCCATGGGTACGTTTCGTCTTCTTCTCGTTAGTCACGTGGACGTGCGAATGGTGTGCTCACCATCCCGGTCGACCTTGACGTGAATGACGCAATCCTCTCCGTGCGCGCCGCCGGAGCGAAGGTTGAGAGGCGACGCTCATAGAGTACGGCAAGAGAGCAAGCGCCTGAATAGCCCCCCCCCCGCCGCGCATCCAAAGTGTATTATCAATGGGGCTCGGTCCGCTCCCAGAGAAGGGCGGGCGAGGAGCGTCGTCCGAACTATGTATTGTCTCAATCGCCTTGTCGCGCGTGCAGGAGTGCTTGCGAACACTTATAGTCTGGCCGCAGAAAGCAAGATAGCTCAATAGCTCCAAGGCTTAGCGAGGTCTGCGTCAATTCTGAACGTGTGTGTGGCGGACGCTCGGCGCTCGGAGCGGTCAGAGAGCGTCGTCCCCCACTCGATGTTCGCCACGGATTGTCGCGCCTCGCACAGCTCACTCCGCATCATCGAACGACGCGCTCGTCGCGCTATAGTCTACTTCAATAACACCCAGTGCATATACCCGCATGACATACGAACCGAACCTTGTGAGATCCTGTGAAATCCTCGTGCGTGCTGCGGCTTCGATGCAATCCTTGCAAGAAAAAGATGTATTGAACACCCTGATTTATGTAGACTGTGTGAATGTCAACAACACAAACTTACGCTACCTTCACTCTGCTGCTGGTCGAATGCGCGTTACGTCAGATATCCTCCCACTTATGAGGATTGATTTGCTGTTGGAACATGAGTTTTTCCGAGTACGACCGATGACGCATCCGGCCCGGACGATACCCTATCGTCGTACGATAAGCCCCTGTATGTTACCATTTACGGGCTTACTGGTACCTTAGTTATGTCCTGATTTGGTCATTTACAATCCTCTAAGTTACTTATAAGGCTCGCGCATCACTTTGTATCCCTTACGCGTTTGCTTGGTACAAACGCGAATTCATTCCTTTTGTTGCTCGCTTCCCTGCTCTCTCGCGCGCTCGCTCCGCTTGCTTCAATATTTGCGTACCCTGGACCACGGTGGCCATTATCAAAGTACTTCCCGTTCACGCATCGATAACGTCAGTCCGCTGGACCTGCTCATCTATCGGACTCGTTCCCTGTGGCATCTCATTGATATTGAGTCCAAAAATCTCCACGCTCTGCATAACTCCTGACGATTGAACGTGATCAGCGAGAGTGCAGAAAGGGGAGGGGAATTTCTATCCTCGATGCGCGGCTTGCGATTCTCTTCCTCACTCCTCCTTTCCCACCAACACAATAGTGCGCACTGCATTCGAAGTGTGAGCATTCGGAGTTTGGGGAGCATTCGGATCGCGTCGACGCCTTCCAGCTAAACAGAGTCGGCTGAGCAATTTCCATATGGCTCCAGTGCAACAACGACACGTACCAGCGAGCGCGGGAGGTCTTTGTCGACGCTCTCACCCTCGAACCGAATGGTGAGGCGTCGTTGCTCGAGATCCCGGAGATCACTTGCGGCTTGTATGACGGTCGTCTGGAAGGTCGCGAGGTACGTTGTGTACAAGGACAGGTATAATACAACGGGTCGCGCATACGCCATAGTTTCAGGGAACAACTGCAGGGACCGGAACTTTAACTCCTCGAAAAACTTCACCGCGCGGATACGGCAAGGCAGTCCGAGGGCGTAGAGATCTACCACATGGCGTGCATCACATGTGTCCAGACCGGACCAACACTGATCCGCCAGGGCACGCAAGTTCCTTTCACGGTGCCCACGGTAGTACATATTCGAATCCGAGACGGGGAGTTGCGACACGTTGGGATACGCCGTGACCCATTCGTGCATGATCGAGTCCGTTTCCATGTGGGACATGTAGAGGCTCGTCACGTTGGGGTATACCGGATTACTACAAGAGTAGCCACACCCATTCCAGTCTGGCACGTCAGTCGGACGAGGGTGTTCTGTGCGCCCCGGAGTAGGGCGGCGGGATGCATGCTCGGGACTGAGTGGCGACACTGGTCGAGTTCAGCAGTGACGAGGGGCCACTGCACGCTCTCGAGGAACAGGCACGTGTGTTTTGTGGCCCCGCTGATCCTGAAATGCTGGATGTTTTTAGCGACACGCGAGCTGCGTGAAAGTCCGAATAGGTGCTGAGAAGGTGGTCTGAGAGTTTGAACTCGAGGTGTGCGATATTGGGTGCGTGTTTGATCCCTTCCGCCAATAGCTCCACTTCGTCGGGGCGTAACATGCTCCCGAAGATGAGACCGCGAAGAGATTGCCAGTGTCGTCTGTCCGCTGACATGAATTGCAGGAAAAACCAGACGACGCGGCGCATCTTCTTGACCGGCCAGTGCGCTTGGTCGAGACATACCGCCGGCTTAGCAAGGAGTACAGGCACACAGACCTGGTAGTGCGCGTGGCAGTAAAGCATGAGCGACAGGAGAGTCTTTGTTCCCACATACCCAACCACGGTGCGCAGAACATCGTGGTTCAGCACAGGTGATGGATGCGACATATCACTGATGGGTCGAGAAAGTATGAGAGCTCATTGGTTTGGAGTCTAGATAGGATGATTATACCTGATGCAACTTCTCTCGGACGCCCAACTTGAGCTTGACACAGTGTAAGGTGGAAGTTGCATAAGTCGTGGTGCTCGATTTGGGAGCAGTCACGCACTATCACCCAGTAGCGCAAACTGAGCAAAGCCTTGGTATGATCGTGGCTAGTCGAGAAGCAGCAGAGGACGCGCGTCCACGCGAGAGGTGTCACTCGGTCACGGGTCACTGTCACGACGTAGGCGCTATTAGCATTCCCTCCAAGGCTCCAACCCAACTTTAAGTTGAACTCCATAACCGCATCAATGTATAGTACTCATCACTGCAAGTACGTCTACTCAGCCTGGTTACACAGGATATGACTCACTACATATGCGCTGGCAGACTCCTCACTCCGAGTCAGGTCACTGATGAAATGCGGACCGGAAACCCGGTCAACCAATCGAAACTTCTTCACCGTTCGGACTCCGTCATGCAAATTCCTATACCATCTCCTCGCATAGTCGCAGACTGTCAAGTGCTTGATAGTATACCAGTGCTGCCGGCGGAAATTGAGTGGAAGACTATGCCGTCGGCGGGACCTACGTCTAACTCTTTTGATTCGGGGCCACAACATATTGCACTAGTTGATCAAGACATCCGATACACACTATGGACCGAGCCTGACAACACCACAAGTGGGGATCCCGGCTCCACCCTCTTCTGTATAACTGACACTGGCCAAAGCGGTCTGGGGATGTTCTCTACAGACAGTATCCAAACGGGAGAGCTGATCGTGCAGGAGAAGCCGCTCATCATCTACCCACAACTGCTCCCGTTCCATCGTGAGCTACCTGCAGACAAGGCGTATTTCGAGCTCGCAGGCGCCATAGAATCCCTCTCACTCTCCAGCAGGGAAGCATTCTTCCTCCTCATGAATAGCCATCCTCAGGAGCCCTCCCGAATCAAGGCCATCATCGACACTAACGCCCTGCATATCGGTCTCCTCCCTCACTCCAAGCGGCAATACGCGGCCGTATGCAAGGACATCTCCAGAGTGAATCACAGGTCCGCACTTTTTCGAGCCCATGGTCCCTCCGCATTAAGTGAGCTCACCTCACTCAGCTGCTCTCCCAACGCTTTCTATCGATTCGACCTCGATACACTCTCATTCGAACTCCGTGCCCTCCTCCCAATATCCCCCAACTCGCAGATCTTCATCTCATACATCGACCCAGGACTCCCCCGAGCCGCACGACAGCTCGCGCTCTCAGAGGACTACGGCTTCACCTGTGCCTGCCCCGCCTGCTCGCTCTCAGGACCCGCCCTCTCCCAGAGCGATGCCCGCCGCGCACTCATCGCAAAGGCAGACTCTGACCTCGACACACGCAATGCCGCACTTGAGCGCTGGGCGCATACGCCTAGCATGCCCGACGACTACATCAACCGCGTAGACAAGATGTACATGGATCTGTTCGAAAAGGAGCAGCTGTACTACGAGCCGGTCTGGGAGGGCTTTGCCACGCGATTGTGCAAAGCATGTTGTGCACTCGAGGACGCGGAGGGAGCTCGTAGGTGGGCCGGGCTCGCGGCTACCTTGAACCGGGCGTATACAGGAAATGATAGGGGGTGGGCGGATGTGGAGGCAGCTCCCCATCTGACGGAGTGGTGGGGTCTGAGGCGTAGGAATCGAACTACAAACCCGTGATGAAGTCGGGCGGGCAACTCAGCACGAGGGCGTACTCGTCTGTTCTTCTCATGTCGATCATCTCGATTGCCGTTCGGAGGTATCATACATCGCTTGGTCAGACCAATTCACTTGAACCTTGCGAGCTTACATGTTGTCACTTCGTATTTAGTGCGGGCGGCGATGTGCCGCCCGAGTTGCGTATTGTTACAGCCTCGAAGCCAACGCCACCCGACAATCCAGGGTTGGTACATACTCGAGCTCGCCCTCTTCCACATTGACACATGGTTCGACTTGTGTCTCCTGTATATAGGAAGTGAAACACGATGTCACCTACTTCAACCTCCTCTACAGACCCGGGTTGAACACATTCTTTCTTGCGGTACTTCATGGATCCCGAATTTGCCGAAGCATACGCCAAGCAGCAGAGCCTGACTAACGTCGCCCCAAATGCGTCTGTCTCGGGCCAATCTCCTCTTGAGATTGCCCGAACGGTCGCGCGGACGGCCGTACAGGATTCCATTCAACATCACGCTCAAATGCTACCACCCGGTATGTACTTGAGCTATTCGAGAGAATTTCAAAGGCTTGACCTCACCTGTAGCCTCGACATATACCCTCGAGGATAAGTCCATACCAGTCGAAGGTGGGCGTATTCGGGCGAGGTGCATCGTACCGTCGGGGAATGCGACACAGACCTATCCTGTCCTCGTCTGGTTCCATGCTGGAGGTGTGCGCCATGCTTTGCATCGTCGACAACCGTTGACTGACAGCACCCCGAAAACATGTAGGGTGGATAGCAGGTGACATCGATCAAGACGATAACTTCCTCCGCAACCTCAGCGTAGAGCAACAGGTTTGCGTCGTGAATGTCGACTATAGGTACGTCTGCATTCCGTCTGACTAGACATAGCAGTGCTCATGGTGTTTCTTTGACAGGCTTGCTCCCGAAAACCCATTTCCTGCTGGATTGAACGATGCGTACGCTGCGGTGAAATGGGTCTGTCTCTGCTTCGGGATGACCGTGTGCTTGCTTGCATTGACAATCCTTTCAGACTGCAGAGAAAGCGGCCGCGCTCCATATTTCGCTGCAGAAGGGCTTCGTCCTTGGTGGTGACTCCGCAGGCGCGAACCTGGCCATCGTCTGCGCGTATCGTGCCCGTGACGACCCTTTCTTTGACGGCCGCAGAGTGACTGGCCAGCTCATCCGCCAGCCTTCCGTCATCTCTCCTGATGCCTGTCCAGAGCGGTACGTGCGTCGCTCATCGTTCCCCATGCTCCGGTTCATAGAGACTTGTCATCTTGCTGCTGTTTAGGTACAAGTCAGAGTACCGCTCTATGGAAGAGTTCAAGGATGGCCCCTTCCTCACGCGCGACATGCTCGCGCAGTGCTTCAGTGCGTGCTCACTGTTCCGCTTGCTCGTCTATATATGAGCTCATCATGAGCGCGTTGAAGTGCTTCTCCAAGCTCCCGCAGAAGATCCCCGTTTCTCCCCGCTGCTCTTCCCTTCACACGCAAGCTTACCTCCGGCATTCGTCACGTACAACGGCATGGATCCCCTGCGAGACGATGCCCGACTGTGGATCAAGGTCCTGCGCGAGGCAGACGTCAAGGTCAAGGAGGAGTTGTACGTCATCCATGCTCTATTCAAGTTGTACTACTAGATCGCTCGCACTCACGATTATTGTAGTTACCCTGGTGTCGGACACGGATTCTACTACTCGTACCCCACGATCTCGCTTGCGATGAAGGCCGTCCAGGACACTAGGGATGGGCTGAAGTGGCTGTTGACTGGGGCACTTTGATTCGCGAATTTCCGATGACAATACATTATGTTCGTACTACTACATCGTACGTTCATCCGTTCATCCTAACTGCATGTGCGTCCCAGCAGCAGTTCACAGTTACCGTCGGCACTATGCCACAAGATATACAATAGAGCTAGAGCTCTGAGCACGATTCGTCTACGGTCATCGATACTGCCATCTGCAGAGTGCTTGTGTAGTAAGTCTCCGGTAATGAAAAAATGAGCGATGAACATTACAAACTGAACGTCTGATACGGCACGCTCCCAAATCGACTCCACAGAATCCTACGCTTGCTGCTGTTTCGCCTTCGACGCCACAAATTCGCATCGCGCGCTCTCTGCTGCAGGTTCCGCCTCGACTGTGTTCCCACTGACATCCGGATCCCCACTCTCCGGCTCCTGTAACACGATGCGCTTCATCTCATCCGCATCATACTTGGGCCACACCGGCGAGCGCTGGAGCTTATACGCGTTCGGGTCGCCCGCGCGCACGAACGACAGCCAGTACGCGATGAGCTCTTCGGCGAAGGCAAGCTCGACGTCCGACTGGGGCTGGAACGTCGTCGTCCCATTGTTTCTGCGAAGCCTATGTAAGCAAAGTGGGCTCGACACGAGAGCAAGGAGGCCTGACGTACCCCAGGAAAGTCCCGCGGAACATCATCCAGTTCTCTGCCCCGTGCGTCACCAGGTCTGTGGGCACGGTGGGAATTGGCTGATTGTAGCGGTACGTGTACACGTCGTTCTTCCGAGCCGCGGCGAGACCTATGATATGACGCGCGCATCTGAACTCGGACTCGCCGGTGGCGACGTTGAGGCGCTGCTCCGCAGACTCGTAGTCGCTCAAGGGGTAGACTCTTTCATAATCTTCGATGTCAGCGGATGTGAAAGCAGGGTAGAACTGCAGGAGCGCAGCGGTGAGATTGGTCCCTTCAGAGAGGCTTTCATTTGTTAAAGCCCTAAAGCATTTTTATGAGCCAAGTTTTGGAAATCAGAACAACCGATGATGGCTTACCCGACCATAACCGGGACATCCGTAAGGTCGCCATTCAAGATCGAGATGGTAGGATACTCGGAAAAGAGCGTGTTATCGATGACAGGGCGGAAAGGGTAGTTGTTGGTGCTACATATAAGACATAAGCTGGGGCAACATTGCGATATTCAGACACGCGACTCACACGTTGTAATAAACCATGTCCTGAACCTGAGCGAGCACGCTCACGTCCGTGTTCCGCAGACAAGCCATGGTGTCCGTCGCAGAGGTGTTGTCGCACCCACCTTGATGAGCGTAGTAGTCAAAGACGGGCTAGTAGAGGGGAAGAGCTCATCAGCATGAGTTTACACGTACGCGACCCAAGGCAAGGCAACCAGCAAGAAAAGAGGCATACCTTCATCTGTTCAAGTGTCTGCAGCGGCGTGCGGTACACACTCTGCCCAATCGCCTGCGAGAACAGACCCTGGCTCTGACCAGCGAGGAGGTGCAGCTCAACCGACGATCCGCCGGCACTCTGTCCATCTATCGTAACCTGTTGGGGATCTCCACCAAACGCGTCAATGTGGTTCTGCACCCACTTCAGCGCTTCGATCTGGTCGTAGAATCCGACATTCAGGTCGGCAACGCCTTCGCTCGCGAACTCCGGTGCCGAGAGAAACCCGAATGAGGCAAGCCGATAATAGACGGCGACGATGACGACATTCGGCGATTGGTGTACCCAGTGATCAAACGGCCAGACCTGCGGGTTGCCGAAGGAGTACGCGCCGCTATGTATGTAGAAGAGCACGGGAACTGTCGTACTCATACCCTGAGCACCTATCGCCATGCACGTATAGGTAGGATGATGACTCACGTTTGTCAGCCTTCTTCGCTCCTGCTGGTGCGTATACGTTCACATTCAGGCAATCTTCGGTCCCGGCCCCTTGATGCTCACCGCCTGTCAACCGTAGTAAGCATCCATCATCACGGCGTCTTGTTCCAGCGTCAGACGTACCGCCAGTGGTGCCCTGGACACAGAAGTTTGGATACTCTGTCACATTGACGACCCGGTTCTGAGCCTCCGATGAGATACGTGACGTATTGAGCGTTTCGGGCTTACGCCAGCGGCGTTCGCCAAGAGGGGGTTCGGCGTAGGGGAGACCTAGGTACGCGACGGTGTCGGGATAGGATAGGTTGCCTCTATACTTCACGTAACCAAGGTCAACGATGTTGGGCGCAGGATTGCCAGTAGTGAAGATTTGCGAGGATGAATCAATAGAGCCTGGTGTGCGAGAATTGGCGGCAGAGGGAACGTTTTCAACAACAGTGTGCGGCGTACCAGATGTCACTGACTCCGCATGAAGTGTTATTGTGCACAGAGCGACAAAGGACGCTGAAGGATAATGTAGGTGAGACTTCGCCAGAGCCAATTACCGGAGTAGAAAAAGGTTGTCTACTCACCCGTAGCGATTGTTCTGATGCGTAGCAACACTGACATAGAGCCTCCTAGAATTTTGTGCTGGAACTCCATACAAGATAGGAACGGAAGGTTGTCCGGGGTAACGGGAGAGAAGGCGAGGTGTCTCACTCAGAAGAATGCCGAGAAAGGTAGGCGTCGATGAGCAGTTGGCCGAAGCTCTTATAAACATCTTACCCCCGACGCCGAGTTCCCGTCTGAACCTTCCATGCCGTCCGGCCAAGGGGAGCGCTGCGACGTGCATCGCGCTCACGAGTGGCGTGCCCCACCGATTCGACCTGACGTGAGGCGCAGAAACGTCGAGTGACGCACAGCATGCAACAATAAGAGGTCTAGGTTGCTTGCCGAGCGTTCCAAAGGACGAGGAAGCAGTTGATGCGAGCGACCACGTATCTTCATACTACCGATTGAAGTATCTCCACACACCCCAGGCTGGCAAAGGAACTTACTCATCTCTCCCCTCAGTAGCATTACTTGTGCACGACTGCCGCAGATTGTGTGCGAAGGTATAGTATCAAGTGTAACCTGCGTGAGGGAATTAGGCAGGCTGTAAGTCGTGGAAGACTCACGAACAGCCTCCCTCTCCGTTCGTCCATCCCGTGCCATGGGGCTCCCTCCCTACATCCGAACGGTACTATGACAGCGGTAGAGGGAAGAGGGCTCTTGGTGCGGGCCCTGACGTCTGAACGCCCCGGAAGCACAGTTGCTCAGCAACACAACACACGTACGCGTACGGCAGTCTAACGTAAGTGAGTGCGTTCGAGCGGATGAATTACCAGTCTATTTTGACGGCTTTCCAAACCTCTTCCTTTCAGTTTCGCATTTTCAAACGCGCGCTGACTACTCTCAGCTATTCGTAAGGAGTACAGTTCGAGACGAGTCCCAGGTTCCATTGATTGAGGAAGAATAACTTCGTCGTACCATTACAACCTATGGGAGATGGACGAGTCTTGGGTAAGCCCGGGTTCCAATAAGCAGCTGGAGCCACGACTGATGAGAAACAGAGGTCCAGAGGTCCAGATAGAAGGAGGCAATGCACGCGCGAGCCAAGACGAGCATCACGGTCGAGAGCAAGAGGTGAGGAAGATACAGGCGCCCGCCACCTCAGCGCTGAGCGCCTACTACTACTTACTAGGGTCACCTGCGACCGTCCAATTGCTCAAATCCGGGCAGAGCGAGATGAGGTGAAAATTTTATTCCATATCCACTGGGCCACTGGTCCACTGAGCTAACACTTCCATTCAGATCAACACCATACTAATACGGATGCTCAGCCTTGCAGGCTGATGACCTCACCTTGATGAGGATTGTTGCTGCTATTCACTGCTAGGACGGTCGCTAGCCTGACGGCGAGCACGGATCACAACGCAAGAACACGGACTCGGTGTCTCGGACTAAGTACATGGAATAAGTAAGTGTCTACGTCTGTCGAGGTTCGAGTTGCCTACGAGACAAGCGATGTTGCGAACACGTCGTGCCTCAGGCTGACAGTGGTTGAGTGTGCAGATGTGGCACTGGGTAGGTATTCAATGATTGGAAGGAAATCGTCGTTGGAAACAGACCAATTTCTCGGAAAATATGAACCACTTACAGGAGTCGCGGTTTGGACGGAACAGTTGGCGGTTGAACGTAAACGTCGAACGGTCGCAATCATGACATGAGTCTGATGGCCCAACCGTAGCGGATGACTGAATCAATCGTGCGGCGGCTTAGACCGAGTATCACGCGTCGTTGTGCGAGAGTAGTGATTCACTGGAAAGTGACTTCAACTGTACAACCACTAGTGTAAGAATAGCTACTCGCTCATATCGAACGTTCGACGCATTCTCTTTGACCTGATCGAGCTCATGAGCACCACGTCGTTCTGCGGGATATCAATGTTCATCCAAGCAATCGGAGAACGTAAGGTTCAAAATCTTACCCCCTTCTGCAGGTCCTCCAGGCCCCTCGCGTTGCGAGATACAGTGTTCCCCTGCCACGGATGTGACATGCAAATACCTTCTAAGTCGTCACCTCTGCCTTGTCCTCCTCGACGATCTCTGCGATCTTTCCTTCCGCATATCCGCCACCACAGCGCCATCTGGGAGGGGGCCATTAGCATCCCCTTCGGACTGAGAGCGAAACTTACGATACATCCTGACCTTGGTGCAACTTGCCGACATGGTGCGAAATATGAGTGGTTGTTGCGAGAGCCTGTGGCGAGTACGGGAGATGAGTGCATGCGAGAGACGTAGCGGGATCTGCATACTGCCCTGCTCGCGCTCCAATAGATGGGCAGACAATCTCTCTGAAGCGCGTTGACAGAGGAAGAGCTCGGTCTTACCACACCTAAATAACCATCTCTTGAGCGGTAGTACTCGAACACAGAGTGTGTAGAAAAGACAGAAGCATGTCCTGGGCCTGCGTTTAAGAGAAAAAGTCAGAGACTGCGCGCGGGAAGCTTCCAAAACAGGCTCGAGGTCCGAGTCGAGAATATGTCGTATCATTAGCATATAGACCCTCCAATGATCAGATCTTTATGGTCAGCTCGCAGGAGATACTACCAACAGTCGACCAGTGCGCACCTGGACAAATCGTCTTCTGTCCCACGGCACCCTTCGCACCTTGCGCAACCACTGGTCTGGCAAACAAAAGTCGAGAGCGGTGAGAGTACTGCAGGTTCGGAGCGTGCCTGGAGCGTGCCATTCTGTCGCCCGTATACCTCCCGCAGCTCAAATATCTTGTCGCAGATGTGCTGTACGACGATGATGAACACTGGATGTGAGGATGATATGTGAGTGTCATGTTCTAATTCTAACTACTTAAGGCTCATGACTGAACGAGAGTGAGTATGTAGAGATACGCGACTATAGCTTCAATCATCACGTTGTCTTCTTGTGATTCTTGATCTCCATGTACGTGTGTAGAAGACAATGGCAGCTACCTTCTGTAAACGACGAGGCTCACAGGAGACGACGAGGCTCACAGGCTGTAGGCCTCCGAGTAAGTGCACGAAGAAGAAAGTCACCAGTGCTAAGGCGGGCCGGCAGGCCGGCGGTGGCGCAGAGCCATATAAGCGCGAAATGACTGGGCGATTTCATCTGAGACAAAGCGTGCGCGCTTGATCGTGACTGCGGCTTTTCAACCAACCACGCTTGTTCTTGAACAACAAGCACTCTCAACCCCGCCACAGCCCTCCTCATCCTTGTCTCGATCTACCCTTGAGTCTATTTTCATACTATGGTGAGTTTCGAACAGCCTATCAAGCATGTCTCCTCGAGTACAATTACGAGGTCCCTGTCGAGTCTTGACTGATACAGTGGACAACACAGGACCCGATGTTAGAAGAAACAATTGCTCCAAATGGTGGGTTTATGATTGAAGTGGGGAAGAAGTGAGTTGGGGTTCTTTGAAGTGTAAAGACGGCAGCCGACACTGATCGTGACATGTTCGATACTAGCACCCTAACCAGATTGGGCCGACCACACTATGCCACTCGGCCCCCGCCTGCAACTCCGACGACCTCTTCCGATATCATGAGGTACTACGGCTTGACCCCGTTCCCCAATTCCGCGTATACTCCAACAGAGGAAGAGCTTGAACGAGTTGTGGCTTTGAGTCGCCAGCTTCATGACTACGCCCGCACACTCTCTTCACTTGCAAACTCCCATCGGAAGATCAATCGCCTGCCGCAGGAGTTGATAGTGAGGATATTCAAAGAAGTGCGCGGCACTGAGGGTTGGGAATGGTTACGGCTTCTCCTAGTCTGCCGAGAGTGGCGGGCCGCGGGGCTCAGTGACGCAACATTGTGGTCTGATATCACTCTCCAAGGCAAAAACATCGGTGTCAAAGACGACTTTCTGGAAATGTGTCTCGTCCGGTCAAAGAATGCTCCCCTGTCAGTCGCATTCAAGAGAGACCCTTTAACACCCTTCCGGTTCAAGAAAATCGACCCTCACCTTTATCGCCTGCGCGAGCTCCAACTTCGGGACCTCTATCACGGCGACTTGAAGAGCTTCCTTGACGGCACCACGTGCGAGTTTCCGACCCTCACCAGCTTCGTGGCTGAGGAAGCTGATGATGGATTGGGTCCCTCCAACCATGCAATCGTTCTCAACAGTACCCGGTTCCCCAAGCTACGATTCCTGGCCATCAAAGGTGTGATAGTCGACGCAAGCTCGTCTGTCCTCCTGAAACTGGTGAGGCTCAGACTCCAGGAGCTCAAAATCAGTGGGAAGTCGCTCGCCTTCTTGATTTCAAGATGCACTTCTCTCGAACATCTCGATCTACAAGACACGTCCTTCCTCCCATCCGACACTAACTCCTTGGAGTATGCATCCGATACAGGAGGGCCATACAGTCTGAACAAGCTCAAGACATTGTTTGTCTCTGCACCACACTTCCGCGGCCTGTACCGACATCTCCACGTCTTCCAACACCGTGTCCAGATACCCTTCCGAACCGACCACACCTGGATTGTCAGTGATGCTAACACGGAGTGCCGCAACAGCACTATCATCAATGACCACCAGCTCGGTGCGGAGAGATCGCGCATGACCGCGCTTATGCATAATCTGGTCCTACTGGAGTTTCCTCCCGGGTTTGGACCGGCGGAGGTTAATGTCTACATCTGCCTCTACGACTCCTCCAACCAGGCCCGTCTCGCCGTCACGTGTGGCTCTATCTTCGTGAAGCTGCAGTACGACCTGCGCCCTTCCTGGCAGAAGCCCACTCCGCATTGGGGAGATTCGGACCTGGACGAGCTCGGACGCATCCTCCAGGGCATCCCGGCCAGGCAACTCAACATTGACTATGGGCACCGAACAACGTGTCAGGACGAGGGCGGATGGCGTGCCTTCCTTGCAAACTTTCCAGATTTGCAGAGCCTCTCTGTGCATGGGTCCGTCCCTCTGCTATCCAGTAGTAAGACCGGCGGTGCGGAGCGTGTGCTCGAGGCCCTGCAGCCGCGCTCAGAAGAACATGCAGGCTCAGTCTCTGAGGATGCGTTTGTGTGCAAGAAGTTGCAGAAGCTGGTGATCGAAGGCTTTGAGATTGCAGATCGCGACCGCTTCGATGCCAATCTGTCGAGGATGATCGAGAGCCGCAAGATGGTGGGAATGGCTTTGCAACAGGTACAGGTGAAGGGTTCCCAACAGCCCTAGCATCGAACAAATGATCGAGAAGATCAGGAAGCGTCTGGGTATCTGATCTACTTTCGGGCATACGTCGATGGCATTTGTCGGTTTAGAGAGCATTCATGTTAGTCATAGACAGGCGTGTTGTGCATCCCGTGTTTGCTTCAAGTTGCCCCGCATCCTGTACGGCACCGGTATATTACGTAGTACGCATGCATCTTGATAGGCTCTCGCTTGTAGTGACATGAATATCGATGCATTAAACTCCCGGGCCCCGCACGCACACCTCCTGCTCAGTCCACGACAACCGGCCATGTGGACGAGAAGTCGATGCAGGTTGATCCCGAGGTACGATGGCTTGCCAAACGGGACGTGTCGTTCGGGATATTATGCCAGTACACAAGGACGTGGCCCCCGCCCACCCAGTCGTGGTATAGGTTCTGTCTGCCAGGCGCGTAGACGTTGTCAAACGGTCCCGAGGGGCTCGTGCTGCGCCGGACGAGAACCTCGCACGCCCGGAGCAGGACGGGGCGTAGCCTTTGGAGCATGTCAGTGTGTGAGAGCAACTGCTTGACCGGACGAGCAAAACGTACAAATTGAAGGGGAGTGACACCGTCTGAGAAGAAGTTAAAGTATTTGTGAGAGCTTGGGGGGAAACGACATCAACAGGATGTCCATTGTATCTTCTAGCCGGCGATGTGGGTACCTGGAGCGGACGCTCAGGCTAACCAGGATAGTACTAGATGATTGAGATTGAGAGGAGGAAGGGACTTACTAAAAGCGGGGTAGTTGTGCTGCTCAGAGACCATTCGTTCCAGTACTAGGTGCCGAAGGTGAGACTTCTGCCGGCCCGGGGCTTCGCGTTCGGGTCGACTGAGATACAACCTTGTCAGTAGCAAGCCATCTACTCACGCCCCAGTACAATCCAATGTCTCGTACAGAGCAAGAGCTCTTCAAGTGACACCAAAGAATAGGAAGGATATGCTAGCGTTGACGGTACCTGAGTAGTAGTACTCCTCCTCCTTGCTTGAGCGTTTAACGTTCCGAACAGTTTGTACTTGTTTGTCCCAGTGAAGTGGCCGTGGCTCGCAGTAACTTCTAAATCCTTTCAATGTGGGTGCTTTGAACATTTGCAACGTATGATGGAGACACACTAACAATCACTCGTTAGATAGAAAACACGAAACGTTGCAACAACGCGATAGTCTGCCCCAGTGTTGGAACTGCTTGTGAGTTGCCTCGTGTGCTATTCAATTTGCAATCGCCGGTGACACCTCGGCGTGTGGATATTCGTGAACTTGGCAGAGATCAAGTCTAACCTCGCACATAAGGTGGAGTCTCAGTGTAGTCTCTAATCCTCCAGCATAGCATACAGCTCGTACCATGGTGCCTCCCGCCGGACAAATGGGACCTTATCATCGACTTTGTCGCCTCCGATGTTGTTTCTAGACCTGGTAGACCATCCTCCCACTACGCCTCCCTGCGGGCCGCAGCCCTAACATGTCAAGCGTGGCTCTAGCGCGCTCGATTCCGACTCTACAAACACGTCGAGCTCTACAGACTTATATCCATCGCCCGTTTTGCCCGCACTCTTACCAACTCGCGAGAGCTCCAAGCTCTCGTGCAGGAACTCGATTTTTGGTTCTCTCCCCTCGATCCAGCTTGGACGCGGGCCACGTTGTACCCGGTGGAGATCGCGTTCCCCCTTTCGCTCATCCCGACCCTAAGCGCACTGCATGCGCTTCGATTCTCGCACTGCCCACAGCATCTCGAGATACAGCAGTTGTTCAGGGATGAATGGGTGGTACACAAGAACATACGAACCCTATGGTTGAACGACGCGGACGTGCCTACCTTAGAAGACCTGACGCGGTTTGTTTGGTCGTTCCCTCTGCTCGAGGAACTTCAGATGTTCCAAACGCATTGGGTCGGGGTCGGGACTGCACCTGATCCTCATGAATATCCAGGCCACTGTCAGAATTTACGGAAGGTAGAGGTGAAGGATTATCTTCTATGTGAAGTGTGGCGAGAACTTTTTTGACATATTGCTATTCACGCCGCAGCTGAATGGTGTCACTGAGATGAAAGAGATATTGCCCGTGCTTGGCACGTCAATCCAGGATCTCTCTGTCATATCTGGAGAGGGTAGCTACGAAGGTACGAGTCAACCTAGTAGTTCACGCACCACTAGACACAGCTACTACAATGGTATATGTTGCATAGCGATTGCAGCTCTACAAGAACTACGACGTCTTCAAATCGTGTTCTACGGAGTCAAAAACGCCTACGCCTGGACGATGTCGATTATTTCCCACATATCATCGCGGGCATCCATAGAAGAACTCGTTCTATACCTCCATATAGGACGCGGAGAAGATACGCAGGCCGCCCTAGAACTCTTTGCGAAGGGCGGATTTGACGAGGTGCTCCTGAGAAAGCCGTTTGACTCCCTGCGCTGTCTGAAGATTGTGACCAGAGGGGACGATAAGCACGAGAAGTCGAATGGGTTGCTGCAGGCCACTCGAACAATGCTACCTCGTTTCGCAGAGAGGGGTACCATTCAGGTGGTTCTCGAGCGTAGTAAGTATACCCTCGCTCCTCCGATACGATAATGCTCACTATGGATCACAGTTGGTTGATATAGTGTTTTATGCCTTCAGTGGAGCTGGAAGACTAGCGCCGTGTAGTAGCCCGAAGGTGCATGTTCTTCCTACCCTGGACATCCCATGAGAAATACACATGCATGGACGGGGACCTGTTGTTACCCTTCGCGGCGAGTCCAAGTCGACGCCAACAACACATTCGAAGTTGGTCGCAATGGTTCGCATGACCGTGAGCAGAGGGTTGAGTGTTTAGTTCACCGTGGATATCAACCACGTCCGAGTCGAACGCGCCAGCACCACCACCACCTCACCCGCTCGCATCGTGTCATGTATTCCCGATGCTAAGGTGCGCCCTCCAATCGGCTCCGACGGCTCGTATAGGTTACGTAATCCTAGCTCCGCTTTCCAGCGCAGGCTCGAAGACTAGTGACATGGACGGGCTGATCTACTTACTATTTCGTAAGTGAACATACAGTCAGAGGCACGTCTTATATTGATACTTGCACCGCCCCTCGATTGCGTTCCTCTACCTCAGCACTGACAAGGTAGATCTGACTGTGCAGGTTCGACCACTGGCAAGAATGACTGCTCGCGCGCCGCAAGAGATATGGGAGCTCGTCATCGACCATGCTGCCGCTCCTGTCAGTCACTGCGACCGCGTCAAGCGAACCGGGGCTCCTGGCATGCGCTCACACACTGGCATGCCGCGCATGAATCCCGCGAGCCCAATACCAGCTGTATCAACACATGGAGGTCGAACTCCGTAACCTTTGATTGCTTTCACCTCTTACTGCACTTCGGGTGCGTTCGCCTTTGCCGGATCCTCTCCAAAGTGCGCTCCATGCATATCGAGCACGTCGAGTTCCCCACCTCCCACCTTGGACGCATTGCCGAAGAACAAGCGCAACAGTGCTTCGCGGACGCTGCGGGAGCCATGGACGAATGACTCAGCAAGCCGCCATCGGACAAGGACTTTCAACCTCTGGGGGCCGGGAAGATGGCGTGAGGCTTTCAATAGGGGCGCGTTTCCCGCGGTGCGTTACCAAAGGGATGGGGATGGAAGCTACCAGTGTCGAAGCGTAAGTCTTGGGCCACTCGCGCTGTAACATTACTCGTTGAGCGCCTGGTGGCATTGGGTTGGGCAGTGTAGGATCCGCTATGCAGGATCGTCACTCCACGGCGCAATTCTTACATTCCGATTGCATCGCGCTGTCACGAGTTGAAACCGACACCGCACCGTCCCCATCAATATATTTGAGTAGGCAGTTATCGCAAACCGATCGGGGGCGCGGTTGAACTGCATGGGAGTCGCCGTACTGCGTCCTCATTCAACTCCTCGTGCTGACGTACGATGTGGTTTGATATGGTAATTCTCGTGCAACCTTCGCTCACACCTGTCTTGTGAATATGCTTCTAATTGCTTGGTGCCACCCCCTCGCTGATACGCCGGTCAAGGTCAGCATGTGACTCTACATCTGCCATTTTTCGATAAGCCTACGGGCCGAAGGGTAGCACTTATATGTGGAACTGACCGCAAAGTATCTCGACGGCAACCCTCTCCCAGTTGCCGCAGCACGCTCCCACCATCTCAGCCAAAAAGCTAATCACCAACACATCAACTCTTCGCACCTGCCATGGGATTGCAGCGGCTCATGGGATCGTCCAAGGCTCAGCCTTCAAAGGACACGATGCTCGACCTCGCCTTAAATATGCAGTTCACCCCAGACGGGCGAGCAGTAAATTTCTGGGGTCGATTCGGACATTCTCCTGAGATCGTGAGCTCGTCAATCGCTCATTCGTTCCAGTCCTCGTTGCTGACACCCTCCTCCATCCTTGCAGTCCAGTACCAGTGCAAAGGCGTCCTCGCCACCGGCTCCGGCAGCTGCTGCTGTGGAAGAGAAGAAGCCCAAGACGACGAAGGAGGAGGCGAAAGGGAAGAAGAAGGAGGAGGCGAAAGGAAAGAAAAAGGAGGAGACAACAGAACCTTCGCCCTACAACGTTGTCGTGCACGTACACCCTGCACCACCCGCATCACACTCACGTCGAGCCTCCGCTGCTCACAGCAAGCACCAAGCGATCGATATCACTGCCGCGGCGACCGCGGGCCAACAGAACGTGATTGTAGTGCGAAACTCCCGCTCTCGGGCTTCAACGCACGTAAGCCCCTCAGTCCCGCTGCTGCTTTTTTCACAGATCGATGTTGACCCCTGGGCCCTTGGTATCTCGTTAGTCGAGTGGACGTGCGAACGGTGTTCTCACCATCCCAGTCGACCTTGACGCTGATGGTGCGATCCTCACCGTACGCCCCAGTGGAGCGAGGGTTGAGAGACGGAGTCGATAGAGCATGAATAGGGAGCAAGCGGCGGAATAGCTCCCGCCGCGCGTCCAAGGTGTATCACTGTACCATCAATCAATGGCGCTGGCTCGTCAATTCGATCGTTGTTTCTCCCAGCTCCCAGAGCCGGTCGCATTCTCTTCGTCTGGTAGCCTTCTTCTTGATGCGACCCTAAACTTTGGATTGCCTTCCCACTCCGCCGTCACGCATGCGGCCAATGGGATGGAGGACGATGGGTACTGTCCACGGCTTCCAATCCTATGTCCAAATGGACGGTAAGCGCGTGATCGATGTGCTTGGATGTGGAGGCGGAACCCCATATTCAGCGACCCAGCCCTGTCGGACGCTTCTGGGACGGTCAGCAGTGGCAAGGATGTCATTAACGAGAAGCACAGACTCGGGGAAGGCAGAGTCTGAGACTTCTCAGGAATTTCGAGACGTACCGGTTGCAATCCTACATCAGAAGTCATTCCACAGCTTCGCCGATTGGAGCCTACCTCCGAGGCCGAGTCGGAAACCGTGCGTCGACTTACTCAGCGAACAGCTTCGAATTCTTATCCTTCTCCAGTTTCCATTCACCTGCCAGCCGTATCTCGTACTCCTCCCCGGGCATTTCAATAGTCCTCCCTACAGCACGGTGCCACACGCATGTCCGGTCCCTTAGTACATCGACTGTACGAGGACGCTGAGAGGAAGGCCCGACATCTGAATTTCCGTCGGAGAAGAGCAATCCGATACATTCTGATCAGGAATCAGCATTAAAGAATCGACACAAGTGCGGAGGAACTTACCGAGACATACTCCGCACGCTGCAGTGAGCACACGGAGGCGGAGGAGACAGACTGTGGATCATGTATACGATACGGTACCGTAAAGAGTCCAGATTCATACGTATGCACAAGACGATAGACGATGAGAGAGCTACAGCAGTCAGACGAGCAGATGATGTACGTAGATCAACCTAGAGACAGAAATGGATAGAGATGGCGATGGACAGGTAAAGATGACGGACCAAAACCAAGACATGACACAGAGGCAGGAGTATTCAACTGAGAACTGAGAATGGGGACGTGAACCAAGGGCAAGGGAATAAACTAGCTCAACAACGTCGAAATCGTACCTCACACCGCCCCGCACCACATCCTTCCCTCACTCTCCGACGCTCCTGCATACTCACTGTGCGAAGCCTGTCCCATGGTACTTCGAGTCGCTCTCCGCACTCAGCCGCTGAGCCTCATACCTCCCCGCCCCATTCCCATTCTCATACGCTCCATTCCCATTCCCGTACGCTTCACTCCCATTCCCGTACACGTCTCCGTGCGCATAAGCATTCCCACTCGCATGCGCCCCCGCGCCCTCGTGCGACCCATGCGGGCCCAGTGGCCTAGTCGGCCCAGGAGGTCCAGGTGGCGGCGCATTCAAGCTCGCAGTCGAGACGTTCTGCGACCCTCCATCGTACGAATACGGCGCTAGCCTCACATGTTCATCGAAGCTCTGCCTCGGCGGCCGTATAGCGGACATGGACATGGACTCACCCATGCCAGTCCCCGCCCCTGGAAGGCCCCGCCCCGAGCCCGATCTGGAGTACGCCGAACTATGACTGCCGGACCCCGACCGCTGGTACGCGTGCGAGCCGGTGCGGAAGGCATCCGGGCGTGGGGTGAGGCCGAACGCCTGCCCGAAGTCCATCTTCTGCGGCTTGCCCTCTGCGTCGATGACTGGGACTCGGGGGCCGTGTGTCCCGGGTTTGCCGCGCCAATAGTCAATGAAGAATCGCACGGAGCCGCCAATTTCGCGCGCAAAGTCCGCTGTGGGTAGGGTAGTGATGAGGGATCAGGACGTGCGATGAGGAATCAGGATGAGTGCGGATGGCGTAGACATGGATGCGGAGGAGACGTACAATAGTTGATGCTGTCCTTGATCGCTTTCCAGGCACCGTCCTTGTGCGCATCGGCGACCTTGTATTCTTTCCACGAGTAGGCGTGGAGCATGAACGCCGAGAAGAATACCATCTTCAGATGCGATGAGAGAACGCGAGGGAAACAAAAAAAACCGAACACTGACCTCGATACAGATCGCGAGCGCGTTCAGGCCGTCAGCGATGTTCGTCTCCGTCCAATACTGCGTGGCATGGATCACACGACCCTCTAGCGCACTGAACTGAAATAGGGCGTAACTACGACGGCAAGGATCAAACGACGGGGATAACGCACCACAAACGTCTGGTAGAATGTGAACATGACGATCAACTTGATTGACATGAACTTCGCGAGCGGCTTGCGCCCTTGCAGCTCATCCTTCGTGAGCCCATAGAAGACCAGGAGACCATACAGCGCAATCCTGATGAACCAGAATCTGTTCACTGGAACGCGTCGCGTCAAAAGGGTGAGAAGGACGCACGAGATGCTGACGAAATCTATGACGCTGAGATAGGCGTGCGCCGTCTTGAAACTCCACGGCCCGGACTGGCACAGGACACCAATCTTTTCACAAACGATGCCGGCGATCGAAAGAACTACCAGCGGGATGAGTACATCTCATGAATGACGTTTTAACGACCTTACCTGGGCGCAGGATAACATACTGCAGTACTGACCACTATCACATGCGCGATCACTCAGACGGCTGCTGCTTGTATACTGTATACACGAAACGAAGAAACGCACCTTCACCGTGTACATGAAATACGCCTGCCGCGAAGGTTCAGACGGAAGTCCACATTACAATCAGATGAGAGCTTACTTTTGTAGGCCGGTATCGCCAGCAGCAAAACTATACAAAAATGCGGGTGAGTATGTCCTATCGAACTCTGTGTCATGGGTAAGGATGACTCACGGGTATTGGGAGACTTGACTTTTCCTTGCGCAGAATCGCGTTGTCCACATCATGCCCTACCGCCGTCGCCGCGACGTATTCGATGAGCAGGAGGCTATAGGAGATAGAGAGCGTCGGATAGGGGCTGGAGAAGATATGCATCGGAGTTGCTTACAGGAAGGCACTTAGAGTCACGGACTGGAAGAAGGTACAGTCAGCGTGTGTGACTATGGAAGCAAGTTGACTGACATGCTCGAATAGAGACGGATGCTCCATCGCTAGCAAATGAATGAGAATATGAACGAGAAAAGATAGGGTCCTGAGAAATGACCTTATGCAAACCAGGACAATTGATGAATCAGGATGCACCCCGCTGCGGCGCTGAATCGCCACCATGTTGACGCAGCGAACATGATCAATGAACGCATCACTGATTCCCCACTTGTAAACGACATGCACTCGCCGCAGACCACAATTCGGGGAACACTGTTTGGTGATATACTTGGACACATCAACCCCATATGTGGAGAACATGGTCTGGGAAGTTCGTCGCCCGGTGTCTTATTCAGTGACACAAAAGTCCTAGGCAGTGTGGCAAACTCCACGAACACCGCGCAAACCAGGATAAGCATGGTGGATGGCACCCGACCGCACGAACGCGGACATATTCAGGCGCTGCGAACGATACTCGTGCGATCGGATCTACAACTGTGCACACTCCAGCCGTCGACAATCGTGAAGCACATGCCAACCTTCGCGATCCTAAACGCGATTCGCATGTAAAGCGCATGCTCGGAGTACAGCCATACGCAGGGCCACTACTTCATCTTCTCTTCAGAAACGCTGCCTGGCACGGTGACAGGACAACCACGGACAGACTCCGCACTTGGCGCGGACACAGATCGACAGTACAATGCAAATTGCGACGCACAGGCGGCAGAAGCTCGTCGCTCCGTACGCACATTGACGGGAAGCGCTGCCTCGCGCACACCGCAGCTGCGAGCTCCGACCGCCGTGTACACCTCGTGTAAACCCACAGCAAGCCTACGAGTGACGGCACTCCCCTGACCCATGAATTGTCTCAACCGCCTGGTGGCGCGCGCCAGAGTGTTTCCGAACACATAGCCTCGCCGCAGAAAGTAAAACAGCTATATAGCCCTATCACTCGAGGACCGAGCAACGTCAAACTGAACGCGCGTGCGGCGGACGCTCGGCGCTCGGGGCGGGCAGAGAGCGTCATCCGCCACTCAACGTCTGCCCCGGATTGTCGCGCCGCGCCCAGCTCGCTCCGGATCGTAGAATGACGCGCTCGTCGCGCTATAGTCTAACAACACCCGTGCATATGCCCGCATGAAATAGGAAGTGAAGCTTGTGAGTCCACGGAAGCCCTGGTGCGCGCGCTGCGGCTTGGATGCAAATCCCTGGCTCCGGGTCCCTGGGGGGCAACAAAGAACAAAGGGCGCATATAGTCCGTGTGAATAAGGAATGCGCTCTTTGAGGTATGTGTGCGCGCCATGACTTCCAAGTTCATGATCCTCTTTCAATGAGGCTAAGCGGAATCCATCCTCTGGCTGGTCTCAAGTTGCGGAAAGTTGCAAGATGATGCCATATTGAGATCCCGCCTTGTGGCTGGATGGCCGGAAACTGCAAGATGCGCGAGGCGGGCACCGGCGGCGGGCATGGCGAACGACATGCCACGCCGGACATGAAAGTTCAATGAAGTGGATAGTGTGGCATTGAAGAGAGATGAGATGGAGATGAAGAAGAGGCTCACCTCGTATGCTGAGTGGCAGATAGATGGTGGTAGTGATGAGGCACGAGATAGATGAGTGAAGAAAAGAAGGGCAACGCACCGGTCTCGATGAGTTCGTAATATGTGTAACTCCGGAAGAATCTGTAGGAGAAGAAGGAGATTATGGCGTAAACTGCGGGCATGTACAATATCCGTATGCTGTCGCAGCACGAAAGCGGTCAGCTACAAGCGTAGCGCATGCTCGATTAGGCAGTACACACATTTGTCGCTGTTCGCCGGGATTTGTGTACGATCTTGGGGCGCATGAGGGTACATATCGATAAACAATGAAGTGTTTACTCACCGGGCATGGAAAGAGACATTTATAATGGTGATTATGAGAGTCTACCAAGCACCAAGCCTTGAGCTCCCTCTCGGCCTCAAGCCTCTTGGCAGATAGCGCCACCTACCACGAGTGCGCACGACCCAGCGATGACCCATCCAATCCTATGCGTGTCCCAGTTCAGTCCGTCCTCGTCCCAGAACGTCGACTGGTCGGTGATTTGCGCGTTGTCCGACGGACAGAGGGTGTTGTTGGACGCAATCGAGCTAGCCATGTCCAGATTTGAATGGAGAAGGTCGTCGGTCGTCGCAAGGTCGTGTCCAGACAGTCAGGCGAAGTGGAGGGGTGTAAATGAGAAGAGAAGGAGTGGCTATATGCGCGGGTACAGGCCCCCAGCCGGGCGTCGAATTCAGCGCTGTGCTGATGTCAGGAGGACGATGAGAGGTTCGTCGACAGGCTGTGCCGGGCCCTGTTGTTCTCTCCGTCGCCTGCGCTTCGGCAGGCTTCGGCGCTCCTCCGGCCGTGCCGGCGCTCCGTGGTTGCATCATTTCCGCGGCGCTCCAAGTTGCGGCTGAGTCTACCCTCAACCATCGACTTAACCTCAAGGTCAGCAAGCTCTTTACTCTGCAGCTTGTTACAACCTCTCTCTCTCTTTCTTTGACGCTACTGGAATACTTGAAGACTGCGATTTCCCTCAGGCTGTGTCGTGCGGACGCACGAAGCACGTGGCACTGCGACTGCGGAGGGGACCCGGCCGACTTCTTCTCAGTCATCGACGTTTACGACTCTGAACCCGAGACTTTGCAACTTTCCCATCGGAACTTCTATATGTGGGTCTGCCTAAAGGCTGAAGCGTGGCTCACGAACTCGTGCGAAGTGCCATTGCGGAAACGTAGAGTAGCACTGCCGAGGCCGACTCGAATGGCGACTCGGAAACCCAAAGTTCTGCATCCTCGTATCGCTGCAGCGCCACAGAGGCTCCGCAGCGCAGCTCAGTTCGTCCGTAACTCCGCCGATTGCTTGTCTTTCCGAGTCGATGGACATTGGACAGGAAGCCCGACGAGGATAAGCACTTGGATTGGCTCCACTTATCTTCCACTACTTACTCATCCTCATGTACTCAGCAGATGATCTGTGCCTATTCGGACATGCGCGCCGCCCTCGCGTCCCTCGAAAACATCAAGCATCTCAGGATTAGATACGACCCACTCACAATTCAATTGTGCCTGGTTTTCGAGAGCGTGTGGTGGCCCCTTCTTACTACTCAACTCCATGGGTACCGTGCTCCTGTCGACCGGGAAGGACAAATATAACGAATAGGACGCATTCCCGGCTGCGCTGCTCCGGGGTCCCTCGATATCACGGCTTTTCTATCAACACAAGTGGACTGTTGTCGCAGGATCGTAAGTAGCAGTAAAGCTCTTGCCAGAATAGCTCATGGCGATGTCAATAGGCAGCCAAAATGCACCTCCCACTCGCGATAATTTGTGCACGGGCTTAACTGAAAGAAGGCACAACATACAGCTCCGTTCATAGCCTTGTCACAATTGCGATGCCTGAGCACGCAGTAGGCGGGTCATTTCATGTGACCTGGAGCACGAATTATGATCAAAGAGTGCGTAAATCCATATAATATGAACAAATGTATGAATCTAAGTTGACCTCTCCCTGTCAGGCTATACTGTGAACGCACAGCCTTTCCATCTAGCCTCAGCTTCGCAGGAGGACTTGGCATATCGCAGCGATCACTCGCGATTTCCCTGCAACGCAGCTGCCCCATCGCGACATGAAGCACTATCCCCGTCTCCCTTTCTTCCCCTTGCCCTGTGCGCCCTCCGTCGAAGCAGGAGCCTGAGGCGCGACAGGCTGTGGGCCCGTCGGACTCGTGACCCGCACCATCTGTATCGCGCCCATAGGCATCGACATCATAGGGGCGAACATCATCGGCATCGGCATCATCATACCAGGCATTGCTGCCATCGCCACGGTGGTCTGCGATTTCGGTAATACAAGGCATTCCCTAGTCAGCATCTCGTGCATGGCTGATACGACTCAAAGGGCAGCGGACGTACTGGTTGGACTTGGGGCGGCGGTTCCTGCGTCGGGTTCTGTGTCTGCGTCTGCGCTGCGCGTGGGCGCTGCTGAGGCTGGGTAGGCTTTGTGGCGTGGCCACTATTCGCCCCCCTGTTCGGGTTTTGACCCCCATTTCCGTGCCCTTTCCCGCTCTGGTTGTTCCCCCCGCCGTTGGGCTGCTGACGAGTGTTGTTATGAGGGCGGTTGCCCCCACCGCCGTCATTCCTATCCCGATTGCCACCGTTGTTGTTGTTGTTATTGTTCGCTCTGCCATTACCGTTGCCTTGCACCCGACCACCGTTATTGCCCTTCCCGTTGCCCTTCCCGTTTCCATCCCCATTCCGGCTTCCATTATCGTTCGCTCCCGTGTTCCTCTGTCAGGATGCTCATCAACATTCAGCAGGAACTTGGACACTCAGAAATACTATCGCAAACAACGACGCACCTGTCTCTGTTGCCCGCCACCCTGAGCGCCCTGTGGCTTTTTGTTGGGATTGTGCGCCCTGTTGGCATTGTCATTTCCGTCCCCGCTCAAATTGGCGTTCAGGTTCAAGTGCAGGACCACCGTCGTCGTCGTGTCTGACTTGGCAGCTCCGGCACTACCCGCCGTGCGAGCCTTCGCCGGCTGAGTCCTCGCGGTTGTCGTTGAAGCCATCGTGCGTCGGTGTTCTTGTCTGCGCTCAGTGCTTGATTGCCTTTGTGATCACGGAGCAGTGTTTCTATGGGAAGGTATTGAGAACACAAGCTCTGCTCACTATGGCAAAGGGCAGGGACGAGGATAGAGGGAGGAGACAGAAAGGGAGGGGCAGGGAGAGTGGGACTTGAACCTAGAGGCACGTTACCGCAGTACACCCGATACTCGGTTGCCACAACCCATGGGGTGTTCGCTGCAGCTTCTATCGGTCCGGGCCCATCTGAACCTTATACAGCCGCTATCGTTTCATCTGGATGTGCGGTACATATAGTGGCTTGGAAGCATCGACAGTGTGAGAGCGCGACTTGTGAGGGGCGAGTTGGACGGGCCTCAGATATTTCGGGTCAGAGGCACTGAGTAACCGATGCCTCGTAGTGAGATATATCGCGTAGCTCATGCCCCGAGGATTTTTCGCTCAGATTTCCCTGAACTAAGACAATGCTGGCGAACCATATCTCTGTCCACGCTCTCTTGAGTGCAGTGCGCCTCTCAATCTTCAAGGTTCCAACGCAAGACGACCTTGTGCATCCATCTACCACATACACATGCATGTACAGCCGCGTTCTTGCTCTTCTGCCTGTGGGTCATCGTTGTCCCATTCCTCGACCTCGACTTCTGGATTCCTCTTCGAGGTTTATTTCGACGCAAATTTTAGCAGTCATCAGTCCATGAACCGTGGCGACTTCATACAGAAAACAGAGTACATACCAAAGGAATGTCGTCGTCATACGATGTGCCCGCCTGCCGCGAGAAAGAAGATCCGGCAGTGCCGCGGCCATGTGTACGATGTAGCTGGGATGACTGATGTTCAGGGGTCTGCATCTGTCGATGAGTCCGGTGCATACTACCGGTCCCATAGATATTTCCCTGGGTCCACGGTGACGGTGCATAGACGCAAGATGACTGGCCAGACCAGGTACTCGACAGGGCATATGAACTGGTCGATGGGGCACGCAACCTGCTGTGTGTTGCATACAGCTCCGGCAGAGCATGAGTATTCACCTGAAGTTGCTGAGTGACGAATAGAGAATGCTGCTGCATTGCGACGAAATACTGGTGCTGCCAGTGCAAGGCGCTATAGGAAGGTGAATCCCGGTGCAGAGCTGCTGCTGGTATGGTTGGAGGAGATATAGTCGGGGACAACTGCGCCGGGGTTAGTGCCAGTGGCGAAAGATAAGAGGTTGGCGGGGGAACTGAAGGGTGCGGCGCGATTGCGGGGTGTTGCTGGTTCGGCCCGGACCGGGATAGATTCGTTTGGGGAGGGCTCGACACTTCGAAGAGATAGCTATCCTGCTCGCTCACGGGTTCCCCATTGCGGTAGGAGAACTCCCTAGACGCGGTGAATCTCCGTCTCTCTATAAGAAGGGAAGTCTCCTGTTGATCTCCTCTGTTGTCCTGCCTCCACGTTGAATCAGGGGAAAACACTATGTGCCGATTAGTACTATATTGGCGGCGACGCGGCGTTGGTGATATGTGATAAATCACTGAATGAATGTAACTGACCTTGATCTCTTGGAATAGGAAAACATGTTAATTGAGCATGTGAGGACTCGGAAGGCGCTGTAGACTGCGTGGCTCGTTCCGGATGTAGAATGAGACTCTTGGACGGATATGGTATGAGACTCTGAGAGGGAGATTGCATAGTGATACTTGTAAAGCGGTGAGTGGATATGGTATGCGGGCTGCCAGGGGGAGTGGGGAGTGAAGTCACATAGTCAAAAACGGCGTATTATCATAGTACCGGCCATGCTTCTGGTAATAAGGTTTGCGAGTAGAGAGAAGCCTCTTCATAGCTCTTTCGATTGCGTATACGTCCATCTTAACATTGCTCTTGCTTAAAGTGCCGCAGCTGTGTTATGCCCTTCCACCAGAAAAGTCAGGGTCTTTGATGAGGGGTATGACAGATCACAGATGTTTGCTGTCCACCACGTGTTGACCGGCACCTCCGTGGTCATGGGCCTCCGGCGCCCAACAGCGAGGGCGAGCTGAACAGCGCAAGGGGATGATACTACACTCGATTAGTTGAATTCTTATTCCCTGAATAATCATCAGTATAGTATTTTGCCAAAGAGATACGTGCCACCGTGGCATCAGCTACTACACCAAGTCCTGATCCTGAGGGGGATACGGAGGCAGCGAACGGTATAGATAGCGTGCGGAGATTCAGCTGTGCGGAACCCATCAGTAATATGACAAAATTCCAACAGAATGCGCTCAAACCTCTGAATGGGCGGGACGCTGAGATAGAAGCCCAAGTACAGTGCTCAAAGACGCTCACGGAACGTTTATGACCGCACGGACACACGGACATGCGAAGGTTTGCGAGGGTCGGAGTCACGCAGCAAGAGATCCACTCGAAAGAGGTCAGCATAGCTATTAGCACCAAATAAGAAGGTGTTTGATCTCACTGCTATCAATATCATGTTGCTCGATGTACACATGCCGCACTCAGGAGGTCGGTATTTGCAGCCTTCCCGGATCTACGACAGGGAGGAATTATGTCCGGTCGTCGTAGGTTCTGGGAGCACCTTATGCATCCTGGTAAGGTAGACCCAGCACAGACTCGACTACGTCGTGACTGCGTTACCCGCCGGTGACACAGCACGTGATGAACATGATAAGTGCCCTCATATGCGCGTCAACTGTATTCAACTGTGAGAACGACCTGACCGAGGACGGCGCTCATCTCTAGCGCAGGGACTTATCGCACATAAGTACTCATTCATCGAATTCCATACTCCACCGAGCATCCGAACTTTTTGAATGCGATCGCACACGCACACTGCATCCAAAATCGAGAACCAGGGAATTCTGCATACAGTACATATCTATCGATCCCTAGTCGTGTTTTTCTCACTAGTGACTCGTATTCATTCGCATTCAAAATGCACACCATGCAGGACCCCATACTGCACCAGTCGATAGGCGGGTTATGGGCGGAGCGTAGAGTTTAGCTATGGGACAGATATCACTTGAGTATAACATAGGTTTACAATGAATATATAACACGACAATCGCACGGCTTTCGTCCGGAACCATGTCCGCAAACAGGCTCTGCAGTACGTGCCAGAGACGCCCAAGTCGATAGTCGCGCAACAGTTGGGTTATAGGATAACTAGTAATCTGTGTTATACTCTAATTATATCTGGCCGATAGGTAAACTCTACGCTCCGCCCATAACCCGCCTATCGACTGGTGCAGTATGAGGTCCTGCATGGTGTGAATGCAATGTCGCACCCCCGCCAAAATGGACCCAGTGTGACACAATCTGGTCATATGACGTAGTCGAGTCTGTGCTGGGTCTACCTTATCAGAGCGGTGCAGCGTGGGACTGGGAGAGAGCATGTGCCGTCTATCGAACATCGCGCGATCGGGTTTAAGACGTGAAGCAAGAAAACAGATACATGTCGGTGGTCACGATGGGTGTCTGCGCTGGCGTCAGAAGTCGAATGAGCCGCTGGCAGAAGTTCATTGCACTGGTTGGCCTTGTCACCATATCAACGTGCAGTGCCAGTGAGGCTACGTGTATCAGGCAACAGCCACTAGAGCTTCTGTTGTATGAGTACCCGTCTCTGCGCGCCCTAGAGCCACTGAACGCCCAACCATTCTGATCAGTCAGGTGAGATACTCCAATACACAGCACGGCTCTACATACCTAGGATCTTGCCCCTTCTATGGACTTCTTGCCACGTCAGTCTTGATGCCATATCCCACCCGATTGCGGACGCTACAAGATACCGGTAGACCCGTGCCATAGTTCGACCGCCGAGACTGCCCGTCAATTGCGCCTCTTGAAATGTACGCCGCGGATCATTTGCTCACCTGATAGGTCAATCTCTTTCACTCCCGCCACTATGCACTGCGTGGTGTAAGTAGACTCGGAGGGAAGAGATGGTGAGAGTGCCTGGGGGTGTCAGAAGTATGCAACCAGCAGAAGAGCAAGTCGCAGAGCACTGTGAGCAGGGAATATAACGGCTGGAACGCAGTCGAACTCGATACAGCATATGATATGAGATGGATAGACGGAGAGCGTGCCAAGGGAGGCACATTGGGGCGTTACGAGCACGGATTGAGCTAGGAAGAATAGTGAAAATCGATAGCGTGGTCTTGCGATGGAGGTAGGACCCGTATGGCGAGAGCCCGGGCACAGTGGTGCAATCCTGCCGTGGTCGACTGACGGCGATCCATTGGTACGAAAGGTGAACGATCATCGGCGGGTATACTCTCGAAGGAGGTTTGGGCCACAGCCGACCCGAACCTGCGCCGGTAGAGGCGTTCGAGCCGTATCAGCTACAGCCCGCGACCTTTTGGGAGCGACAGTTAGAACGAGCTTTTCTAGAATGAGGGGGTCACATACACATCTCCACGTCTATGGTCAAGATCCCGCGCGTGTGACAATTGGGGAAGTATTCCTCTATAGCCGCCGTCCACTGTTCTGCATCGCCTTGTAGGACGCTGTACTCCTCAACCTGTGACGAGTCGCTGTCATCGTCGTCGGGGGGCTGTGGGTCCGGCGGACGGCACATGACGTGTAGCCGCTCCAAGTTGAGGTAGGGCGGCTTACAGAAGACCTCATCCAGGGAACAGTAGGACAAAACATCTTCGGAAAAATATGCGATCAGAGCGATTGTAACCTCCTTCAGTGCGGATGCCCCGACGTGCGACAGTCTTTCCTTGAACCAATACAGGTTGTCGACCTCGCTGGTGATCTCGAGTTTTTGCAAGGACTTGCAATGCTGTAGACCTGTCACGGTCATCGGACACGATAGTTAACATGGCTGCTCAGATACGGAGTAAGCTCGGACATCACCAATGTAACTTCTGTGCAGATTATTAGACGAAGAGTATGGATCATATAAGGGGGGTTCCTTGTATCTGAGGTGCAAGATCCGAATACTTGGAGCGAGGAGCTCCAACAGAGGATATAGTCGGGGCAAATCATACGTAGTGATCTGTCAGAGCGGCATAGGGTTAGTTGTACGTACACACATTCATGTGCCAGTGCTTACATCGAGTTCAGTGATTGTTGATGGATACAGACGACGAGCTGGATCGTCATAGAAGGGACTGTCACATGCTCGGATCTGCAGATGGGTGATGGAGGGGAATGACCAAATGGTCCCAGTGAAATTGTCCCCTGCTGCGCTGAATACGTCGTACAGGCTGAGGACTTTCAACTGAGGACATACGCCAAAGCTCCTTATGAATAAGAAAAAGGGGACTGTTGCCAAACATCCACCGGTAGAGAACCTCGCCAACTTCAAGCTGAGAAGGCGATTAACAATGTAACAGGGCAGCGGGGTCTGAATGCATATCCGTTGAGCATCATCATCGCAGTCCCAGCCATCGTATCCCGTAAAGCAACAATCAATCTGCTTGACGAGGATCGCCAAATCCGGACAGGAACCAATCGTACGAGAAAAGAGCTCGCAATCGGTGGGAGTGGCCAGCTGGACGGCGTTGTAGAGTCGACGGCGAGCATATGGCAACCAAGCACGACACGTCAACGCGCATGCGCGGAGCATTGTGTACATCAGTCGCGCATGGCCAATGGAAAGCTCGGGGAGACTGTCCATGATGAGCAGACGAACATCCGGCGGCAAGACGACCGGTGGTTTTGTAGAGGTCATCGCAGTGAAGTCACAGTTTATGATAGATCGATATCGACGTGGTTGGTTTGGAGTAAGATAAGACCTCCGATGTTTGTACATGTTAGGGTTAGAAGCTATCGGCTTGCCAGTCCAGTCCCAGTCCAATCTCCAAATGACATATCGCGGAACTGCCATACTTATGTCCTCGCCTTTAAATCTTCGATGGCGTGGGAGCAGACATTCGTAGCGAGTTCCTGAGGCTGGGCACTCAAGTGTTCTCTGCAGCTGACCGCGAGTCGGATGATGACATAGGTAGGAACGTCATCAACGGCATTCAGATCTTCGAAAGGTCGTGGATGACACGACTCATCTGTCAGTCATGAGAAGTCCCGATACCTGTCGGGAGATACAACAGATGTATGAACTCGTGTAGGTGAATAGTGTAAACACGTCCGGGGTAATGAATTGACGATCGTAGTACACGAGTTGGTAGGTGTAAGAGACATGAAGATGATGTACGCCACCGGAGGCACTGGGGGCGTAGAGATCAGTTACGGGTTGAGCATGGAAGACGATGAGATGTCGTACCTCCAACTACACCTGCACAGGCTTGGGCTTCCGAGCGTGGAACAGCGCGACTACCCCAACGACCTGCAATTCATACTCCTCGAACATCTCACCCAGCGCGCCCCTCAACCCCTCCTCCGAGTCCGCCGCATTCCCAAAGACGCCCTTCTTGTTGTACAGGCGGATCATGCGGGTTCCAAGCCAGGTGTGCTGCACTCCCTGCGCGAGGACCGTCGAGCCGTACACGACGCCGCCAGGCGCGAGCGCGGGGATGACGGTGCGGAAGATGTCCGCCGCCTTCTTCGGGAACGCGCCGGGAAGGCAGTGGAAAAGGTAGTAGAGCGCGACAGAGTCGTACTTGCCGCGCATGTCCGGCGGCAGCGGCGTGAAGACGTTGTGCTCGACCGTCTCGACCTTTCCCTTGTATCCCGCCTTCGTGAGCCGCTCTTTCGCGAATGCGAGTGTGTTGGGGTTCAGGTCGACGAGAGTGATGAGCTTTGTCTTGGAGAGGGCGCGGATGGACGCGGCGGGGTAGAAGCCTGTGCCGACGCCGATTTCGAGGTGGGCGGACTCGCCTAGGTGTTTCTGATAGAACGGCAGCAAGGTCTTTCCAGTACTACAGCGCCAGCCAAGGTTGTTGGCCAGCGTGAGGACAATGAAGTCGTAGAGTCGGAGGAAGAATGTGCTGTAGATCCAGGCGGATGCCTCCATGTTTGGCGGGAACGAGAACTGGGGAAGGGACACAGGAAGTTTAGGCGTAAAGTATAGTCGGGGCCTGTGATTATGATTGAGTTCGCAACATTGGACAATGAAGGGAATCTGACTGCGAGGAAGCAATGGTGGTGATAGAGCGTAATAGAAATCGCAAGCGACAGCGGCGTGGGTTCGCGGAGAACGTTGGACAACGTCCTAAAAATAAACATGACAAATCGACAGATGTCATAGCCCAGGATTCATGCATCCGTGCACCCAAGGTTCGTGGCGACGCAGGAGGACCCTAATACATAGAATGGAAAGACAAGCACTTGGACTCGAGTCTCGACCTGTTCGCGCTCGTAGATTAGATCGGGAAGCTGATGCCCTAACATGCGCAAACAACGAAGCTGGCAATCATGCTCTCGAGTCTCCGACTCGAATTTCGGGCCAATACTACTTTGTGCATACATCTTGACGGACAATTATCGCAGGCCTGGAACGCGAGCTCCCGAGACTGCTCAGCCTCTTGAACACGTCGCGCTGTCAATAATCACAACAATCTCCACAAATAATCGCCGCGGCCCCGCAGCGCCACCAGGCGCCACCACAATCACACCATTGATCCGTCAGTAAGTAAGCCTTGTTCCTCTCTAATTCCTACCCACTCCAACTGGACTGTTGCCAGAGTTACCATTATGTCCAGTTGCGTCAATCAAATGTCGTATCTTTGTGCTCATAGGTTTACTGCGCACTGCGTGTATGTACGAATTTCATCTAGGCGCTGATATTCACTCTTACTTGCAAGTCACTTGCGAACGATGTTCAGACATACTTAGACGAGCTAGAGGGTTTGGATCAATTGAACCCCTTGCACAAAAATGTGACTTTGGAAATAAAGGCGGTGAATAGCTTTTGCACAGATATGCCGTGTCGGCAGCAACCGTCCTTGAGCTCAAGGTCGGGATATCGATCATCTAATCTCATGACACGTGGTGTGGCACTCGGACAATCTGTCGTTGTCAGGGCGTCAGCTTGGCTTTACTTAGCTGACGAGCACGAATGGAGCACGATCAGGGCACCTTCGTTATACATTTACGCAGCATTTTGCCTGCAGCAGCACTCCCAATGCCGCTGTTTGGTGCTCTGACCAGTGACAGCTCGGTCGCCCAAGCACCCTCTTACTGACCCCGTCCTAGTACTAGGTATGTCGTGTAACTACAGTGCGCCAGGGCGTCTAACCGTCCCGCAGTTCCAGACAACGACTTTCGGCATCTATTGAGAACGGGGAACGAGGAGGCAGGGCGTTGTGGACATGGCTAACTATCACCCAGCTCACGCTTCGTCTGGGGGTATTGTTGCGCATGCAGTGCTTGCCGAAACATCGGAGGGTGGCTCTCCAGGCCTCAACCTTCCTCCCCTGGACAGCACATCGGGAGCCTTGTACTTGGGGACGATATTTAGCATCATGTGCGTGCGCTTGCATCTCCTGGTCAGTATTTCGATAACCTCGTGGTTCGACGTGGACAGATTGTATGGCTGTACGTTGAACCAGACGTACAGGTACTTCCGGTTGTACCCGAGGGACTTCGCTGTGTTCAAGGGCCTTGTACGTCGTCCGGCTCTTCTCGGAAAATATAATTGAACCAATCACTTACGTGTTGTCCACAGGTAATCATACTCTGGTAGACACGTCTTATGCACCCAGCAACCGTATATGCTTGCTAACACTTCTGCATCTATAGCATCTCCGACACGATGCACGCCATAGCCGCAGCTGCTGCATGGTAGGCGGCAGGTCACCTAACGCAGGATATTCCGCTGAACGTAGATCGTAGCTATTTTCGGATGATCACAAGTTTCCTCCATCCGCAGAACCTGACTATCGGACACTGGTCAGTCTTCGTGTTTCCGTCTCATCTCAAACTTTTCATGCTCAGGCTCTGCGCGCCCGATATAAAGGTCCACTCGCGTACGTCTGAATTTCCATTAGCTTGCATGAGCTGCTCGCTGATCAGTCCACGTAGTCAATAACTCCGTGCACGGTAAGTACTTCAACACTTAATCGAATGAGCTAGAATGACGGAGGTCCCGCATCCGGCTCGTAGATCATTACGATCTTTGCATGTCAAAGGTGCGTACTAGTCTATCTCTGCTGGACCGGAGCGCTGAGCGCTACTCCATAGCTTCTATGTCCATAGGGTCTGGATCAGTAAGTTCCCCAACGCAATCTCAACGCCTTGCTGCTCACGACCACTACCGGACCAGTCGGACCACGCTACCGAAGTATTCGGATCGTTGTGTCCATAGCGGTACGCGATTTTCGCCATTCCCTGTAGATCTGCTGCTGAACAACGTATCAGATATTCTGCATGCTCATCTTCTTCGGTGAGTCTGAATCTGGGCTGATCATCCACTATCGATCCCCTCTTTGACCAGCTTAAAACTTCGCATTACGGGAATAGGGTTCGGCTGCGGTCCGTCGCTCTCCTTTCCTATTGCTTGCGATCATGTCGCTGACTAGGAATGTTATAGCCATCACTGTGGAGGGGTGCGCCATCTACTTACCACGTGGATCTTTGCTGGTTATTGATACCCTACGTGATCAATAGATTCTTACGGAGTCTTGAAGATTTCAAAGACGTCACTGTAAGCATTTTGACCTTTCCGTTCGCAGTATCTGATGCAAGACCTCTATCGTCCTCAGTGGATGGTCTCGACTTTCTACGGCGCAGCAGTTCTGATCGATATACTACTAACCACTACCCTGATCACTGTGCTCCTGAAGAGTCGCACGGGCTTCAGACGGTCAGTGCGCATTCCCTCTCCCCATAGCTATCCTGCAGATACTAACGCACTTATACACGCTCAGGACGGACTCGACAATCGAGGTGCTCATTCTTTACAGCATCAACACTGGTGCATATCTCTCGTCCTCCTCTCATTCCACACGTCGCTCACAGTGCGACAACAGGTCTCGTGACAAGTATCATGGGCGTGGTCTGCTTCGTTTTCGTGCGTAGACCGTTGCGACGCATCGCATCTATATCGCATGCTCAAGAAACCGTTTCCTCACAGGCGATCATCCTTCCCGGCAACCTGGTCTACATCGGATGCAGCCTCGTGGGTGCCAAGCTCTACGCCAATTCAGTCCTTGCCGTGTACGTCTTTTCCCTCCCTTTTTTCCCTCCACTCTCGGTCGATGTGTTCCTATGCTCCTGCGCCGCTCTCCCCCTGCTCAGTGCTGATGCTGATGTGCATCCAACCGACTCGGACCCCCACAGCTTGAACTCGCGGAGAGCACTGTCGAATCGGCTCGCGGAGCGCGTCGAGATGGGCACCTTCGAGGCGCACATCGGCCAGACACAGCGAAGACCACACACGAGCGACGAGGCAGACTCTGAGATGGCTACGATGACGGACGGTGCGAGGACCCATTGCCAGGTGCGTCGTTCGTCCCTGCATACTCTCCCTCAATCCCTCACGTTAAACCCCCCATTTTGACTTGATAATCGGTAGGCGGCATCCGAGGACGCGACGTCGATGAACTCCAGTAGAGCCGGGGATTGTGACGGCGAATGCGGGGATCTGAAGGACAAGGACGTCGATGACTCGAAGCGCATATCGTTGACGTTATGAACAGATGATTATGATTGCAGTGGTCTGCTCTATATATGGTAGGACTACCTTATTCAAAAAGAATGATGCAGTACTCGTATTCAAGAGCAAAAGTGACTCGCCAAGACTTCAGCCCCGCGAGGGGCGCTGTCATTGTACTAAGCGAGCAATCAAGGCACGGTGTTTCTTTTGCCGTATTATTCAGGTTTCTGTGAGAGTGCCAACACAAACATCTTATCCACACTGTACTTGCCTCCGGCGCAACAGCGTGTTGAACACTCCGATGCACCAGATAACAATGATTGGTAAACACACCGGAAGTGATGCCAGCGGCCGGGAGGCTCTGGTCCGCGCGTGCACTAATATTCCAAAGACGATTGAAGATCGCCCGTACAGTCGCGACCTTGAATGGTCAGCCAGATCGCATCGGGAAGCCAATAGCTTCTAACTATAACAGCTACAAACACCACGTGCCATGCCGCCCGGCTTGGAGTATCCGGTCAGCACTTCGCTTTTCGATTGTCATGTCATCGCACCCGCTTTTCACATCTCACCAACTTGCAGCGGCTCAAGTCGTCTGATATTTTCTCAGTACAGACTCGCTGTCGACCCGAGGTTGGCTACCAGTCCGAGTCATTGATTACGATGATCGGAAACGGACTTGATGTGGGGCCGTGGCAGACTGCAATGATTATCGCTGAACGCAATAAAACGCGATTTCTGATGAGCTATGACCATTGCAATATGTACCTCTGGCGCGAACTGGGTCGCCGTTTGGGTGATCGGCACAAATCGGGCTGATAAACGGAGCAAAGGTCCGAGTCATTTGCAGGTGCGCCAGGGTTTTCTGAGCAGCTTTATATACGTAACTTCATTTTGACGTCCCAACAGACAGTGCATTCTTATTCAGGACAGATGTTGAGCGCATCGAAGCATCATAGATCAGAAACTCACACCTGCGCATTTAATCCGTCTTCCATCTGGTGTACGTTGCCTATAAATGTGTTGGTCTTCGAGCTTATTGATATTGTTTCCCGGATCACTCTTAGGCTCTTCCGTTTGAACACAGCAGCGCATTCATCAGATCTCCCTTAATCATGAGCTACAGCTACCAGAATGTCAATTCTGAATCAGCTGCGGCATCTCAAGCAGACTCTCTGGCATCAGCCTCCACTCCCACCTCCTGAGTGCCGTCGAAAACGAGCGAGAGATTGGCAAGGCTGCGTTTTCTTGGGCTATAGAAGCTATATGGAAAGCATCTCCCTGCTGGTGAGCTGTGTCATGTCGATATCTGCACCCCTGCTTGATGCTGACAGGTTATTCCGTGTAGAGTCTGCATCAAGATAAGGCCGTCTCAGTGGACGGTGGAGAGATACTAGCCCGAATAATCATGCCCAAGCCCGCAGATGCCGGCGGACAAGAGCTCAGTATACCCGGTTCTGATCTGGTATAATGGTGGTGCGCTGACTGCCTCTTGTCGTGAAGAGATGATTCTTCCCGGTGCTGATGCAGAGAAATGCAGGATGGGTTGCTGAAGATATCGACCTCGACGACAACCACCTCTGCTCGATCAGCGTGGACTTGCCGCTTGCCGTACTAGTGAACGTCAATTACAGGTCGGTGGTATCATCACTGCGCCATCACGGGCCCTCATACTGATCCTCAGACGACGACAGGCGTGCCCCAGAGCACCCATTCCCTACTCCGCTTGAGGACAGCTACGCTGCGTTGAGATGGGTAAGTTTTCCCGCCTGGATCGACGATGCCTGGCCCACTACAGAAGCTGACCAGGCTTCATAGGTCGTCGGCAATGCTGCAGACCTTCTTCTCTCTCTAGATAAGGGCCTCATCGTCGGTGGCGACTCCGCAGGGGGCAATATCTCTGCCGCCATAGCCCTTAGGGCGCGCGACGATCCGTTCTTCAGCAGTACGAAGATTACCGGTCGATACCTCCGGGAATCCATCGTCCTTCACCCCCTCGCCCCCGCACCGGCGCAGTGGAAGGCGGAGCTGCGCTCGTTCGAGAAGAACAAAAACGCGCCGATTCTGACAGACACTTGCGGCCTTAAACTCCACGAGTCTCAATTCGCTGACTACATACATGTGCTTGAAACTTTGACAGAGATCTATTAAGCTCCGCCGATAGATCTCCGCGTTTCGCCCCTACTTGCGCCGTCTCACGCCTGACTCCCCCTATTTCCCTCGGTCGTCTATGAAAGTGAGTCAGTCGTAACACTATCGATGGCATTTCTCTTGCTCAGTTTGACTCGAACAGGTGGCAAGATGCAGACGATGTGATCCCTTATTGGAGGACATGTGGTCTTCAACGCCACTGGGCGTCGACGTAACCTTGAACTTGGGGTATAAAGGTTGCCGAAATATGACTTTGTGTGCGTCTAACTCGCACCGAGCTTATCGAACACAGACGGGTGTGGGAAGCATCTCCTTCGACGAGCACCGGGGTGACCAGTCACCGTTGGCCAATCCAAGGTTTCTAACCGCTGTCTCGCACTATATAAGCTCTGACGAATCGCTCGGATCGCCAGTGCGAGGCCCGCCCCATCACGGTGAAACTCGAGAGTCTCAACGCCGATGGACAAGTTAGACCCCGAGATATCCGCTGCGCTCCGCGCCAACCTGCGATTCTCTGAACAGCCGCCGCCCCCTCCAGGAGGAGTGACAATCGAGTACGCCAGACAATGGGTGCACACCGTGTTTGGTGCATTGGCAAAACACTATGGAGAGCGCCTTCCGAAAGGTGATATTCTAGATGCGGCCGAATACCCGTTACGTATTCTTCTGACCGGCTGTTTGACGATAGAATCAGCGTATGTTGTTGTTGAGAAGCGCGTTCCGGTGGATGGCGGAGAGATTCCGGTTCGTATTGTGAGGCCCACTAGTGAGGATGGAAATTCAACGTTCCCGGTGCTTGTTTGGTACCATGGTGGAGGTGTGTACACCCGAATCTTTCTTCAGGACATATTCATAAGTAACATCGCATGGATCCAACTTCACTCAGCGTGGACCTTTGGAGACCTCGATGCAGATGACAGTCACCTGCGATCCATCAGCGTGGATCTGCAACTTGCAATCGTCAACGTGGATTACCGGTTCGTGCAGTACATGCAATCAATTGCCTGTGCCTGACAGGTGCTTTCCACAACCCGAACAGACTGGCGCCAGAGTACCCGTTTCCTACACCGTTCAATGATTGCTATGCAGCTCTCAAGTGGGTGAGTCCTAAGAGTGGATGCGTACTCATCTCCACCAAGCTCACTACGTGTGTTGGTTGGAGGTTGTCAACAACGCCTCGGACCTTCGTATCGCTGTCGACAAGGGCCTCCTAGTCGGGGGAGACTCAGCCGGCGGAAACCTCTCCGCAGCCGTCGCGTTGCAAGCTCGAGATGATCCGACCATTCCTCTCACCGGACAATACCTTCGCGAGCCCCCTACAATTTACTTAGGCGCTTCACCGCCGGAGAAGTACCTCCCGGAGTGGCACTCTCCCGAGGAGAACAAGGACGTCGGCGCCGCTTTCGTGAGCGTATTTGCCGGCATAGACTACATGAGTATGTAACGCGATCTTCAAGAACCTCCACGCTTTGTTTATGCTCAGTCAATGTCGTCGTGAATGACTGATCTTGCCTTGTTTTGATCCGGAAAGAACTGTATGGTGCGCCGAAGGACGACTTGCGAATCGCTCCACTCCTCGCCTCTTCACACGCTGGACTAGCCCCTGCGTTCATGCAAGTCATGGAACTCGACCACCTGCGAGACGAAGGCCTCTTCTACGAGAGAGCCTTGCGCGAGGCAGGCGTCCCTACCAAGCTCGTGCTGTACGTCCGTCCGCATCTTTACCTTCTTTTATGTCGTCTGCTTTCAACAATGCGGAGGGGGACGGTACACTGATAATTGCTCTGATCTGTGTTTTCAGGTATCATGGCGTCCCGCATAGCTTCTACTACATGTTCCCGGAGATAGAGGCTGCGAAAAAGGTCGATCGTGACGCACGGGATGGGCTACGGTGGCTGCTCAGTTTCACAAACAAGTCTTAGTGTGTGGCTATATCCATGTCTGTGCTCTTGCCATGTCAAAGTATGGAGACATAACGGTTTCAAGGTCACCAATGGGGGAGTCTTTGATTGTTCTAGCGTTCGTTGAGCTCAACGCGCCCGCAGGAGAACCTAGCTCCAGCATGACTACTAGGCTCGTCTCTCCCTAGTATAACATTCACCCCAGTGTCGTTAAGTTCAATATGATGTTGGACTGTGCTGAACAATTCCCTGTAGAAAGTGGGCAAGCTCTGCCGTACAGTGGCCTCTAGATGATCTGACTTCTGTAACTTACATAACCGAGTATCTATGGAGATTCAGAAGGCGCAAGTGTGTTTTCAAGGCTTGTAGCAGTACATAGGACTAGTCTCGGAGCAAGGGATACAGCAGCAAGGGCACCGTCGATTTTTCCTATTTTACTGACTTTTTCGTGTCGAAAGTGCGCGCGCGTCAGTCGGAGATGAGCGGCCACAGCTGTATGGCGGTGCTGCAGGCGCCAGGCCAGCTGGATTGACTGACCCGCGACCTGGACGCGACTGATGTGTCCATATCTTTGTCCACCTGCAGTGAGCACAATGAGCCTCAGACAATCCACAACGCGCAACGAGTTTCCCTCCCCTTTCATGGCTCTCGGGCACCATCAACCTATCACCCTCGTTGAGCTCAGGATGCGTCAGTTCTCAGGCAAGATTCGCTCCAAGCCGAATTGGTGGGAAAAGGTCAAGGATGCCGCCATAGTTGCCAAGTGGCGCCAGGAAATAGTGGACCAGGACCGTCAGCTCGTCGACAAGCTGTGGGGTGGCGAGGAGTATTTCGAGCATGGTGACGGGGAGAAGAAGTGGCCGCGCGATCCCATCACGGCCGCGCAGATCGACTACATCTTTGTGGAGTTGGAGCATGTCGCCAGTCAGCGCGACCCAAAGACAGGGATCTTCGTACGTCCGTTTGGTCTGCAAGCTTCTATGTAGTCGCTGACAATGATTATAGGCAACGTCAATTGGAAAGGTTTATGAGTCTCGATCGCTCATCTCTCCTGAGCTTAAGAGAGACCTGCTTCAGGGAGTTGCGCTCCTCGAGGGTGTCCCTGAAGATGAGCAAGATTGGCACCCCGGGGCCAACAACCAAGTCCTTGACCTGGTCCATCCTTCTCTCTACTGCCTCCGCATTGGCTCGTCCTTCGTACGGGACCCCAGGGCCGATGAAAACGCGCCGGAAGTCGTCTCCATGGACGAGTACGTCGCGTGCCGACCCGACCTCTCATTCCACTCTAAGTTGGTTTCCTATGCCGTCTCGACCAAGTACCAATGGCTCCCCACCGACTTCTCTGTCTCGAGCTTGGGTGAGGTCGAGTGCCTCGGATATATCAACAACATCCATCCTACTCATCGCGCCTCTTTATACTGTCCTATCACTGCGACTATTGCGCGTTTCATTCCTTTGTTTGAGCGTGTGCTCTCGGACACACTCTCCGCCGATCCAGAGCTGGCCGTGCAGGCCCGCCCACGTGAATGGTATGAAGAAGAAGAACCAGATGATCTGGAGACGGACGAGCAATACGACGCTTGCTATTGCGAGCATAAGTGGCCGACCATCCCGACCCAGATCCCTTCAAGCCGCAGCCTGCAAGTGAGCGGGTCGACTGCTCACTCAAGGACTGCAATATACAAGTGATCGTCAAGCTCGCAAACATCGTCCTCACGCCGGAAAATCCGAAGTATCCCGGTGGTGCATGGCACGTCGAAGGGATGGCGAACGAAAACATCGTCGCGACCGGGCTCTACTACTATGCGTGCCAGAACATCACCGAGTCGCGGCTTGCCTTCCGCTCTGTTGTTGGCACTGTCTCTGGCACTGAAGACTCGCAGCGTAACCTCAGATACGAGCAGGATGATCAGAGGGGGTACGTCGTCGCGTACGGCTTTGGGCGCGACGATGCGCTCAACCAGCAGCTCGGACATGTCGTTGCAGAGGAAGACAAGTGCATCGCCTTCCCCAACGTATATCAGCACCGTGTGGACGCGTTTGAGCTCGTGGACCCATCAAAGCCCGGGTACCGCAAGATCCTGGCCTTCTTCCTGGTTAATCCAGACACCCCGATTCTGTCCACGACAGATGTGCCACCACAGCAACAGGACTGGGTGCTCCAGGCACTGGAGATGGCGCCAGCCCTCCAGAAGCTCCCGCAGGGGCTCTTTGACATCATTGCTGGGCATGTGAAAGGCAGCGTCATCTCGCGTACGGAGGCGGAAATACATCGTGCGAGACTGATGGAGGAACGATCTCATTTCTTGGTGAACCACAACGAGGAGGTCTACGAGGTCCCGTTCAATATGTGCGAGCACTGACTCAACTCGATAGTGAGTTTGTAGTGTATGATGCATATTATGCAGTTGTGACGTGCTGCCCTATCGGAAGACGAGTGAGACATGTCGACGCGTCTCATCCATCACCGGCGAAATAGATTGCGTTGACTCGACGCTGTAGCATGATTCCGTATTCCCCACAGATCCTATCCACTCCAGCACGGTAGCACCTCATGTGCTTCTCGTTGGATCCCCGTCTCGATAGTGGGTCTGCCTGCCATGGGCATCGGGGATCCTTAGCGCATCACCACTGATTTTCGGCGTACCACGTCACTTCAATGATGATAGTGTGAGTGCTCGTACTATGTCTCTCAACATTGCCCCGAACTCTGTTCTGCACGTAGTGCAAGCATTTGTTCCTTCAAATCAACACAGTCTTTATATCACCTGGAGGTACAGAGTCATCGTCATGGTAGCTCAGTAGCAAGTCAGCGCGAATCATCCTCATCGAATATCAATTGCGCGGGACCCCTGTGAGATGATGACGAAATTTTCTAGTCACTGAGGCAACACGCACACCTACCGTTTCTCTTCGCCCTGCGGGAGTACCATGAGCATGAACCCGTAAAATTGCGTACATAACTAGCCGTCTATCACTCACATTCTCTATCCAGCCGATCTGTGCCGTCTTTTCCGCGCCGAAACGAAGGATGAGCCTATAAGGTTTCTTGTACATATTGCGGGCGGCCAGCATTCTGTTGAGAGGTACACCAACCAACTTGGAGACGTCTGCACGAACAAGGCAGAGACGTTTGAATTTCTCTGTCATGGGGTCAGCATCATTTGCTCGCTAGTAGGGGAGTATTTTCTGACCTGGCTCTGCGCTTCGCCAGGGTGGGTTCTTCTCGCTCCCGGTATACTTCAATATCTCGTCGGTGATCTCTTTGAGTTCCCTCGATTTGTGATACGTCATACAAAACTCCATCGAGAATTCCTTGCCATCGCTGATGGGATCATCCTAGGCGAGACAATCTCACAAACGGACCTGAGCTAGCTGAGAACTCGTGAATTACCTTATTTACCAACGTTGAGAATCCATCGTCAAAATGTAGACCAGCCATGCTTGAGTCGGCAAGGTCAATCCGTTTGCGATGCTCGGGATCGAAAGGATTGACTTGTATGCACACGGGCGTGCCATAGGTCGCGGGGGCCTTGCGCGACGAAACATAATGCTCCAGATAATAGACGATTGCTCCTTCGGAGACTGCTTTCCCCCTGAAGGTAATGAAATCACATAACGACACATGGTTAAGTATGAGGAGGATACTCACATGCTTTCCTCCGGCCGATAGAGGCGCAAGCCTACCTTATCAAGCGCGCTCTTGAGATTCTCGTACAACCACTCGTTTGCGGAGAAGCCCCCGATAAGGAACACCGACTGTCAAGGAATGATGAGACATTTCTGTGACATGAAGGCACAAGTGACATCGCTTGCCGATATCGCACGACCTCGCGCGGAGCGGAATTGTGCAAGGATCGATGAGATAATGCCTTCAAGAGAGGAACTGAAGAAGGATAGCATCTCATTGCTGTGGTTAGGTAGCACGCAGTTAAGTGAACTATTAGGATTTCAGTCGTCATCTCACTTACTAGGTCAGATGGAGCTCCCCATCCTCCACATCCTCGCTGCCTGTTTCGATATAGAAGCCACGGGTAGATTTACTAGAGAAATGAGGCTTGACATCCCTGTCGAAGATTCGCATGAGCTTCTCGATGAGTCGCTCGCTATTAGGATGTTTGCCGACGCGTTCTTAGATGCCTCCCTTAGTTCTCCTAGATAATAATAATCAATGGTCTGAGCAACGAACCTTCCAGGAATCCCTTCACGCGCATATTGACAATTGTCGAACCTTGAACAATGCCTGAGTTGATTGATCAGTGCGATGATCAGGCGAGGTTGCACTGAGATAACGTACAATCGGGAATCGTCGGCTCTTCGACCTTAAGAGGCGTAGTCGAACAGAAGACATAGCTACTGATGTCGACAGTACCTCCCCCTGCGTCGACTATCATAACCCCTTTGTCCAGCTAAATTCACTAATTCATAAGCATTTTCTCCAGACGACATGATGGTTACCACTGGAGACGCACCTCTACTTTGTCGCCTATCGATTCCCTCTGCAAGCAGTAATGGAGGCCCGCTTCACCTTCGGTCACAAAATGGATTCGCGTATTACTGGAGGAGATATCGGGAACTAGCTTTGCCTCAATCGCAGCATGGCGCATCTTATCCTGTTGTCGGTCCTCCCACCCATTTGGATGAGTCAACACGAAGTGAATGCTATCCTTGATCTCCTCCCAGAGGCTTTCATGATTAGTTGGACGCGTCTCATTGATGTAAGTCTTCGCACAGTCGACGAGGCGTTCAAGGAAGTCGGCGAGTACGTTCACAATTGTCTTTCCTGGCGGGAGAGGCGAGACATGCTTTCTGACTTCTTCGTTGTCGAGATGATCAGGTATGAGATGCATCTTGAACCTGTACTTGGCCAATCAGGATGACACTATTGAGTTCTCAATACTTTCTGATGTACCATTTTACCAGGATCAGATCCTTGTATGCGGGGTCACGTCGCGTCTCCGGAGACGCTGCTTCTGCACCCCACGAGTGTACTGTTCCATCAGGTCGATAGTATAAGATTGAAGGGGTGCGGCAGTGTTGCGCCGCGTTGGCCTGCCCGGGGTATCTATGGGTTCGCAGTTCAGTCAACCGATCTTACCGTCGTCACCACGAGCTACTGACCGTCTGATTGTATCAATCTTAGGTACCTGTCCTGGGACAAGCACTGCGTATGACATGCCGGAAAACGTTGTCCCGACGTCGATACCGAGCACCAGCTGTCGCTTGGAGCCTTTGTGAGGTGGAAGTGTTATCATGGTAGTTACTCGGTGGCTAGCAAGGAGAGAGGTATTGTTGCAGGAAGTGGGGGAGGGCACTGAAGAAAGTAGCTGGTTGGAATGCCTATGAGCACTCGACGCGGCGGGAGGCGTGAGGCGTGCACGTTGTCGCTGGCCCTCACGGTGTGCTGCGGTAGCTGCAGCAGAAGCACTTCGACGATCTAGTATACAGTTCAATATACTGCAGAACAGGATGCTCAAGAATCAGAACTTTACGTCAAAGAAGTGAACCTGAAGGAAACAACCTGTTCAGAGCTTCGGGCCTTTAGGGTTGCGACGTGGGCAAGGCATGGCGAGGTGTGGAGTTGTGTGAGGTAAGGTAGGAACACAAGCAGAGGGTGATACGCCATCCACACCACTCCACCATTTGGACGACTCCGCTCTCGCGATTCTTGGTGCCGTGTCCCATTCGTCGCCAGATTCGTAACCCCGCTACAATTTATGAGCTGGCTAACTAACTGCCTGTGTCTGCATGGAGTCGTATCATTGCAACGGTCCCTTCGACGACCTCAGGCGGCGACTTCAAGCCAAGAATCGTTGGAAAGGAGCCTGGAGCAGGGAGTATTGGCTGCAGTGGAGACGCAACCTGGTAGAATCACTATGGAAGTGGATGAGCTCGGCGCACATGGCACCGAACTCCAAGCTCAACTTCACAAGCAGCACCACCGAGAGACAGCCGACATCCTCCAAAGACGAACCGCTGAGCTCAATGACGCCAAAGCACGCCTGAATGAGATCAAAGAGCACGCCACTCAGCTCGAAGCCCAACTGGAAGCGTGCAAGCAGCGGGAGCGAGACACGGACGACGTCCTTCAGAAACGAACCACCGAGCTCAGGGACACCAAAGCGTACCTGAACGAGCTCGGGGCGCACACCACACAACACGAAGCCCAGCTACTAGAAGCGTGCAAGCAGCGGGGGCGAGACACGGACGACGTCCTTCAGAGACGAACCGCTGAGCTCAATGACGCCAACGCACGCCTGAATGAGATCAAAGAGCACGCCACTCAGCTCGAAGCCCAACTGGAAGCGTGCAAGCAGCGGGAGCGAGACACGGACGACGTCCTTCAGAGATGCACCACCGAGCTCAATGACACCAAAGCGTACCTTAACGAGCTCGGGGCGCACGCCACACAACTCGAAGCCCAACTAGAAGCGTGCGAGCAGCGGCGGCGAGAGACAGAGGACCTCCTGCAGAGACGAACCAAAGAGCTCAGTGACGCCGAAGCATACCTTACCCTCATCGACGACGTATCCCCCCGCGAGGTCGTGCAGATCATCGAGCATATCAACGGTCAGATCTCTCAGTCCGCCTCCATCATCTCCAAAGCTCCCGAGTTCTCCTTTGACGGTCCGCTCCATGCCACGGACTCGGAGGCCGCTCGAACAAGACTCGAGCAAGCGTCCTTCCTTGGATCGGACCTTCTCGCATCCCTCAATCGAGCATCATCGTTGCAGAGCTCTGCGCTAGTGAAAACCGCGCTGAGAGCAGGGATGGCGGACTATGCGCGACGTGTAGGGAGCAGTTGGGATGTCAGCGCCGTCAACAGCCCATCCTCAATCGGCGACGCATACCTCAAGCTTCGAGAGAAAGGTGGGTATTCCATCAACGTTCCTGGTAGCCCGGCGCTGAGTAGGTCGCAGAGCCCCAGGCTGTTGCTGGCCGGTGGCGGATCCTCGCTCGTACGTACACTAGGGCCGACGATGATCAAGTTCGGCAGGCATCATTAGATGACCTCTATAATTTGATCACCGACATCCTTCTCGTCTGCGGCACAGCCGGGGGCCGAGAGAGCATCCTGGAGGTTGTTGCGCGGGATTTCGAGGGCGAGCTCCAGAACATTACGAAACTTGCTCTCAAGTTTCAGCGCACAGCGGGTGAGCGCATCGTTTCGTGCGACTACACGATCCTCGGAGCGAAGCCCAGCGTCGCCTTCGATCCCGCTCAAATGGAAGCACGTACCGTTGCAGAGTCTACGACCCCACCGTCCTCCACCAACCGTGTCCTCTGCACGACCGAGCTAGGGTTGATCGCGGAAAAGACTCTTGGTTGCAGTAAGCGCTACACCCAGTCACAACCGAGGAGTGTGGAGACGACAGTTCTGAAGAAGTGCATGGTGATGTTGACGGAAGATTTGAAGACGTCCCGGAGCAGGGCCCGGCACAGTGATAGTGAGTACCTGCAACACATCATCACATCAGGCCACACCCATCATCATTTGCACGCACCATGTCAGATACAATCTCCGAATCACCGCAGAGCACCGACGTGGTCCTATCTATGACTAGTGCAATATACGGTGGTTGAGAGTATGGTGAGTGATATGCTCCCCTGCCGAAGTGAACATCATGTTGCTAACCTCTCGTTCGAAGGAGAATCGATACATACCTAATCAATTGTAGCACCCCGCCGTTACGCTTACTATTTATCTCTACAAGGCTGTATACTTTTCATGGATGTATTGTAGATGGTACCTCGAATGGTATCACATACGATGGAGGTATAAGCCTTATTTGAAGCTTGCGCTAGTATAACCGTCAAAGATCTGTGGCAGGAACTGCTAGCAGCGTGAATCGGGCGGTATGTGATGACTCGTACCTCGTACCACCTCCCAGCAATCACATACGACACCATTTGCATGGTGAAGGCCGTGATGGAGACTCCGAGTAAGAAGATATTGATGCTGGTACTAGTACTTAGCGCTTAGCATGAGCGCGTCGAATAGTGTGCGAGGCAGAATGCTGCCATTCTGCCATTTGGCATGTGCCAGCGGCAATTGCCATTCTGCCGGGGAAGGTAGCGGGCAAAATATGGCAGATAAACCTAAGCGCCGATGAGCACACAATCAATTCTCGTCATATGCTGACCCGTAGAGCTGATGGAAGTATAGAAACAAGTTTTTAACAGCTTTCAAAATGCGACAAGAGAGGATCGGGGCGATTTGGAAGGTTTTGAGACCATCCCACAAGTAGTCTGAGGTAGACGCCGGACGGGGTGATTGGGTCCACTTGCTCAAAGGCCAATTAGTCGACATTGTCTCGCATTCAGTCTGTAAAATTCACTCTAGTTCACTTCGGAAGTTTCGAGATTAGAATTGAGAGCAGGAATCCTGCAGAAATTGCGGTACGGACTCGCGCGGGCGCCGAATATCTGCCAGATTTTGCCGCCTTTGGCAATTGCCGTTGTGCCATATGTAACGGCTCGCGCCTATCCCGGCGCTCAACATTCCTTATCCGTCCCACTCTCGTTTAGGATACCCTTTCCCATCACTTCTTCGTCTCTCCTTCATCCCCTTGTTCCGAGTTCTACTCCTCCTTCCGCTCCTTTCCGACCTTTTTGATCTCGTGACCATTGCGATAGTATATAAGTACTACAGCTTGTAGGGCGATGCCCCCAGTGTTCCAGCAATCGACAGACATTAGCCCTGTCACTCCAAGCTCGAACCTCTCTCTCGTGCCCGTCACCGAGTCGCAAGCGACTCGCGAACGTGGCATATTTTTGACAGTCCCGTCTCTCCGGAACACTCTCATCGCTCTACTCTCTGCTAGTCGACCATCTGGGCAACGTCGAGTCTGATCAACTCGTCACTCCGCACGGCGACTAGCTCCTCTCTTTCTCTCTCTCTCCCTATCTTCTTGTCTCTACAACTGTCTATCGCCTCGAGGTCTCATCAATACCCCTTCAACATGTCTGCACGGTACAATCTGCGCCGACGCGTCGGTACCCCGCCAGTCACGGAGACTATCACCGGTGAGCACGTCGCCGCTGCCGATAGAATTACTGACAGCCGCACTGGATCTAGCCCTCAGTCCAGCCCTGTGGCTCCCGAGAGTCCTCGTCTCGGTGCCGAGCGTAGGGCCAATCTGACTTATAGTCAGGTTGCCTCCTCGAGACCTCCGACGCCCGCTTCCAACGCGGGGTCGGCGACTGTATTAGCAGTAGCAAAGAATATATTTATTCCTTCCCATTCAGACATACACCCCGTCGCTGAGGCGACCAAGTCTACTAAGTATCCAGTAACTGTTGAAGAAGTTACTGACGAGGATGAAGGCGGACCATGGTTGCCTGTCCGTCACCGTCGTCGTCGCGCCCATAGCACGCCGGGCGCAATAGGATATCAGCAGAACCTCTGCAAAGTGAGGGACAGTGTGCAACTGTCTACTCGACAACACGAAGCCGTACAACAGGCTGAGAAGATGCTTACCCCGGCTGAGCAAGACAGGTATGCTCGCCGGATGCGATACGCTCAGGACGCGAGACGTCGCGTTGACACTGAGAGCACGGACTCTCGAGGAGAGGGTCCGTCAGACCCAATGCGCAAAGGAAAGGCTGTTGATGCTCGCAATTGGGGCGCTGTCGGTATACCCGATGATGAACTGGATCCAGATGCTCAACGACGTGAGCTAGACATGTACAATAAGAAATACAATGACAATTCGGATGAACCACAGAACGAGTCTGGGCATGAAGCTGATACATCTGTGGCCGTGCAGCCGCAGCCCCTCAGTACAGAGGATGTGCGTCCGCAACCGGGAGGAAATGCGGAGCTACGCGCTGTGCTTGAGCAACTCAACTCCCTACGGAATGACATCACCTTGTTGAAACAAGGTGCCCAGAGTACATCGCCTGAGACCGCACCCAAGAAGAGTAAACCTACAAAGCGGAAGAAGTCTCGCTCGTCAGGAAAGAAACCGACGAACATGAAGGACGACATACTTACGAAGTCTGGGACCTCAAAGGTATTGGCCCGAGGGACCGGAAGAACTCGCCATTCATCTCTGAGACCGGTAGCACAACTAGAGCCCGGGAGTTATCTCGGTCGTGCATTCGAAGACCTCATTGGCGGAGGCGATCCCGGCGACTCGTCAGGTTCAAGCTCCAGCTCTTCCGAGGCTAGCAATTCTTCCAGTGCAGGTAGGAGCACGATACACTATGTCGGCTCCAGTAGTTCAGACAATGTCTCTAGAACGTCCTCAGACAACTCTAGCACCGGAGTACATAGCCGTTATAAGTCAAAGAAGAAGAAGTTAGTTCTCAAGCCTGAGAAGCCTGATCCGTATGATGGGCGACCAGATGCGCAAGTCTTTCACAAGTTCATGCGCCAGATGACAGAGTACCTGTCTGCATTCGACATTGAACCAGAAATGTTAGCATCTCATGTGTCCAACTTCCTCAAAGGAGATGCATACAACTTCTGGGTGACTACGGTCTCGAAAGCTCCCCGCAAGTGGACACTGCGAAGGCTTTTTGTTGAAATGTTCAACTACTGTTTCCCAGTTAACTATCGTCTGCAGATGCAAGAGAAATTGAGGCGAAGTTATCAAGGGAACCGCTCAGTACGAGAATACGTACATGAGCTCGAGAATCTCTTCTTGATGGTTGGCTTTGTTTCCGATCGTGAAAAAGTTGACAAGCTGTGGAATGGTCTCAATCAATGGATACAGAAAGAGCTCTGGAAACGCGAGCTCACTCCATTGAAGTCGTCCTGGACGAAAGTCCGAGAGGCGGCGGAAATAATTGAGCTTGCAGAGAATGTCGGTGGCGGACGTTCCGAGCGCAATGCCCACTCGACGAACTTGGAACGGCGTCACAGTAACGCACCTTCTCACCGGCCTCGAGAGCGGAACTTTGTGAAGCGTGAGCTGCCGCTAGATCGCCGCAATTTCCGGAATTCCGGAGGAAGCGGGGGTCAGCGACCGCGAACCGACAACTTCCGCCCAGGCCAGTCCAATACGGCCCCGGGACGATCACATCCCAACATGTCAGCGCTGCAACTGTCTAAGGAAGAGAAAAACGAACTCACCGCAGCTGGGAAATGCTTCCATTGCAAGAAGGTGGGGCATTTCCTACGAGACTGCCCACAGCGGAGTAAGGTTAAGTCGGACAAGCCAGGAAAACCACCTGGACTTACCTCCTTTCACATGAGTATCGGAGGCAGCAATGTTGAGCAGCTCCAAGCCCTGGCTGACACTACCGAGACGACTGCCGGCATAGATCTCGGAGCTATCGGCTTTGGACTGGGACAGATTTGTCCTCAGAATGATGATGCTCCGGGTGAGCTGGGTTGGGAGGATCTTCTCTATGCCACTCCCTTACCGGAGCCTCTGCCATTAGGAATAAATGATGCGGACCGGGAGTCATCGGATGATGAGGGCGAATCTGATGTCGAGATAGTGCATCTGCCCAGAACCATGAAGGAAGGACGGCCTCGGACCCGCCTCGGAGACCTGTACGCTGTGCGTGCTGAAGAACTGTTGAATCGGCATGGTCCCTATTGCTGCGAAGCAGTTAATTTCGATGGCGGAGATGAGTACTCAGCAAATGTTTACCGCACCGCTCCGGAACTGCACGTCATCATGCACTATAGGTTTGACACGTTGATAGAGTCTGCGAAGTTGAAGGACTCAGACTTTGACTTGCCTAGATGGTATCGGCAGATGGTTGTACATACCTTTGCACCAGAACATCAGTCCTGCTTTCTGTCTCGCGATGGCGAAAGGATGGGATCTGCCTTGGCCATTGGAGCTCAACAAGTGCTTGAACGTGAGATTCCGTGGCCGGGCTTGGACCCGCCTGACTTGTGTCGATTCACGGTCAAATCCATGGGATACAACATTCGAATCTATGACATGTATCTCAGTACAGCATTGAACGTTCCGGCGAAGGTCTTTGAGAACATATACCTAGATCTGCCAAATTACTATGCTGTGCAGGTCCGTAAGTACTTCCGTCGCCCGTGGTTCTCATTGCGGGAACTGGAGGGCGAGTTGAAGGTCATTTTTGCAGACCCTGTCTGCGAGAATAACATGGCACAGGCCGTAGAAGTGAACACAATTGAGTTAGATAGTGGGGTCGAACTTAATGCCGCCTCTAACTCACTGGTACTGCCAGGCACGTACACAGCAATTCAGCGCAATGCTGGTATACCTCGGGACTTCACTCGGCTGATTCCTGAGCCTGTAGTGGTTATAGTACACATCAATGGGCACCCTGCACGTACCTTGATTGACTCAGGTTCGCTTTCTGACTTCATGTCTGCGAAACTAGCACATCAGCTTGGAATCAAGGTTTTCGAACTCGAGAAACCTATTCCTGTGCATTTAGCAGTACAAGGCTCCCGGGCCATGATCAATACAGGCTGTCGTGCTACAGTAGAATATCAGCGCGTCAAGACGGACCGATATTTTGACGTAGTTAATCTGCTGAATTACGACATCATACTCGGGACTCCTTTCCTTTACCAGCACAAGGTATCCTTCAGCTTCAACCCAACCACCGTCGTCATTGGTAGCAGTCAAGCACTGCAAATTGAAGGGAAGAACGTGCGCATCCTTCAGTCGCATGCTGCCGACGTACTGGAAGATCAACTTGAAGCTGCACGTGAAGAACTTCGTCGGTATGCGGCCCCAATCTGCAAGGAGGCAAGTGACTCACCTCTGCCTCCGCTGCGTGCAATTAACCACCGGATCCCACTCGTAGATGAAGAGAAAGTCTATTCGTGGCGACCTTCCAAGTGCCCGGATGCCCTGCGACCACTTTGGACAGAGAAGCGTGATGCTTACCTCGAGTCCGGGCGCTGGAAGATGACAAACGCACGGAATACGTCCCCAATGCTTCTCTTGACGAAGCCGGGGACTGGCACAAATGGTGTTCCACCTAGGCTGCGTGTGGTATGTGATCTACGAGAGCGGAATGCAAACACTCGAAAAGTGACATCACCTCTTCCAGATATGGAGGGGATTCTTCGACGGCTCGCAAGGCGACCGTACCGTTCACTTATTGATGGGAAGGATGCATACGAGCAAATTCGCATTGAACCTGGACATGTAGATCGCACCGCTATGACAACACCGGATGGAAATATGGTTAGCCTCGTGCTACAGCAAGGAGACTGTAACGCTGTAGCAACATACCAGACTCTCATGAATCATATCTTCAGCCCGTATATCGGTGTCTTCATGGATGTCTATCTGGATGATATTGCGATTTATTCGGACACACTGGACAATCATCTCCGACACGTCAAATTGGTCATCGACATTCTCAAACGAGAGCAACTTTACCTGAGTGCGACCAAATTGAAATTCCTCTGTCGCGAGATGAAGATCCTGGGTCGAATAGTTGATGACGGAGGGATCCGAATGGATCCAGATAAGGTGGACTCGGTCCTAAACTGGAAAGTACCTACGAACCGAGAACTTCTGCGTGGTTTTCTGGGATCAGTAGGCTATCTCGCAGATGACATCGCCACTATACGTATTCCAATGGGAATCTTGACTGCCTTGACTGGAGTCGAGTCCTTCAAATGGGATTACACACATCAGCGTGCATTTGACCAGGTCAAACAGCTGGTGCATGCTCACCGACAACACCATAGAGTGCCGTTAGATTATGCACCCACCGCGCCACCCATCTGGCTGGTCACCGATGGTTCACATGGAGGAATAGCTGGTGTTGTGACCCAGGGTAACGATTGGCGATGCGGGCAGGTTGCTGCATTCTTTTCTGCCAAGCTTTCACCGGCACAGATGAATTACCCTGTGCACGAGATAGAAATGTTAGCTGGAGTGGAATCAATGCGACGGCACCGTGACATCTTACTTGGATGTTCGTTCACTTGGGTTACGGACCACAAAGGGTTGGTTCATCTGTTGAACCAGCGGAATCTGTCAGGGAGGCAAGCACGATGGTTAGAACACATCTCGGAATTCAACTTTACAATTCAGTACGTACCGGGTGTCGAGAACGTGCTGGCGGACGCATTGTCCCGCATCTACTCCAATGATGAGCCTGGGACAGTGCGCGCGGCATCCGAATACACGACTTATGATGACAACAACGTGCTGCTCACTGATGCACTTGAGTCTCATGCGATCTCTGTCCCTATCCTTGTTGGGCTTGAGGGCCAGGCGATGTCTGCCCTGTCCCTTCGCGCAGCTGAGCCTGAGAATAGGGCCGCAGAAGCCCGACCCGGTCGAACTCGGCGTGTGCCGCTACCTCGCACTGCTCTCATGGGGGGTGCAATTGAAGGATATGGACCGGAAAACCACCCTTCCGTCGATATGTCAGCGCCGGTAGTCTTGTCCGACACGGCTGACCGTTTGCATGATGAAGAGCCCTCTCCACCAGTGAAGAAACAGCGAGCCCGTAAGCCACGCTCTCCTGTACCACCTGCAGAAACCGGCCGGCCAGAAACTTCACGTGAGTTTGCCCGGCGCATACGTCGTGTCGTTCTTCACGGCCCCCGTGACAAACGACAGGAGGGCGCGACGACCCAGGAACCCACTACCAAAGAAGGTCAAGCGTCAGATTCTAACGACGGTATGACAGATGGACTTATCGGATCAACAAAGCAACCAGCTGAGGCTGATAAAGATATCCCAAAAGAAATAGAACCCACAGCGGAGCGCGTATCTACAAGTGAAGAGCAAGTTACAGAACCCCTACTCGAGCATATTGCAGGCTCAAGTGAGGGTCTTCACCTGCAGAGTGAACTTCGGAACCGCTATGGCGAGGATCCGTTCTTCGGAGACATTCTGACGAAGCCAACACAATTCAAGAATTTTGTTGTAGAAGACGGACTTGTGACCCTTCGGGATCAGGACCGGATACTCCTGTGTATTCCCAACGTCATTATCAATGGTCGAAATGTACGAGAGATAGTGATATCACATGCACACTCACTTCTCGCGCATTTGGGGCCACATAAGACTGCCAGTCTTCTGCGAGATCATGTCTGGTGGAAGACACTGCTCCCCGACGTACAGAAATTCTGTGATACCTGTATGACATGTAAGCGAAGTAAGCCGTCAAATCAGAAGCCATACGGCTTGCTCAACCCTCTACCGGTCCCGAGCACGCCATGGGAGGCGGTCGGGATTGATTTCGTCGGACCACTTCCAGAGTCGAAGAACCGTGATGGTTCTTTCGATGCTATCACGACAATTATTGATCTCCTTACGGGTATGGTTCATTTGGTACCTAGTAGAACTAATTACAAGGCTCGGGACGTTGCCGAGTTGGTATTCTCCGAGATCTACAAACATCACGGACTCCCTAAGGCGATTGTCAGTGATCGTGATGTCTTATTCACGAGTACTTTCTGGACTCACCTACACCGACTGCTTGGTATCGAGTTACGGATGTCGAGTGCATACCACCCTGAATCAGACGGCTCGACCGAGCGAGCTAATCGCACCGTCTCCCAGATGCTTCGGCAATGCGTCGGGTCGAATCAGAAGGACTGGGTAACCAAGTTACCGGCCATTGAGTTTGCTATCAACCTGGCACGATCCGAAAGTACTGGATACGCACCTTTCTTCCTGAATACTGGTCGTATGCCCCGACCGATGATCTGGGACCGTGCGTCATCAGACGAGTACCCTGGCGTAAGGATCTATGCTCAAAAAGTCAAGGCTGCGATCATGGCTGCTCACGACAGCGTGATAGCGGCGCGGGTAAAGCAGACCCGCGATGCGAACCGTCGGCGGCGGCCGGCACCGTTCGTGGAAGGCGACCTAGTATACGTATCTACTAAGAACATATCCCTGCCAAAAGGATTAGCACGAAAGCTTGCACCAAAATACATGGGACCTTACCGCATTTTGCGAGACTTTGGAAACAGTTCCTTCCAGCTTGGATTGCCGCCTTCGTTGCGACAACGGGGGATACATGACGTCTTTCATGCATCCCTGTTGCGAGTCCATGAGCCCAATGACGATCGGCTGTTCCCTGGGCGGATGGATTCACAAGTTCTCGAACTAGAAGACAAAGATAATGAGTGGGCGATCGACAAATTTGCGGCTCACCATGGAATAGGAAAGGACGCCCTGCTTGAGGCAGTATGGAAATCCGGTGACCACACCTGGGTGCCCTATGCATCAGTGGCGCATCTTGACGCTTTGAAAGCTTACCTTGAAGCGCAGGGCGTTGAGACTATCGGAGATCTGCCCCAAGGCACTGGTGTACTTCCCGATGATCCTCAGATCTTCGGCGGATCTCTGAGTTTGGGATTGATAGAGGTACTGGAGGGCGAGTTTCCTATAAAGAGGTCAGAAGGAACCAGCCATCGCTGGTCATCCCTGCAAGAACCTGACCCTTCTCAGCATTGCCTCTTACCTCGTCTATCGACAACTCTATCTCTTCCCACTCTCCCCTTGTCCTCCTTCCTATCTCGACTCCTTACATCACCACACTTTCCTCGATCCCTGCTTCCATCATTCTCTCCCCATACGCGGCTCCGTTCGTCCCCCGGCATGGCGTCGACAATCCCCGGCAAGCGGTCGAGGAGGCTCCCGGACCACTTCACGGTCTGCCCGGACGGGGACGTACTCGCGACCGATCTAGTCGAACGTCGCATGTATCGATGGCCACGAGCCCAAGTCGAGGGCATTCTCAGCCTCGACGCGACGATTCGCAACCGCGGCCGCTTCGATCCCAAGGAAGACGCGGTCAGCGGATCTTTTTCCGATTTCAAGCGTATCTGGGAACAGGATCAGCTCAGTCAGTACGGACTGGTGAGCCTCAATCAGCCCGGCTCTCACCAGATTTCCCGCGATCCCATTCCGTCCCACTTGGTCCTCTCTGGGCGGGCGGAGAACGGCGAGGGATACGACCCGAAGTTCGTCCAGGGCTTGATGAAGATCGCGGTCAAGAATTACGTTCGCGAGCACGACTCGCGCGACTTTCACGTCAACCAGCGCAAGCAGAAGCGCGCCCGTCGGGAAGGCGTGGCGACTCATTCCGCGAGACTCCCTCTCGTCCACCACCACTCTTTCCTGTTGGACGAGACGGCTTCAACGATTACGCTCAACGATACCGGCAGCGTTTTCGAGTACCCCTCGGGCGTCCCGACGTTCTTCAACGCCGACTCGGAGAGCGCCTTGACGTTGTCCCCGAGCGCCGGGCAGGCCAACCTTGGCCCGCCCCCGGCAACCACGGACCCGAACGACAGAGTCGCGAGGGACAGCCCCGACGCCATCATCGCGAGTACCGAGGTGGCGACCAACCTTCCAGACGTCGCAAACACTCCCTCGGCCATCGTTCCTCCGGTCGCGACGAACGCACCTGTTACCGCGGCTCCTGCTCCTGCCCCTGCCCCGCCTGCAGTCGCTGCTCCTCCTCTTCCCGATGGCCCCGCGCCCGCTGAGGATTTTACCGTCACTGATGTCGACGATGCCATGAACGTCGAGTTGATCGATTTCATTGAGTAGATTGACTATCGTGGTACGATAGTCGGAGGGCGTATGTAACGGCTCGCGCCTATCCCGGCGCTCAACATTCCTTATCCGTCCCACTCTCGTTTAGGATACCCTTTCCCATCACTTCTTCGTCTCTCCTTCATCCCCTTGTTCCGAGTTCTACTCCTCCTTCCGCTCCTTTCCGACCTTTTTGATCTCGTGACCATTGCGATAGTATATAAGTACTACAGCTTGTAGGGCGATGCCCCCAGTGTTCCAGCAATCGACAGACATTAGCCCTGTCACTCCAAGCTCGAACCTCTCTCTCGTGCCCGTCACCGAGTCGCAAGCGACTCGCGAACGTGGCACCATATCTGCCGGCAGAATTGCCCAAAACAATTCTGCCCTATACACTAGCGTCGAACCGTCAAATAAGCGCCAATCATCACTAGTCTCCTCCTGCTTCTTTGGATGTATTTCAATTGTCCCTGGCCGCCATGTCCTCATCCGCGACGCCTGTCTCATCCTAGCTAAGAGTGGAGGCGTTGGCGTTCGTGCACGACACCTCCGCCTCTACGACCTCATCGTCCTCGTCATCACAAACACCGACACATGCGCAGGCGCGGTCGTCCTACCAGAAACCCTCGTTGGGGCCACCCACCTCGAGGTCGGCGTCGGCATAGGCTACTCCCGCGCCGCACTCATCGCCCCGCTCGCGAACACGTCACACTCCTCGACCTCAACCCCAACACGCTCGCCAAGGAGCGGCTCACGAAGGCGGGCTGCCAGGGTGAGGTTGAAATACTCGAGCATAACATAATCTCCTCTGCCGGAGGGGACGCGCCGCAGGTACGACTCTGTCTCGCTTCTTTACGTCTTCCACTGTCTGCCTGGTGCGCTTCACAAGAAAGCGACGGAGGTGTTCCGCATCATTGTTCCTGCGCTCGCGCCTGCGCCTGAAGGCGTTGTGTATGAGTCGGTGGTCCTTGTGCAGGGTGTACGGCACAAGTGGCTAGGGAAGCGGCGGATGGGGCTGTACAACAAGAACGGGCATCTTTGGGAACACGGTGAACTATGAAGAAGGGTTGAGGGCCGCGCTTGATGATGTTGTCGTTCGGGAATTTGAGGCGCAGGTATTCTCACGTTGTTTGTCGGTCGAACTCCCAAGCCCGTGCAGACATAGCTACTGGTACGTCTCTCTGGTGCTTAGGCGTGTTTCTCATGATCCTACCTTACCTTGACTTCCGTCACCAACGGAAGGTAGTATACACTCAGCTTGGCACGTTGCGTCTTGACGAGCTGGACTTATCATCTTGCAGCCATACGATGTAACTGCCTGCGAGAAGCAGCCGAAGAATCGAAACAACTGGCTGAGACTAAGTCTTCTGTTCAGAACAGTGGTGTCCGAGACTCTGGCTGATGAGCACCGCTGTGTTTGAAGCTCTACCTTAATGTTCTATCATCCCAAGCTGCTCACCTCGCATACCGCATAGCGTCTCCAGCCCTCTCGTCAATGCGGCGGAATTTGTAACATTCCACCACGCATATACGTCAACAGCGAAGGGAGCGAGAACTCGACACGTCCATCTCGAGTTTGAAGCCAAACAATGATCAAGTTGATTATATGCGTGACCAGCACGAACATGAGTGATCGACGCCGAGGTGGGTGATACATCACACGGTAGTTCGAGGTGGTAGCAGCATAAGGCATCATGGCCGCTCTAGCCATACGACGCGAACGCGATTCTGAATGGACCCCATGGCTATCCGACATAGGTAGCATGGCACTTATCGTCCCAGCGCAGCTTCACTACTCGAATGGAGATCGCGCGCTTTCTAAGGTGGTTCTTGTGATGGCACTGGAGCTTGAGCTTGAGGGGCACACCGCATCATTACAGCCTACCAGTGCCGCTCTGATAGAGGCCGGCTGAGCAGCCGCCGCCTCCGCTTGCAGAGTGACAGATGGAACCTGAGCCTCAAGCTCAAGCTCAAGTTCAGGGGCAAAGAAGCCAGCTGCATTGATGCTCTGTTTCAAGGCCTTAACAAGGTGTATATGGTTCCTTCCCCGTCGTGCCCCCAGATCACACTCTCGGCGGAAGAGCAGATGTGGATGATGATGCGTGACGGATGTCGATAAACGCTCATCCTGCCATGAGTGCAATGATGCTGTCACATTTCACTGATACGTGCACTGCCTAGACGGTATTCTGCGCTTCCACTGACTTCGATTTCCATATCTCATAGACATATCAGCAGATGCCAAGTTGATAGTTGGGTTTCGGACCTCGGGTGACGGACAATGTGTACGTGGGTATTGATACTGCGAAACGCACTCGATCGTGATCTCCAAAGCCTTCTCTATAATAGCCTCCAAACGCAGGCATCTCCGTGGCAGCAACAATCGGCTCAATCCCGTACTTTCTTTTCACTTTCAAGCTTCAACCCTCCGGTTCAAAAGTACAAGTCCTCAAGTGACATGTATCACCCCCGTGCATCCGACACCGTGACTGAGGCTATCGCAGAAATGTCAAACGCCGCCGCGATCCTGCCAATCCCTGCGCTGGACAACACGTACGGCGCGCTGTTCTTGGGTGCGGTGTTCGGGTTCATGTGCGTAATTATTTGTGCTTTCTCCTGGTGTCGAGATGATCTGACGCAGAAGTCTTCCAGGCTGTACGGCTTGACGCTGCACCAGACTTACAGATACTTCAGAATGTACCAATCGGACGTTCTGTTCCTCAAATGTCTTGTGAGTGTGCTCTTGCCTACGTCCAAGTCCCAGTTTGCGAACGTCGACGCTGACATACTGTTAAGGTGACCATAATAGTGTAAGTTGTCTTTTACCATGCATGTTCACACTATCAATGCAGATAGCTGATGAATAATCTCATTTCACTCTTATTATCAGGTCCCTCGAAACGCTTCACACGATGCTCGTCATCGCTGCGTGGTATGTACAACTCATTATTTCGGACGATCGTCGGCTGACAATCTCACGACTAGCTACTACCGTCTCATCACCAATTATTTCCATCCTAAGACGCTCTTGATCGGCCATTAGTTAGTGATCCAATAACCAGGGCAGAGTAAGGCTCGACTGACTGGTCTTGGTTATGGTTAGGACTACACAAGTAAGCGAGAGGAGCTTCGATTTCCTCAGGTTGTTGCTGATTTTTCACCTTCGCAGCTGTTGACCCCAATCACGGTGCGTTCCGCTCACAACGTGTTGCCACATTTTGCCCTCCCCGTTCCATGTCTCAATGTTCCTATCTTTGCCATTGTAGGGAATAACGATAGTGGTCTGTCAGATGTGCGATCTCCCACTTCCAGTCCCACGCTATTGCTCACACTAGAATACAACTTACAGCTTTTATGCTCGGCGGGTGTGGTACGGTACGCGTCTCTTGCCTTTTGGGTAGGTTGCTTGAGCTCACAGTGGCGCAGTCGGGCCACAGTACCGCTATCTCGTCGCGGTTGCGGTCAGTTCCCAATATTGAAAACGTACATCACCCAGTACTCATACCACTTCTAGGGTCTCATCATGCTAGTCATTCTTGGTAAGCTATCATACTTGCAGACTTCGGCAGCATTGCACTCATTGTGGGCTGTGCACGCAGGTTTCACTATCTGTGCGTGCTTTGTCTCGCTGGCGAAAGTGTGAACGAAGCTGATCTGATTGCACAGCTGCGTCTGTGGAAAGGTCGGTCTCCTGCGCCCTATGTTACTCCGCGAACGTGCCCTGCTCACTGGAAGGTGGCGCACGTATACGTACAGCTTTATTCTGAGTATACAGGACTTCCGACATGTTAGCGTACGTCGCCGTCGTACTTGATGTCTTCACGTCTATGTGGATGCATGCTGATGACCCGTGTGGGCTGCAGTGGATGGCCTCCGCGCTTTTCGGCTGTGTTGTGCTCGTCGATCTTCTCTTGACTGGTACGCTCATCACAGTCTTGCTGCGTAGTCGCACAGGGTTCTCGCGGTGAGTTATTCCGTCAGAGTGCGCTCTCATTCTCCGGCTCATATCTTTTAGAACGGACTCGACCATTGAGGTCCTCGTCATATACACAATCAACACAGGTGCGCATAGTAAGAGCAGTCATCGCCTCCTCACACTCATGTTTCTATCAGGTCTGTTTACGAGCATCATCGGGCTACTTGGCTTTATCTTCGTGAGTGTTCGCTCCCCAGGATCCAAATATTCACGGCCGCCCACTCACTCTGTCTTTGGGGCTCGTCAGGCTATCATCCTTCCGGGCAACTTCATCTACATCGGTATCAGCATAGTTGGTGCAAAGCTCTACGCCAACTCTGTCCTCGCTGTGTATGTCTGTCATCCTCCCGTGGACCACTATCTCCTATCCTCACCGGAATCGTCGCTGATGCACACTGTGCTGAATTGGTAGGCTTAACTCCCGGCGATCCCTCTCAAACCGGCTACTTGAGGGATTCGAGATCAGTTCCGACGACCCTCAAGGTGGCAATCAGCGACCGCACACCACCTTAGAGACGTGGGACGCCTCCCCACAGGTGCGTGTCTGTTGCATCGCTCCTCTGCCTAGTCGGAATTTGCACCTTGCTCATCCGACGACTTCAGCCGAGACGCACGGACACCCACATCAGCTTCGCAACTCCGTCCAACGCATTCTCGCTTGACTCAAGCACTGCGGGAGCCGGAGGTATGAGTGGGAGCGACAGGAACGGCATAAACAAACCGGACAAGCAGGCTATCAATGTGCTTGCAGTGCCACGCCTGGACGGGAAGGAGACCTACACGATCTGAATGAAGGATCGATGCATGGCTTGATGCCAGTACCGCATCAGTGCACGTCGATGGCAGCGGTGGCTATTCAAGACCCATAACTTGACAAATTCTGGCTGGCTGGACTCCTGCATATGTACCATGTAACCTACACGCACACACGCTCGCATACCACTTGGCAGTAGCTAACGCTTTGCTCACGTCAAACTGTTGCGATCAGATGAGTACATCATGTGTATTCTCGACATCTTTCATTCAGCCGTGGGTGACTGGCATTTGACTGGGAAGTGATATCTGGCAGTGAGAACTTCCTATTTTCACAGCAAGCTCGGATCCCACGCGCGCGAAACGTGCTCCGCACATGGCCTGGACGCCCTGCCCCATTTTCCGGTGAAGCCAATCGTTGAATCAACCACCACACGCGGTCTTCCGGGAACTGAAGTATTCGCAACATTCGTGGAGCTTTGGGCCAGGGTACGTAATACATTGTGCTGCTGCTATACTATAGCCGAGGCCACCTAGCTGAAATTCGTCGAAATAAGCGATTTACGACTTTCTCAACTTCTGCCAGCGGTGATTCAACCTTCAGGTTCGGCATTGCATCAGGTATGAATTCTTCTAGACACCAAACGTATGAGCTCTAATATACTCTCCGCTCATCAGTGTTATGTCGCATCCACCGCCCTCGCTGAACCGCGATATCCTGAGCGTTGTGGTCGGGCATGCAGAAACAAAGACGGTCCTATCGATCATGCTTTGCTGCCGCGCGCTCTACGAGGACGGCGTGCGTGTGCTCCTCGCAGAGCCGGTATGTCTGGACCCGCCCATGCCGTACTGGGAGGACGAGAAGAAGCTCCGTGCCATCTCGTCTTTCCTGGAATTCATGTCAGCGGACACACGTCGCTGGCAATCTCTCCGCGGGCTCATCTTTGGGCACCCTACGCTCTATTGTAAGCACGAGGAGCTCTTAGTAGAAGGGATCAAACAAGCGCCGAACATCGACTATCTCGAGCTCAGAAATCCAGAGGACCTTCTCAGCGACTGTTCAGACTTGCGTGCCGCCCTCGCGTCGCTCAAGAACGTCAAGCATCTCACGATCTGCGAGGCCGCAAAACACACATGTCTCTTCCTCGAGAGCGTGCAGTGGCCCCTTGTCACTGCTAAACTCGCATTCGCCGACGAGTCTTGGGGCGACTGGGATGAGCCAGACTTGGACGCAAGGATGCATCCCGCTGCCCTGCTGCGGGGCGCGCAGAACACCCTCGTACAACTGGAGTGCCAGTCCTGGCATTGTGAATACCGCTTTGGTAATCCGACATACCCCAGCGTCAAGAGCCTCAGCCTGATCGACATCTACCCGATGAAGACAGAAGAATGGGCCAAGACGTATCCCAACGTATCCCAGCTTTCTGTCCTCGACACTGAGCAGCCTCAGGCGGGCGGATGCATCTAAGACGGGTCACCGCCAGACAGTGGATGCATTTCAAGTACAAGGTTTGAGAGGATTGAGAATTTGATAAGGGACGTTACATATATACACAAAAACGTTTTGTTCAAGTTGAGTTATCAGGATCAGACGCCCGATTACTGCGATCATCGATCAGATAATAATATTGACTCTCCGTCTTCAAGTCATCGCGACATCCGTTGAGCTCAAGTGGGACCAGCTGGGTACGTAATAGTTTTTGTCGCTATTCAACGCACTGACCGAGGCGACCTAGCTGAACTCTGTCAAAACAGCTTTAAAGCGACCAAGCGAAAGAGTGGCACGATCTTTTCAGTGTTCACCTCCTGCCAGTGGCGAACAATCTTCAAGACAATTGAGAAGGTTACATCATGTACGATACCTTCTAGACCCCCAACGAGTGAGCTCTGATATTCTCCGAACCCATCAGCGTCATGTCGCATGCGCCCCCCGTCTTAAACCACGATGTCATGAGGGCTGTTGTCGAACATGCAGAAAGGAATACTGTCCTGTCCCTCATGCTGTGCTGCGGCGCGCTCCACCAGGACTGCGTGCGTGTACTCCTCGCTGAGCCGGTATATCTTGGCCAAGAGTCGGACCGTGACTGGTCGTTCCTGCAATTCATGTCGGCAGACAGACGACGCTGGCAATATCTACGCGGTCTCATCTTCGAAAGCGTAGAATCGCGCTTCGACGCGCTACTGGTAGAGGGGATCATAGAGGGGATCAGACAAGCACCGAATCTCGAACAGCTCAAGTTCAGAAATGCAGAACAGCTTCTCAACGCCTATCCGGGCTTGGGCGCCGCCCTCGCTTCGCTCGAAAACGTCAGGCATCTCAAGATCTGTGGTGCGGCAAATCACACATGCCTGCTTCTCGAGAGCGTACAGTGGCCCCTTGTTACTGCTGAACTCATATGGTCCAGCGGGGATGACGACTGGGATGACTGGGACGAGGCAGATTTGTACGCGAGGATGCATCCTACTGCCCTGCTGCGGGGCGCGCAGAACACCCTCATCCGACTGCAGTGCATGTCCTGGGGTGGTATTGAGTACCGTCCCGGTTATCCGATATACCCCAACCTCAAGAGCTTTAGCATATACGACATGGAAGACTTGAGGCCGGACGAATGGGTCAAGACGTATCCCAACGTATCGGAGCTTTCTGTCTTCATCGTGTCCCTCCAAGGATTGGATGGAATGGTCAGCAGCACCGAGGAAGCTTGGTTCCGCGATACACGTGAAAGGAATATGCATGCCCTTGTGAATCAGTGTTGGCCCCGTCTAGAAGCAGCGTGTCTAAGCTGTGTGGCGGAACTCTACATCCTCGGACTGCCTTGTCATATCCGTTCTCTCAAGTTCATCGATACGACATGGTGCCTGCTGTGGCTCCCCGAAACTATGGAGTATGCGCAGCCCGTTGTGTTAGAGCTGTCCTTGCATGCAGGGTACCTCCGGACCTTCGAGACGTTCTTCCAACAAGCCGCACATGGACTCCGGGATCTCGAGGAGCTAAGCCTCACCGTTCAATTCGATGGTGAGAGCGTCGGCAAGGGCATGCCGCACTTGCTGGTACGTGTCGTTGTTTCACTTGGTGCACATGCACGATTCTAACCGGGACCCGATGTTTAGTTGCGACGCGTCAACGCGATCCGACTGCTTCCCAAACTCCGGACGCTCACACTTCAAGCTACCTTCTGCCTACCTACGTACTTCGGACTGTCGTTGAGGTTTATCCCGTTCGGTGACTGGTTTTTCAGGGCGCTGTTTTCCTTGGCTCCCACTCTGGAGACCGTTAGATTCCGAATCATTACAAAGGGAGATGAGATTGACCCCGCTTTTCGAGTCCTCGTCTCCCAAATGTTCCCGTATGCCATGCCAAAAGTCATGCGATCGAGCATTTGGGAATTGTTCCCGGATGCCGTGCCATCGAGGACGATCTATGAGCAGGTCCATCGGATTGATGATTTCAATATGGTGCCCGGTACGCAAATCACCTGATATACATGGGGTGTATCTGACATAGCATGCACTCTATGTCCACGTCTCTTACACTAGCAGAGTAGCAGACACTTCGTGACCCTGGTCTGGATATCTGCGCAGTCTACACAGAATAGTGCGTTCGAAACGTGTATGATATCTTTCGAGCCGCCGGACGTGTGCTCCTGCTCCTTTGTCCCGCTATCCCGAAAATGAGTAGTGGAATAGGTTTTGCAACAGACAGGCTACTTGCACTAGAACCGTGTTCATATCGTAAGGGAGAAAACAGTGATAAACATCGTCTTAGGTGCAATACGTACGTATACGGTGTAGATCTCGCAGGACGATACAACACTCCCGATGCTTTCTTTATTCGGCCTCGATCAGAGAATACCCCCTGAACATGCGCCAAGTTTTACCTCTATAGAATTCATTGCTGATGTATCGCGTGTCGGGCTACTTGCTCAATCACTCACTTCAGTGTGTAAGGTACCCCGACGTGCAGAGAGTGTGCTGAGGGATGTGGCACTGCGCTAGCAGGCATATTGATCTGGACCTCATTAACGCGGTAAGGCAATCGTGTTCCAAGACTAGGTATGGACGTCGACGGGATGTATCGAGTCATCGGGTGCTGCTGTCGTCGTGGAGTGATGGCACTGTTCCGCGCAACCCCTCGGGCGGAATTGTAAGACACGCGCACGTAGGGCGATAAGACAAACCTTCATCGGCAATTCGCGTGGCGCCATCGCCTTTCGACAAGCTAGGAGCCGATATCGTCCTCGGAACCGCCGACATGGTCGATTTTCGAGTCTATAGCCCTGTCCTCATCCTCGTCAAAGGTTCCCGTTGTACACAAGTACGAGTCGACCAAGATGTCAGTGATATACAATCATCTGGGAAGGAATCAGTCAAACGGGGTGATAGTAGATTAGGCGGGAACGTACAATGCGATCAAGACTGCGCGGGCTTGGGCCGCCTCCCTACGAAGAGCGCCACGACCCCAACGACGCGCACCTCGTATTCCTCGAACAGCGCGCCAAGCGCATCCCTCAGCCCCTCCTCCGAGTCCTCTCTGTTCCCGAAGATACCCTTCTTGTTGTAGAGACCGAGCAAGCGATTCCCGAGCCAGTTGTGTCGCACGCCTTCACCGAGGATCGTCGTGCCGTACACAACACCTCCCGGCGCGAGGGCGGGGACGACATTGCGGAACACGTCCGCCGCTTTCTTGCGAAGCGGGCCAGGTAGGCAGTGGAAGACGTAGAAAAGCGCGATGGAGTCATACCGTCCCCGCAGGCTCTGCTGCAGCGGGGTGAAGATGTTGTGCTCGAGGGCATCGACCTCGCCCTTGTACCCCGCCTTCACCAGCCTGTGCTTCGCATACACGAGCGTGTTCGGGTTGAGGTCGAGGAGGGTGACGAGCTTCGTCTTCGCGAGCGCGCGAGCGGAAGCGGCGGGGTAGTAGCCGGTCCCGACGCCGACTTCGAGGTGGGCGCCCTCGGCGAGGTGCTGTTGGTAGAAGGGGAGCTGGATCGCGCCTGTGCGACAGCGCCAGGCGAAGGTGTTGGAGACCGCGAGGACGACGAAGTCGTACAGGCGGAGAGCGAAGGTTGTGTAGACCGAGGCCGACGCCTCCATCTTTGGCGAGGGCGGGGAGCTCGCGGACGACGACGACATGGATGGTACGTGGCAAGGCGGTCGGCGGTGAGGACTTAGGGGAAAACTAGGATCATGCTGACCGACAAGCCAGGACTTAGGATGGTGATTGGGAGGTACTACTTGGTCCAGTGCAGGGTCCCGCTGTCCTAAGCGTCTATCCAGCAGTTGCTCCTTCTCTCCTCCCATCATCAGTTTCACCACTCCATTATAGGTTTTCTCGAGCGACCACGGGAACTACAGCACTTATGAAGGTACCTCTTCTCTTGAATGGAATGTCGTAGTTACGGGTTAACAACAGGGCAAGCAGGCGAGTGGATCGTCATCGGCCTCAGAAACGTACCTTTTTCCTGAGGTCTGTTTTCGACTGATCTCTTTCGTCGGGGGAATAGGCGGAAATAGAGCAATCAAGCTACCTTTGTGCTTGGCATAAGATTGACTGGACAAGGATGGTCGATCTACGCTCTGGTGAGTAATGGACATGCCACGATGCTCCGGACGTGCGACGTTTCTGCCCGTGGTCACACGAGACTAGATGCGCTCCAGACGTGCTCTCACATGTCGCGTGTGAGAGAGGCCCTCGCAGCCGATGGTTATAAGAGCACCGGGAAGCTAGGAGCTGACGTATTCAATCACTTCTCTCGCCGAACTTGTTCTTGGCAGCACTGGACGCAGCCATCACATCGTCAATTCGTGGGCCACGTCTATGCTGTACAATGACGACGAGGACTCCTCGACTCGCAAACTATCCTACAGACTTCAGTCATTCAATGTGCAACTACGTCATATCGCCAAGTATTCGGGCATCGGATTCTCCACTTCTCCGCTTTCGTACTCACATACTTTAGGATCACTTGAGGTGGATGCTCGATTATGCGCTCTGACGGGAGATATGCTTCGATGTGGTCGTCCGCAAATGTGCGCGCGGGGTGGGATGCCTTATTCCTATTCCGTTCAGAGGCCATTCATTTCCGCGCGTGAAGGCATGTGGCGACTCAGTTCGCCGCTTTCACCCCCAGGGTCTTTTTTCTCCGAATCTAGAGGCTATCAACGGGAAGCTCCTCGACGAAGCCGCTCGAGCCCCCTGACATCCCATTGATACAACTCATTTGCAAACCGTCGTACAGCGGTTCCCTGATGGGAATGCTATGCTCTACTCCTTGACGATCGCATGCTATCAGTCGCACGACTGGCGACATTCTATTGAAGTTAATTTCCACCGCGATCCGAAACGACGGCAAGGTGTCTAATCAAGTTTCGGGGCGTACGTAGTACTCGTAGGAGGTCACTCCATCCTTATATATGGTGATCTGTTGGATCCTCGATCAGTCGTCTTGAGACTGCTCTTCAGGCCTTGATTGCTGCTGACGGCTTCGCAGCGTCAAAAGGCATTGCCGAGAAGCATGGACATTACATAGCCCTGCTCCACGCGGGCACTCATCGGCACGATGTCGCTGGTTCTCGTAATCTAACGCGACACTCTGTCCATGTGTTGTCGATGTGGTCTGCCTTCCGGAACTCATGCCATCGCCCCATCCCGCAAAATATAACTGTGTCCTGTGCTACTACTTCTTGGCTGGGCCTCAACGCACACAGCAGCAATCTTACGGAAGTGGGCAGAGCCCCACTTCCGCAGCTACAATTGGCTCATGATGCGCGCCCGAGCATTCTCACCACCTGTATTCTAAGTTTGCACTTGACACGCCGAGTACCCGTCTACGGTTTCATTGACGATCCCACGAGGCAGAACCCTTGTCCGCTGACGCTACCCACGGCCCAAGGCATGAACTCTCACCAAAAATGTGGCAATACGGCCACGGGTGCAGAACAGGCGTTCGATTATGTGCGGTCGTCCTGCGGCCGCATCGATAGGCCATCCCCTCTGTCTCCCTGCCGCTACGAGCGCACCTTGTTCTGTCTAATACGTTGACGTTGACAGCTGAAGTCTCGGTCTTCGGACATTGTACTGATACCGTGAAACGCCATCCACACAACCCCCATAGCTGTCATCCATCATTCCACACCTATATCACTCGCTGGCAGGGCCGCTAACAAGAACCCTGACATTCCCGGGCTTCATCGCTCAAGGCTCCATGTATTTCCCTCGCTCTTTCGACTTCGGGCTTCTCGCGGATATGCCAAGCGCCCCCGCCTCGGGTGCTGCGCCCGCGCTGGAGAATACATATGGCGCGCTGTTCTTAGGAGCGGTGTTTGGATTCATGTGCGTATTGTCCTTGCTCTTGTTGAGATGATCTGACACAGATTCCCTCACAGGTTGTATGGCCTTACGCTTCATCAGACCTACAGGTACTTCCGACTGTACCAGTCAGACATACCGTTGCTCAAATGCCTGGTGCGTGCATCCTGGCTCTACTCTGAGAAATGTGATGCTGAATCAGCCCCCAGGTGACGACGATTGTGTGAGTTCGGTCGACAAGTGCGCCGACCCGTCTGGATGTGGGCTAATTTCGTCACTATGGGTATTGTTAGGACTCTTGAAACGCTGCACACAATGCTGGTGATCGCTGCTTGGTGCGTGCAACATATATCGCGGAATGGAGTGTTCCACGATCGTCCGCTGACAATCTGGCGATCAGCTACTACCGCCTCATCACGAACTACTTCCATCCTGAAACGCTCGCGATGGGACATTGGTTAGTTCTCCGATATATATGGCGGCCACGGACTAGAATTCACGAATCGCGGGTATTATCAGGACGACGCGAGTAAGTGGGAATGAATATGAACCATCTCATTCCGATGGCTAACCCATCTCCGTCGCAGCTCTTGACTCCACTCACGGTAAGCTCCATTCCCACAACCCCTGGTTCATCACGGCTTGCATATCCTAACCGCATCTCCGTGTCGGTGTCTCAAGGGAGTCACGATCCTAGTCTGTCAAAGGTGCATTTATTGTCCACTGGTATTCCCAGCGTCCTGCGCTTGCTGAATTTGGTCGGACCCGCAGTTTCTACGCACGTCGAGTCTGGCTCGGTAAGTCTGTATTGACTCCTCAGCGGCGACTTCCGCTCATACCGGTGCAGTCGGGCCGCGCTATCGATACCTCGTTGCGTTCGCGGTATGTTTCCAGTGATTGAGTTCTGCGCCTTCACCCAGTACTCATGTCACGGCACAGGGCCTCATCATGCTCGTCATCCTTGGTATGCTACTCTGCTTGTGGACTCCACGGGCATCGTACTCATTGTGCATCCGGCGCGGACAGGCTTCACTATCTGTACGTGCTTCCTCTGACTGAGAGCATGACTCAAGCTCATCTCAATACTGCACAGCTGCGTCTGTCGAGGGGTAAGTCTCCCATAATTCCATACCACGCACGACCCTTCTCCGCTCACACACGAGGGTGATACACGTACAGCTTCATATTGAGTTTGGAAGACTTCCAACATGCTAGCGTACGTCACTGGTACCCCCTCACTCGCCTCGTGCTGCATATGAATACATGCTGACGACCTCTGTGGTGTGCGATGGATGTAGTGGATGATCTCTGCGCTGTTCGGCTGTGCGGTGCTTGTCGACATTCTCTTGACGGGTACACTAATCGCCATCCTGCTACGTAGTCGGACGGGTTTCTCCCGGTGAGCCGCCGTCCAGTGACTCTCACCGGAGCAGCACTCTCATCTACGCATTAACATTGATATGCAGGACGGACTCGACTATCGAGGTTCTTGTCATCTACACAATCAACACAGGTGCGTGCGGGAGTGTCCATCAACGGCTCATACCCCCTTACGTTCTCTTCTCAGGTCTCTTGACAAGTATCGTCGGCCTGCTCTGCTTCATTTTTGTGAGTACTGCTGTCCTTTTTGGCCGGCTTCCTGCGTGCGTGCTCACCACTCATTTGGTTGCGTCATCAGGCCATCATTCTTCCCGGAAACTTCATCTACATCGGCATCAGCATAGTCGGTGTCAAGCTCTATGCCAACTCAGTCCTCGCTGTGTACGTCTCCCTTCCCTCCCATCCTCCACGTGAACGTGAACTGTCGCTCATGTACCCGATGTCATGCCAGATTGAACTCGCGGCGATCGCTCTCGAACCGCCTCCTCGAAGGATTCGAGATGAGCTCGCACGACCACCAAAGCGGCCATCGACGGCCGCACACAGCTCTCGAGACATGGGACGTCCCTCATCCAAGACGAACAGACACACACATTAGCTTTGCGACGCCGTCGAATGCGTTCTCACTCGACTCTAGCACCGCGGGAGGCTCGGCCCTCGGCGGGGACTCCACGGACGACAAGGGGAGCAAATTCGACAAGCAGGCCGTCAAAGTACTTGTGCCGCAGCTGCCGGAAGGGAGGGGAAATTTCACGATATGAATAGTGTGATGCCCGTATGTTGGCTCTGAATGCCGCGTGACTTGCTTAATGTATGATGCCTCTCATGATGTCTCGATGAATTGATGAATGTACTGATCAGTGATACACTCCTTCGCTAGTGAACCTTGGACATTCAGTCGCTATCGCATAAACGTAGGCTGTTGGGATCTAGTATCACTGTAGCCGCCGTCCCATTCCGCTACCCGCCTGTGCAATGACGTTAATTCTCACGGTCAGAAGATGAGTAAGTAGAATTCGACCTGCCCTATCAACGTCTTGAGCGCAAGTTGGATTTTTCATGGTTACTGCACGACTCGAACATGCACGACGAGGTTATAGAAGCATACGCTCCCGCTATTTCTGAAGAGTCCCGCACCTTGAGCGAGAGACGGTCCACGGCGCCGGGCGCGAGTTCTCCTTTCATTCTGATCCGTCATCATGTTCAACAGCTCCTGAGCAAGCTTCCGAAGGGCTGGCGCCGCCTTCATTTCCCAATCCTCGTGCTGCGGTGGTACATGGTGTCCGGATGCACCAGGAAGAACGCCAGAACTCTGCGGTACCCTGGCTTCGGCGGGTTCGCGAGCTCGATTGCGTCGACGCGGTGCTTGTGGACGTTCGGGAAGGCGATACAATAACATTTTCCTCCGGTATGATATGGCCTATCTGCTGGTTAAATGTAATGGATCTAGCGAGTCGACTGTGGTGCCGGGTCCGCTGGCTCTGTGAATGCAATGGTAGCAGCTACCAACCGCGACTTGCTAATTTATAATGCCTCTCATGATGACTCGCCGTATGAGATTCCATGTATGTATCGATTGCTGTACGCCGGAGGGAGCTGTTGGAGCACGCCCCTATATAAGAATGTCTTTGCGAATGACGCAGATTCCCACGGTTGGGCCCTCCTCGTTTCTAAACAGAGCGGCTTGAACTTTACGGTATTGCTCCCACTGCATAACATGTTCGGCGATCTACTACTAGCATCCGCTCTTGCTTCTTCAGATGCCACCTGGAGGAAGCTGCTAAAGAAGCCCACGCCGCGCTCCAAGTTCCCCTCCCCGTTTGTCTTCCGGTACCGTGAACCAGTCACCCTCGTCGAGCTCAGGATGCGCGAGCTCTCCGGCAACATTCGCTCCAAGCCGAATTGGTGGGAAGAAGTCAACGACACGGCCATAGTCGCCAAAAGGCGCCAGGAAATAGTCGACCAGGACCGTCAGCTCGTCGACAAGCTGTGGGGTGGCGAGGAGTACTTCGAGCATGGTGATGGGGAGAAGCAGTGGCCGCGCGAGCCCATTACCGCTGCACAGATTGACTACATCTTTGCGGAGTTGAAGTATGTCGCTAGTCAGCGCGACCCAGAGACAGGGATTTTCGTATGGCCGTTTGGTCTGTTAGCCCCTATAATCGCTGACAGTCAGTACAGGCGACGTCGATCGGATGGGTCTATGAGTCTCGGTCGCTCATCTCTCCCGAACTTAAGGGAGAACTGCTTAAAGGAGTCGCACTCCTCGAGGACGTCCCTGAAGACGAGCAAAACTGGGACCCCGAGTCCAACCACCAAGTGCTTGACCTCGTCCAACCTTCCCTCTACTGCCTCCGCATCGGCGAGTCCTTCGCACGGGACCCTAAGCGTAAATGGGACAAAAAGACCAAACGCATCTCCATGGAGGAGTACTTCGCGCACCGACCCGAGCTTGCCGACGACGCCGAGTTCAGGGGCGCGGACATCTCGCTCCAGTACCAGTGGCTTCCCACCGACTTCTCCGTTTCGAGCACCGGTGAGGTCGAGTGCCTTGGATACATCAATAACATCCATCCTACCGAACTCGCCACTCTATACTCTCCTATCATGTCTATCCTCGGGCGTTTTATCCCTATGTTCGAGCGTGTGCTCTCGGACACACTTTCCGGCGATCCAAAGCTTGCGGTGCAGGCAGACCCATACGAGTGGTATGAAGAAAAAGCACCAGACGATCTTGAGACCAGCGAGCAACAGGAGGCTTGGGAACGCGAGCACAAGTGGCCGACTATCCCCGATCCGGAACCGTTCAAGCCGCAGCCCGCAAGTGAGCGCATCAACTACTCACTCAAGAGTCGCAAGATCCAAGTGATCGTCAAGCTCGCGAACATCGTCCTCACACCTGAAAATCCCAAATATCCAGGCGGCTCATGGCACGTCGAAGGGATGGTGAACGAGAACATCGTCGCGACCGGGTTCTACCACTATGCCTCCGAGAACATAACTGAGTCGCGACTCGAGTTCCGCGCTCTCGTTGGCACTGATGAGGACAGGCCTGACAGCCCGTGCGAAGAGGAGGACCGCAAGGGACGCATTGTCGTCTACGGCTTTGGTCACGACTGCACGTTCACCCAGCAGCTCGGGCATATCGTTGCGGAGGAAGACAAGTGTATCGCCTTCCCGAACGTCTACAAGCACCGCGTCGAAGCATTCGAGCTCGCAGACCCGTCGAAGCCAGGGTACCGCAAAGTTCTGGCCTTCTTCCTGGTGAATCCGGACACCCCGATTCTGTCCACGACGTATGTGCCACCGCAGCAGGAGGATTGGGTGTTCGAGGAAATGAAGGCGGCGCCTGCCCTTCGCAAGCTCTCTCAGGAGCTGTTGGACATGGTGGCTGGGTATGTGAAAGGGAGCAGGAGCGTCATCTCGCGTAAGGAGGCGGAGGAGCATCGTGCTGAACTGATGAGGGAACGTCCTGGTTACGTGTGAGCCATAACAAGGAGATTTACGATATCACTGGATATCCGTGTTCGTGGTTGTATGATGTCAACGTCTTGTATCTGTGCAGTGCTGCTTCATAGACCAACTTCAGTATGTGCATCAATCGTTCACAGCGATGTGGTAAATCCACTCAAGGAGCGAACATATGAGCAGCGATCTCGTAAAGTAGCTCGTGAGCATGCTCTTGAACAGCATCATTTGCAATTAGACCTCAGGCAGTCGTGCACCCGTGACCTGTAGAGCATCTGACTGACTGACTATCCACAGTGTACGTTATATGGGTTCGGTAGTATAGACGAAGCGACCCATCGTGAGGATGTTTAAGGTAACCCTAAGTCCAACAACGATACCAGATTATCAGGCTTATCGCGTCCTGTTAGCCCCTCGAGCGCGGGCCAATCGAGTATGCTCATTATGACTAGGTGTTTGGACTTCTGAACGTTCCGCTTCATTCATGATCAAGCACGTCTGGTTTATTGTTCTCGTAACGTTTTAAAGAAATATTGTATTGTGTTTACAAGCCAGTATTGGCCCTAATCAAAAGGTTAATTGTCAAAATCCTGTGGCGACCTGCGGGGGTTTCTAAATACACACCCAAACTAAATATACCCCGTGCCTATACCGCGCGGTTTTTCATTGAAATGACCTGATTTCGACACCGAACCGATCCATCATCAGTGATCCAACACATAATATTCACAATTATTTAAGCAATGCCTGCCGATGGCGTGAAGAGCTGATGTTTGATTCCAGCCCTCTGCTCGACAACCTCCTGGACATCCAGAAGATATCAGAGATGGGCGCCTGTTGTGGGACCACAGAAGGCTGGGTACAAATGGATGATTTGATCTACTACTGGAAGCATAGGATGTTTAAAGTGGTACACAACAATCGGACAATTGAGTTTCAAGTGATTCCACCTACAGTCCAAGCACATCCACAAGTGGATAGGTTCTCCATAGGGTGAAAGAACACATTATAGTGTATGTGCAGTTAGTTCATAGCAAGGTCATTTGGATTAATGATAATGGTGCTGTGTTGGATCCCAGGGCGAAGTTGGTCGCTGGTTCAGATCCGTCAGTAGTATTTTTATTCTCATGAATCTTTCCCGTGAGAACTTCTCTCCCTGAAGCGAGCGCCCGTGCCCTATGTCGTCTCAATATCGGACTCAATGTCAGTGGGATAAGAGGTATTATTTACCGCTGGGTTAAGTGCTGTTTTTTATTGATTTGGGTCTTGTCGGACATCTGACCGATGTCCGGCTTCCCAAACCTGACCCCATACAGAACTCGACCAGTCGTGTACAGTAACTTGCTTCATGTTCTCCAAGTGAGGCCTGAGTACTGAGTGCCACTGGGATACTCTTGTCATCCATCCTTCACCTCCCACTTCTGCCCCTTGCCTCTCTGTGTTCAGCCATCATGACGCTGCGCAAGGCATACCCTTTCCCGTACAACCAGAATCGCCTGAGACAGTCCACACCACGCAAGGCGTTCCCCTCCCCATTTATCCTCGGGCACTGTGAACCAATCACCCTTGTCGAGCTCAGGATGCACCAGTTCTCCAGCAAGATTCGCTCTAAGCCAAACTGGTGGGAAAAGGTCAAGGATGCCGCCATAGTCGCCAAATGGCACCAGGAAATAGTCAACCAGGACCGTCTGCTCATCGACAAGCTGTGGGGTGGCGAGGAGTACTTCGAGCATGGTGATGGGGGGAAGAAGTGGCCGCGTGAGCCCATTACCGCTGTGCAGATTGACTACATCTTGAGTTGAAGCATGTCGCCAGTCAGTGCGACCCAGAGACAGGGATTTTCGTATGGCCGTTTGGTCTGTTAACCCCTATAATCGCTGACAGTCAGTACAGGCAACGCTGATCGGATGGGTCTATGAGTCTCGGTCGCTCATCTCTCCCAAACTTAAGGGAGAACTGCTTAAAGGAGTCGCACTCCTCGAGGACATCCCTGAAGACGAGCAAAACTGGCACCCAGGGTCCAACAATCAGATCAATAAGACATCATTGCCGCTTTAAGCCGCATGGGACTTTGTTTGTGCTTATTTAAGTTATTAGGAACAGGGACCATCACAGTGGTTCCCTCATCATGGATCAGGTATCGTATTCATCTGCTACTCACTATCTTCTGGCAAGTTGCAACTGAAGTACCCTCAATATTTTTGAAGGTGCTGGGACGAGGGTGCATTGTCTATCTTGGTGTTACATAAAACAGGCCACCCAGCTGAACAGCCTGAACTTCGTCAAAACACAGCGTGCGAAAGAGCGCCAAGTCTTTTCAACTTCGCTGCCAGTGCCTCCAATGCGCTCGGCATTGAACAAGCTGCATCAGGCATGATCCCTTCTAGGCCTGAAACATATGAGTTCTAACATCTTCTCGACTCATCAGTGATTGTAACATCCACCGCCCGCGCTGAACCACGATGTCCTGAGCGCTGTGGTCGAGCATGCAGAAATGAAGATGGTACTATTGATCATGCTTTGCTGCCACGTGCTCTACGAGGATGGTGTGCGCATGCTACTCGCAGAGCCGGTATTGTTGGAGTACAAGCGCTGACAGGGACTCACTCCTGCTTGGGCTTCCGTTCCGCTCCGGAACAAGATACGCCCACATTGCGAGCGTATCTTAGATCCCTTGTTCACGTGTCCGCAACATGATTGCTCTCACATATACCGTGGATTTTCCTATCCGGTGCTTCAGTCTTTTCCCCCACTGAAGCACCGGTGAGACCTCCCGACCTATGCTTTCCTATGCACTGTATTGACATGTCATGTAGTCCATTCTGTTCAGGTACTCAACTAGTACCTATATATCAGTCTTTTCCCCCACTGAAGCACCGTCCATTCTGTTCAGGTCCTGTCTCTCGGTTCTTTCACATCCACAGGTTATGAGCCCTGCTGCTTCTCGTTCCCATGTCAGACATCCACCGCATCGCTCCTGACTCTTCCTCTCTCACGGACTCCTTGACATCAACCGCGAGGATCCCGGTGCTCGCCGAGGATGGATCCAACTGGATCCTCTACAAGGCGCAGTTCCTGGCCACCATTCACGCTAAGGGCCTCCGCCGCTACCTCGAAGGCCGCAAGCGAAAGCCGGTGCCGCCAACAGCCTATGGCGTCAATTCTGACGCCGACGAGAAGTACAAGACCGCGTATGACAAGTGGGCGGTGAACCACGCCGCCATCAAGACACTCCTTTTCCAGACCGCACCCGAGCCGCTCAAGCTGGAGATCATGGCATTGGACAATGCCCATGGCATGTGGGCGATCGTCACGTCCCGCTACGACAACCAAGGTGACTTTTTCCAAGTCAACCTTGCAGCGCAGATGCAGCAGCTCCGCTGCGGCGAAGGCGAGGATCTGCGTCCCATTCTCGTGCAGCTTGCACGTCTTCGCGCCGAGTACACTGCCGCTGGAGGTGCCCTCTCTGACGAGCAGTACAAGGTGTACATCCTTGGCCTGCTCTCTCCGTCCTATTGCAACTCCATCCGAGGCACGCTCCTCTCAGCCCAGGCTACCGGTGTTCCCCTCACCGCAACCGCAATCCTCACCACCATCAATGCGATTGTGTGTGACGAGTACGCACTCAGCACTGACGCGCAGAGCACATCCGCACTCACCGCTTGCTCAGGCAAGTGCTCGAATTGTGGGAAGGAGGGACACTGGGTCAGGGACTGTTGGAGCAAGGGTGGAGGCGCAGAAGGGAAGGGACCAGGCAAAGGCAAGGGTTGTCGTCGCATGAAGAAGAAGAAGGATGAGAGTGGTGCGTCTGCCACTACCGCCGCCATCGTTATCGCCCCCGCTCCTACCGTCGCTGCTGTCGCCGCCGCTGTTCCCCATCTCGAAGAATATACATTCTGGGACAAATCAGCATATTTTGTATCTACGGACTTCGCTAAGGTTTTGTCGAATGGCATGCCCGTTTCCAAGTACACTCGTCTGATTGATTCGGGTGCATCACGTCATTTCGAACCTCATCGCAGCAACTTCATCGCATTCCGCGAGATCCCTCCTATTCCTATCAACTCCACTGATGGCCACAAATTCTACGCAACGGGAACAGGCAGCATCCGCATTGCAATATTGTGTGGCAACGGTGTTCAAGACGAATTCACACTACACGATGTTCTCTACGCACCCTCCATGCCTATCTCCCTCATCTCTGTCAGCCATCTTACTCATGTCGGCTTCCATGTCCACTTCGAGCGCAAGATCTGCAACCTCACTACCCCAACTGGCAACACTCTCACCCCAATCCCTGAACGACACAGCGTCTTTCCCCTCTTTGGTGTAGAACCGCTCAGAACATCGCACGCAAGCGAGACCGCTGCGACGATGATGTCTGCGATGATGATGTCCGCGCTTGAGTTCCACTGTCGCATGGGACACGCCTACCTGCCAACTCTCCAGAAAATGGTCACACAGGGGACTGTCACAGGCATCGACCTCAGTACCGCAGAGGTTGAGTTCTGCGAAGTGTGTCAGCAAGCGAAGCAGACACGTGCGTCGTTTCCGGAGATGCGGCAGCATCCACGAGCGACGCAGTACAGCGAGCTTGTCCATTCAGACGTGTGGGGCAAGGCACAGGTACGGACATGGGATGGAAAGGGATACTTTGTCACGTTCTTGGACAACTACAGCGACGAGGCGATCGTCGCTCTCATGTGAACAAAAGGGGAGGCTTCAGTACGCTACAAGGTGTACGAAGCCTGGGCAAAAGTCCATCGCAACGCACTGTGTGTCAAGACCCTGCAAAGCGACCGAGGAGGTGAATACACCAGCAATGAGCTCAACGCTCACCTTGAGTCCCAGGGTACATCGCGACGGCTCACCATCCATGACTCACCGGCACAGAACGGCAAAGCCGAGCGGCTGAACCGCACGCTCACTGAACACACTCGTGCCCTCCTGTTCGACGCTCACCTCCCAAAGTTTTTATGGGGTGAGGAAATCCTGCACGCTGCCTGGCTCTGCGACTGTACGTTGACCAAGAACACGCCTGGAACGACACCATACGAGTTAGCAACAGGTGAGAAGCCAGACCTGTCGGACCTCCCGTGTTTTGGCACGAAGTGCTGGGTACTGCAAGAGAAGGCCAACAAACTTGACCCGAAGTCAAAACCCAGTCGATGGGTGGGTTACAGCATGGTCAGCAAGGGGCACAAGGTCTATTGGCCAGAGCGACTTACTGTCTCGATTGAGCGGAACGTCTGCATTGAGCCAGACCCTTCCGACATGACCGTGACTGTGCGCGTACAGTCCGAGGGGGAGGACGCATCTGATGATGTCCTGAACGCGCCCAATCCACCTCCCTCACCACCTCTTCCACCCGCACCGCAACCAATCGCACCACCCGCACCTCCTCGATCCGAACCCATTCTCCCACCAGATCATCCTCCTGTCCTACCCAAACCCGAACCTGAAATCGTACCTCTGCAGCCTCCTGAGCCCGCTGAGCTGCAGACAGTCGAGCAAGACGTCGCCGAACCAGTTGCACTCGCACCGGTAGAGCCGGAAGGTCATCCGAGACGTCAGCGTGCGCCATCTAGGCGTATTCGTGACATCCAATCAGGCGAGGGGTCGACGGGCAGTAGATGCGCACAGAGACTGCCCACTTATATGCTGTCCAAGACAGCGCAGCTCATGCATGAGACCTGGGAAGAGGGGGAGCACCAACCGGAGTATGAGGACCAGTGCGAATGCGGCTGCGAAGGCGACGCTGACTGCACCGCAGAACCAGACACCAAAACTGGTTTCTATGCAGGTGCGCCATTGTACACATTCGCAGCTATGGGCTCTGCAGACGAGCCTTCCTATCGTGATGCCATGGCTGGTCCCGAGCGTGAGGAATGGCTTGCGTCTATGCGAGACGAGCTAAGTCACATCAAGAAAATGGGAACTTACAAGCTAGTGGAACGTCCTCCGGACGTTAACGTTGTCGGTGCCGTCTGGGCACTTTGCAAGAAGCGCGACGGAAACAATCACGTCATCAAGTTCAAAGCACGTCTCTGTGCTCAAGGCTTCTCTCAGGTCTATGGCATTGACTATACACAGACTGCCTCGCCCATAGCTCGCATGTCCTCCTTCTGACCCGTCCTCGCATCCGCAGCCACCAACGATTACGGAATCCACCAGATCGATTTCAAGAACGCCTATCTCAACGGTAAACTTGACGAAACGATTTACATGCGTCAACCTTACGGCTTCAAAATCCCTGGTCAAGAACGTCTCGTATGGCACCTCATCAAAGCGCTCTATGGCCTTAAGCAGGCCGGCCTCATGTGGTATTGCGTCGTCTGTGATCTCATGGCCGAAATCGGCCTCAAACAAAGAGCTTATGATCCTGGTGTATTTCACCTCACCACTGCTGCCATCGTCATCATCATCGTCATCCACGTCGATGACTGCACACCCGTCACCAAAGGGAAGAAGCAAATGCGCGAACTCAAGAATCAGTTAGAGCAGTGTTTCGAAATCGTCGACTTAGGCGAGATCCGCTGGCTCCTGGGCTTCGAGATTCGATGCGACCGCGTTGCGCGGACCATTTCGCTCTCTCAGCGTGCCTACATCGACACCATCCTCACGCGCTTCCATTTAACAGACTTGCATCCACTCACCGTCCCCGCCAATCCACACGCGAATCGGTTTGCTCATGTACGCAGCTGTTGGTATCCGACCAGACATCGCATATGCCGTCTCCACCCTCGCTCGTTTCATGTCAGACCCGGCGGTCCTGCATTGGGAGTTGGCGAAACGCACACTGCGGTACCTCAAAGGTACACGCGACCTCATTCTCACCTTCGGCACCATCACCGAAGGCCTATCTGGGTATACGGATGCAGACTGGGCCTCACAGGCACACCGCCATTCTATTTCTGGGTATGCCTTCCTCTACAACGGCGGCGCGATCAGTTGGCATTCGAACAAGCAGCCAATAATCACGCTGTCATCCACCAAGTACATTGCTGCCTTGGACTCCTCTCGGGGACTCATCTGGCTATGGTACCTCCTGTCTGAGCTCTCCTCTCCTCTCACTTGACCGATGCTCCTTCGCTGTGACAACAAGAGCGCCCTTGATCTCGCTGCCAACCCCGATATGTTCCACACCCGCACAAAACATATCGATATTCGATATCATTTCATCCGCGGCCTTGTATCGAACAAGACCGCTACCCTCAAATACTGTCCTACCAACGACATGGTCGCCGACCTCTTGACGAAAGCCCTCCCACGCCCTCGATTGAATGCTCATGCATTCACGCTCGGTCTTCGTCAGGCTTGAGGGGGAGTGTTGGAGTACAAGCGCTGATGGGGACTCACTCCTGCTTGGGCTTCCGTTCCGCTCCGGAACAAGATATGCCCACATTGCGAGCGTATCTTAGATCCCTTGTTCACGTGTCCGCAACATGATTGCTCTCACATATACCGTGGATTTTCCTATCCGGTGCTTCAGTCTTTTCCCCCACTGAAGCACCGGTGAGACCTCCCGACCTATGCTTTCCTATGCACTGTATTGACATGTCATGTAGTCCATCCTGTTCAGGTATTCAGCTAGTACCTATATATCAGTCTTTTCCCCCACTGAAGCACCGTCCATTCTGTTCAGGTCCCGTCTCTCGGTTCTTTCACGTCCACAGGTATGTCTGGACCAGGGGGATGGGGAGGACGAGAAGATGCTCTGGCCCATCTTGTCTTTCCTGGAATTCATGTCGGTGGACAGGCAATGCTGGCGATCTCTCTGTGGTCCCGTATTCGGGCACAGCACCCTCTATTCCGAGACAATGGTGCAATTGGTGGATGGGATCAAACAAGCACCACAACTCAAACACCTTGGGCTTAGAAATGCGGACAACCTTCTCAGTGTCTATCCGGACTTGCGTGCCACCCTCGCCTTGCTCAAAAACGTCAAGCACCTCACGATCTGCAAGGCCGCAAAACACACATGCCTCTTCCTCGAGAGTGTGAAGTGGCCCCTTGTCACTGCTGAACTCATATTCGCCGAAGAGTCTTATTATTATGGCGGATGGGACGAGCCAGACTTGCTTGCAAGGATGCATCCCGCTGCCCTGCTCCGGGGCGCGCAGAACACCCTCGTACGGCTGGATTGCGAATCCTGGAATAGTTGTGAATACCGTTTCGGCAATCTGACATACCCCAACGTCCAGAGCCTCAGCATGTGCGACATCTTCTTGATGACGGACAAATGGGTCAAGACGTATCCCAACGTATCGCAGCTCTCTGTCTTCACCCCACTCCTCGAACGCTTGGGTAGTATGGACACCGACGACGAAGCTGGACTCCGGGCTGCACGTGAAACAAATATGCGCGCCTTTGCGCATCAGTGTTGGCCCCGTCTGGAAGAAGCGTCTCTAAGCTGTGTGGCAGAACTCTACTCGCTCGGGCTGCCTTGCCACATTCGTACTCTCAAATTCTCTGAGGTGAAATGGGGCCTGCCGTTTCTCCCTGAAACCATGGAGTATGCGCGACCCGTTGTATTAGAGCTGGCCTTGTATGGAAGGTACCTCGCGACCTTCCAGACGGCCGTCCAACAAGCCGCAAATGGACTCCGGGATCTCGAGCAGCTACGCATCACAGTTCGGGTCCACAGTGATAGCATCGACACAGACCTCCCACGCTCGCTGGTACGTGTTGTTGTTGCTCTGGACGCAGATAAGAATTACTCAGCCAATGTTCAGCTGCAAGGCGTCAACGGCATCAAACTGCTTCCCAAACTCCGGAAGCTCGCACTCCGAATGCAGTGCGAACTATCGTACTGGTGGGAACGGCGCAGAATCATGACTTGCACGCCGGACGTCGAGGATAGCAGTCTACCGGCCGACTCCGAACTCTCGCTCATCACGTTCGATCGCTGGACGTTCTGCAACGAGCTGTTTTCCTTGGCTCCCCCTCTGGAGACCGTTGGACTCATCGTCGATGGAATGCCACAGGGAATGAGTCGGATCGATGAGCAGGTCCAGCGGACAGAAATTATCAATGCGTGAACGCGAAGCTTTTCATATAGCACCATGGCCCCCGGTACGCAAATCACCATTATATACGTGGGGGTGTATCTGACATAACGCGCATGCTATCTCTGACAAGCAGAGTAACAGCCGCTTCATAGCTTCTCTGTTTGATCCTCCATCGACTTCCGCACCGTCTACACAGATTAGTCAGCACGTCTATGATACCTTTCTCCGTTTGTGTGCTCCTCTCGCACAACGTTCGCCACCGCTATTTTGCGAAATTGAGTAGCGGAGGCCGCGCGGAACATGCGGGCGCAAGTCCAGTGGTATGAGAGGAGCCCTCAGGCGGGGCTCGATACAACTCTACTACGGTTGTACACCTACCTACCATAAGGAAAAGTAGTATGCTCTGTATACTGCTTTGAAAGACGGCAGACTCAACTTGGACCAACAGTACAGTGCACCGTCCAGACCGTGCCGCTGCCGTATCCTCAGCCGAGCAGCAAGATGAGACAATTGCCAGAGAGACTGGCACGAATGACAAAGTAACGAGAAGATGGCATGGAAGACGGACTGGAGAGCAGTACTATATTGGTTCTCTGAGTTGGAGCAATGTCGATGACTCAACACCCTCAGTAGAATGCAACCTGCCCTGAAGACTTTCTCATGAGCGCAAGCGCTTTGGCGAATTTGTATGGAAATAATGGAATGGCGGCTACATTATCATACCGTCTCGTCTCTACGGTCTAATACCAGGTCTCGCCTCTCTTTCCTCACCATCCATGAGCGACGATCTCCTGCGACATTTCTCGCAGCGCGAGGAGTTTCCCTCCCCGTTCGTATTCGGCCGCCGTGAACCAATCACCCTCGTCGAGCTCAGGATGCGCCAGTTCTCCGGCAACATTCGCGCGAAGCCGAATTGGTGGGACAAGGTCAAGGACACGGTCATAGTCGCCAAGTGGCGCCAGGAGATAGTCGACCAGGATCGTCAGCTCGTCGGCGAGCTGTGGGGTGGCGAGGAGTACTTCGAGCATAGTGATGGGGAGAAGCAGTGGCCGCGCGAGCCCATTACGGCCGCGCAGATTGACTACATCTTTGCGGAGTTGGAGTATGTTGCCAGTCAGCGCGACCCAGAGACAGGGATCTTCGTACGTTCGTTCTGCCTTAGAGTTTCTAGTCGCTGACAATCAGTATAGGCAACTTCAGTTGAGAAGGTTTACGAGTCTCGGTCACTCGTCTCTCCCGAACTTAAGGGAGAGCTGGTTAAGGGAGTCGCGCTCCTCGAGGACGTCCCTGAAGACAAGCAAGACTGGCACCCCGGATCCAACCACCAAGTCCTTGACCTCGTTCACCCTTCCCTCTACTGCTTCCGCATCGGCGAGTCCTTTGTACGGAACCCCAAGGTCGGCGAGAACGAGAACGAGAACGAGACCGAGACCGAGACCGAGACCGAAATCATCTCCATGGACGAGTACGTCGCGCGCCGACCCGATCTCTCAGACGACTTCGAGTGGAGTATTTGGGCCCTCTCTGCCAAGTACCAATGGCTCCCCACCGACTTCTCTGTCTCCAGCTCCGGTGAGGTTGACTGCCTCGGATACATCAACAACATCCATCCTACCCATCTCGCCCCTCTATACCCTCCTATCACTGCGATCGTCGGACGGTTCGTCTCCATGTTTGAGCGCGTGCTCTCGGACACACTCTCAGCCGATCCAAAGCTTGCGGTGCAGGTCCGCCCATTCGAGTGGTATGAAGAAAAAGCACCAGACGATCTGGAGACGAACGAGCAATGGGAGGCTTGGGATCGCGAGCATAGGTGGCCGACCATTCCCGACCCGAAACCTTTCGAACCGCAGCCCGCAAGTGAGCGCGTCGACTACTCGCTCAAAGATCGCAATATCCAAGTGATCGTCAAGCTCGCAAACATCGTCCTCACTCCAGAAAATCCCCAATATCCAGGCGGCGCATGGCACGTCGAAGGGATGGCGAACGAGAACATCGTCGCGACTGGGCTCTACTATTACGCGTGCGAGAACATAACCGAGTCGCGGCTCGACTTCCGCACTGTTGTTGGCTCCGTAGACGACAGCTTTCCCCTACCGTACGAGCAGAACGACCACAGGGGATACGTTGTCGCCTACGGTTTTGGTCGCGACCACGAGCTCAACCAGGAGCTCGGGCATATCGTTGCCGAGGAAAATAAGTGTATTGCATTCCCAAACGTATACCAGCACTACGTGGATGCGTTTGAGCTCGCGGACCCGTCGAGGCCAGGGTACCGCAAGATTTTGGCCTTCTTTCTGGTGAATCCGGACACTCCGATTTTGTCCACGAAAGAAGTGCCACCGCAGCAAGAGGATTGGGTGTTGCAGGAGTTGGAGGCGGCGCATGCCCTCCGGAAGCTCCCTCCAGAATTGTTTGACATCGTGACTGGGTATGTGAAAGGGAGCGTAATTTCGCGTAAGGAGGCGGAAGAGCATCGTGCGAGACTGATGGAGGAACGTTCTCGTTTCGTCATGAGCCATAACGAGGAGATGTACCAGGTCGAGTTCAATATGTGTGAGCACTGATATCACTTGATATTCAAGTTCATGGGTGGTATGATGTCGATGGCATACCCATCCTACACAGAGTTAACTACCTCATTAATGCATCAAGTTCGTTTCATGTCCGGTTTTCGTACATCCCTTTGATAGGCGGGATAAGGAGACGAGATGATTCTATCTTTCCTCCAGGTCATGCGAGCGGACGACGGCAGCCACTGGCTTCTCCTGCGCAGGCGAGTCGTCTTTGGCCATTCGTATAGCGCAACTGTTAGCAAACTGTATCCAACAAGCATAGAATCTGGACTACCTCCAGCTTCTTCAATGCGGAGACGGTCCATCAGTCCTGATCCGGACTTGCGGGGCGCGCTTACAACACCTCGAGAGGGCGAAGCACTTGCGAATCATGATCATTCAGGCTTCTTGAGACCGTACGTTGGCCTCCCTCTCGTTCTCAGCTTAGGTGCGTGGATACAGTAGACCGTGATGCGCCGGGTGACGTACGCAAGGAGGCACCCGACTGCGTTGCTCAAGTATGCGCAGGACACGTCTCTCCAGACCCACACCTTGCACTCACGCCCGATGTGTACTACCCCGATGAGTCTGAGTGAATTGAAGCCTAGAGGATGACCGCGACTCCACGAGAGACGAGCCAACGGCAAGGGATTCCTCACTGAGGCTGGTCAGTCAATGACAGAAGCCAACTCAGTCCTTCTAGCTCCTCACGAACGACTTTCGCTGCCGCAGCTATCCCCGGAAACGAGTAGTGGAAGCCATGCGGAACACCCGGATACCTACGCACATGCATACCAGCATGATCAGTGTCTCGAGAACTGAGCAGTAATTATCGACGGATCAGGCGTACAGTGCAAGTTTGGTGGGGACACCCGCCTCGCGCAATGCTGCCTCGTAGAGGATGTCTTCGTCCCGCAGCGTATCGAGCTCCATGACTTGTATGAATGCGGGCGCAAGTCCTGCGTGAGATTGAGCGAGGAGAGGGGAGATTCGCAGGTCCTCAGGTGGCGCTCCATACAATTCTGCAGAGAGACAAGTAAGCATCAGTCTCGGTTCGCAATATCCGAACCGTAACCGCACGGAATGAGAAAACAAAAGGACGTCGTCGATAGTCAAGTGAATTCGACGTACTCATGAAGTCCAGTGCTAGCGCGCTGTTCATCAATGCGGCTGCAGCATCCTTGTTCTCCTCATAGGAGCGCAAGTTCGTCTTGTACTGTTCTGGCACAGCAGCGAGAGGGTGTCTCACAGGGGCCTCACGTAGGTATTGTCCGGTGAGTGGGATGCTCGGATCATCTCGTACTTTCAATGCGACAACTGCTGCAAGATTTGCTCCGGCAGAATCGCCTCCGACGAGGAGGCCTCTTCGGACAGAGATATTCAAAGCTGAAGCGTTGTCCACAACCTGTAAGGGGTACAAAATGTCGTTACGGGATGTAACGATGCATATACGCGGCTCACGTACCCATTTCAGAGCAGAGTAACAGTCATTGAACGGTGTTGGAAACGGATGCTCGGGCGCTAGCCTGATGTACGGAGGGTATATTTGAGACCCATCCAAACGCTCAGCGGTGTGTACTGACCTGTAATCGACGTTGACAATCGCGAGTTGCAGATCGACACTAATAGTGCGCAAGTGGTGATCATCCCAGTCAAGATCGCCGAGCGCCCACGCTGTAGTGAGGTCCGTGCGTGCAATTGAGTCGTCGACAGAATAAGTACGGTGAGAGTACCCACCTCCACCATGATACCATACGAGCGCAGGAAACGTCGCGTTGGTGGCACTGGTTGGTCTCACGATGCGGACAGTTATCTCTCCGCCGTCCACAGGAATACGCTTGTCCTCTACAATGTACGCCGACGCTAACATGGAGACACATCAGTGAGTATGTCACAATCGCGTGCGCATCTGGACTTACCTTGTGGGAGACGCTCTCCGTAATACTTCGTGAATCCACCATACAGGGTTGAAGCCTGCTGTCGCGCGTATTCAATGGCGGATGCGCCCTCTGGAGGTGGGGGTGGCGGCCGGGTGTATCGTGGGTCGGAACGGAGTGCAGCAGCCAATTCGGGATCGAACTTTGTTAAAATGGTCATCACGGGGTTCAACGAAGGAGGTTCAAAAAAAAGGTAGTACGGCGGAGAACGGATAATATATGTACTAGTTATCTCCGATAGACGTCTATAGGTCAGCGCTCCATAATGCCCACACAAGCTGCGATTTCAGAAGGATATCCCGATTACCGATCACTCGGAGCTGCAGGACACTCATGATCGGTCACGATGGGCGTCAGAGACCAGTCTGGGTCTCAGGTCTGGACTATTCAACGTACTGTGAGAGTATAATTTGCGCACAGGACATTGTATTGCTGCGCATACCCATTCACATAGCCCACGACGCAGCCGTAAAACGCAAGATTCATCTGGTTATCGAGACGCTCGACATGGTTCACAATATCGTCGTATTGCTCCAATCACTGTGTACTGAGGCTGAGCAACCACTTCAGACCATCCCTGGCGTCCCGATCAACTTTGGCCGCAGCCCGGATGGAAGGGAACGAATAGTGGAAGCCATGCAGTGTTCCAAAATTCCTGAAGCAAAATTGTGCAGTGAGATAACACTGAACAGCGTTTGAATCATGGGGGAACCGAACACTACCTGACAAGTTCAGTCGCGACTCCTGCCTCCCGCAAAACCTTCTCGTACACAACACCATCATCTCGAACTGGATCAAACTCCATCACTTGGATGAACGCAGGTGGAAGTCCAGTGTGCGAAGGCGCAAGAAGGGGAGAGATGCGTAGATCTGTAGGAGGTGCACCATAGGTCACTGTTTGAAGGTTTGAAGACAGATATCAGCGGGTTCCTTGAAAGAGTGTACAGACTTGATACTCACTGAAACTGTTCAACGCTCGTTCGCTGTTGAGAAGCGGCACTTCTGTGCTCTCCGCGAAGGAACGCAGCTCATCCTTGAGCTCCTCTGGGTGTGCGAGAGGGTGGACAACGGCTGGTTCACGCAGATACTGCCCTGTCAAGCCACGTCCTTGGAAGAACGCGTCGTCTCGCGCTGCGAGGGCTACACCAGCGGCAAGATTACCACCAGCTGAGTCGCCACCGACCAAGAAGCCCTTCTCAAGGGAGACTTTGAGTTGCGTAGTATTCTCTGCTACCTGAAAACTGTTCTGACTTATGTCTGCGGGACTCGAGCAAACGTGAGAGACTCACCCATTTCAGGGCAGCGTAGCAATCGTTGAATGCTGTCGGAAATACATGTTCTGGTGCCAACCTAGAGGAGTCGGGTTTAGCACGGCCAATAACGTGATTGAGTGGCGAAGACGAACCTGTATCCCACGTTGATTGTCGCCAGTTGCAACTCGAGGCTGATAGTCCTGAGGTGGTTGTCGTCCATGTCTAGGTCTCCAATCATCCATCCTGTGAGCAACGTTAGTTGGTTATGAGCCTATGTCCACCAGCTGCGTTAGGGACCTACCTCCTCCATGAAACCACACAAGTGCGGGATACGTCTCTTGGTCATCGTCTGTCGTCGGTCTGATGATCCGGATAACAATCTGTCCATCTTGGACAGGAATCTCTTTCTCGTCTACGTGATACGACCCATCTGCACCTACTTCAGGCGGAGGCAGATGAGGTGAAAGACACGATAATGCACATACCTGAAGGGAGGCGATCGCCATAGAATCTTGAGAACGGCGCGATAACAATCTTTGCCTGTTCTCTGGCGTAATCCGGAAGAGGTATGCCTTCGGGCGGAGCTTGTGGCTGCAAAAAGACTGGGTCTGAATGAAGAGCAGAGGCGAGCTCGCTATCCAAGGTCATCCGTACAGTGTGTGGGTCTGACGGAAATTTGTTAGCTGAGGTGAGAGACGAACCGTGCACATGAGTGACTCCCATGGGTTGACTAATCACTTGCACCCACGGGTCATGCGTCTAAGCTCGACGCTCGAGTCCGTGTCAGAAGGTTAATTATAACACAAGAGTGTATGACGTTGAGATAATTTCATGTCGTTATTCTCGAGTGGCATCTATGTTGAGTCTACTAAGTAGTATCCGATCGAACCGTGGCACCGTGACATAACGTACCACGGCGATGATCTAGCCTAGTTGACCAGCCATTCAGCATTCCTAGTGTTATTCTCTCAAAAGGATCTAGCTCAGGGCGAGGCTAGCAAAGAATCGTAACTGCATCTGAGGATTATCGGAAGGCGGAGTGTAGAGAGGATTGCCATGCGGGCCGACCACAGATAATTGAACCGAACCAGTTCATCTGTCCGGACTGGTCCAAGTTGCCACCGAGCGCTATTCTCTAGGAACGAGACTGCCATCATGCCATCATGTAGTCCTATACTGTATACTGCTTGCTTTCGAACTTTGATTCTCTCACTCTCACGCTCATTTCTGCATTCTCGCCTCTCTGTCCTCAGTGTCTCGCACCGTGAGCGAAAATCTCCTACGCCACGCGAGGAAATCCCCTCCCCGTTCGTCTTCGGGCAAAGTGAACCAATCACCCTGGTTGAGCTCAGGATGCGCCATTTCTCCGGCAACATTCGCTACAAGCCGAATTGGGGTCGATGCCAACGACGCCGCCATAGCTGCCAAATGGAGCCAGGATATAGTGGATCCGGACCGTCAGCTCGTCGACAAGCTGTGGGGTGGCGAGGAGTACTTCGAGGATGGTGATCATTGGTGACAGGGAGAACTTGAAGTAGTGGCCGCACGAGGCCATCACGGCCGCGCAGATTGACTACATATTTGCAGAGCTGGGAGTATGTCGCGAGTACCATCTATACGAGTGGTATGAAGAGAAAGAGGAAGAACTAGACGATCTTGAGACGGAAGAGCAATGCGAGGTTTGGGAACGGGAGCACAGGTGACCGACCATCCTCGGCCCGAAACCCTTCGAGCCGTGGCTCGCAAGTGAGCGGGTCGACTTCTCACTCAAGGAGTGCCAAAGACAAGTGATCGTCAAGCTCGCAAACATCGTACTCACGCCGGAAAATCCGAAGTACCCCGAAGGCCGCGCACTCCCCAGCGGCGGCGCATGGCACGTCGATGGGATGGCGAACGAGAACATCGTCGCTACTGGGCTCTACTACTACGCGTGCGAGAACGTCACCAAGTCGCCGTTGTAGACACCGTCCCCTTCAGGCAAGACGACCATAGGGGACTCGCTGTCGCGTACGACTTCAGTTCCGACTTCCCGCGCAATCAGAAACTCGGGCATATCGTTGTAGCGGAAGACAAGTATATTGCCTGCCCGGACCTTCACCAGCACCGCGTGGACGCGTTTGATCCCGCGGACCAGTCGAAGTCTGGGTTCTGGCCTTGTTCCTGGTGAATCAAGACACCCCGATTCTGTCTACGACGGATGTGCCCAGTGACCATGTCGAACAGCTCCTGAGGGAGCTTCTAGAGGGCTGGCGCCGCCTCCATCTCCGGGAGCACCCAATCTTCTTGTTGCGGTGGTACATGAAAGGTAGCGTCATGTCGCGTAAGGAGGAGGAAGAACATCGTGCTAGATTGAAGGAGGAACGTTTGAATCTCGCCACGAACCACAACCAGGATACTTGGCAGCTCTCGTTCTACGACTACCGTATGTGTGAGCACTGATATCTCTAGATATTCATGTTCATGGGTGATATGATGTCGATGGCATACCCGTCCTACACACATCAAGGTACCCCTTTACTCAACCAAACTTGTTTCATGCTGAGCGAGAGGGACATGTAAACGCCTCTCGTCTTCAGGACCATCTAAGTGATTGCGTTGAGAGCAGCATCATAATTCATGCGTTCCGTATTCCTAAACACTTGTTCATTCCATTACACGTGGCATCCCTCTTTCTTGAGCTCTGTTGCGCGTCTGTGTAGGGCGCGGTAACTCCATCTCTTCGTCTGCCCTACAAGAGTGGAGAGTAACAAGAGGATTATGGGCCGAGAGGATATTCTAAACCCTATCCGAGTGCAAAACATGTGGTGCCCAGATCTTCGGATCTGCCTAGAATCTATGTCCGACTTCCAGCGATCTTGAACACAACACAAAGTCAAGGGGAGTCATCTGATGTCACTTGGAAGTTGGAACCGCAAGGACTCAATAATCTAGAGATAAGGCTGCGTTTCAAACACAATGATTCGGTTAACACTCTTCGCGCGCAAGTTTCCGCGCAAACCTACTCCGGGAGGTAAGTTTGGTTTGCTGGCTGGTGGTGCGACGAAAAAAGAACACTTACAACCACCGAAATTACTCCTCAACAGCCTGAGAGGTTCCATTATTCTGGAGGCCGCGCGCAGCCCAAAGGTCATCCACTGCGGACGCCAAGATGACTTTAGGCTTTAGCAGGGTCACGGCGTGAGCATAGGGCTCCCGCCCGTCCCCACTATACCATTCCTCTCGGATGAGGCCTAGTTGAGTGGTACAGAAGATAACGTCTTCTCTCATGTCACCCTCCATACCATCGCAAGAATCTTCGTTTTCCATGCGATGGGTGTCAAAGCGCTCTCCTGGCTTAGGGAGCACTAGCTCAAGATCTCGGGATACGATCCGTTCGCCGGTCACCGCCCTGAGCTCTAGAGCGTGGGTAGTGATGTTGTGAAGCGCTATGCCGCAGGCCTCCTGCACTCGTTGAAGCAACGAGTGGTGTGAACTCGAGAAGTGAAGGCCGGAGAGGAGGATGTCCATGAGGTGTGCCATCAACATGTCCTCGTAGTCGCTCAGCACACTGCTTCCTTTATCTTCGAGAAACAACGCCATCAGATGTGCGCGACTGAGGGCGCGCCACCTACCAGCGACAGACGGTCTTTCTATGCTCCGGAATCGTTGAGCAATCAAAGATCAGAGCAGAGAGAGTACAGTACCTTGTCGTTTTAAGTGGGAATACAAGTCGTCCATGAGAGGGCCGACAGGATCGTGTTGACCGAGATACCACATCGTGCACAACCGCTGTACATATTGAACGAGAACGCTCTGAAGCGCTAGCTGGACGATAGTGGAATGAAAGCCATCACCGTGCTTGGACGCAGATAGAGCTTTCAGGAGACTCTCTCCGCAGAGGCGCGAATTGCGGAGTCTCTTCGTTGCCCCTTCTGACTCCGCAACGCTAACAAAGCACGAGTCCGCAGTCTGAGCTTCGTATACGTCCGTCAGGGTTGCAGCGGTCTGGTAGACCATGGAGTTGAGTGCCGTGATCATGGGAAGGACGTCGTGGTCCGCGATGTCATCAACCTTGCTGAGATATTGCTGCGCATCCCGGAGCTCCTCAGCCCGTGTCTCTAGCAGTTCTGCCATATTCATCCGCTCGGCTTGGAGGTTCTCCAGGATGTGCTCTTGGATAGCTGCACGATCTTCCAGTTCCCGAAGACGCTTTCTAGTAGTATATAGCTGTCTCCTCAGGCTTAGAGCTGACGAGCGTGCCCTAGTAAGAGTCTGCGCATCCCTCACTCTGACCCTATTCTTGACCTGCGCCCCATCCGACATCTCCCCAAAGGCCACCACCTCTGATCGTGTGTCTTGCCAGTGTTTTCTGCCCGCGGTTTTCGCAACCAGTTGTTTTTGCTCCCTGTTCTGTGGCATTTCCGACGGTTTCTTTCTGACACCAAAAGGAGTAGTCTCTTTGAGGTGTAGTACTCGTCAGATGATTGAGCTCGAGGCAGATATCTCTCTTCTGCGCTTACTGACCGTATAGATAAATGAGACCAAGATGCAGGATGCTCATGTGGAGGGGTGCGTTATGAATGAGAACAAAATCGGACAAACAGGACTCAGTTCTAGGGATCGCATATGTCTAGGGTTACGCCGGACACGGACCCTAGCGATGTGACCAAAATGAAGCTTCCGACATGCGGAGAGGTAGGCGGAGCTCTTGCGTTGACATACGTCGCCGTATGGAACTCCTCAGAATCTTCTCGACCCTGTTGGCGTTCATTTCGAGCCACTTCCGCAGTGAATTTGAAAGTAGAGACAATACAGAGTAAGCAATTTTGGCATTCAAGTTACTCTGCCCGTTATGCCGCGCGGAGGGTCCTAGTAGGTAGAGCTAGGTGGCCGTCATCGTATTTGCAACCGGGCACTGTTGTCTCGAAAAACGCCTCGTGATCTTTAATAAATACAAAGACCCGCCGCACAGGCTGCCCCGACATACAGGACACCACCGCGGGACACCACTACGCCTCCTCCCAACATTCACAATGATCAATCTTCAACCTTACAGAGGCACTGTCCGCAAACTCGTTGTAGGATTTGACGTGGGAACGACGTACTCTGGCGTAGCGTACGCCTTTCTTGAGCCCGGAGAGTTACCGGTGATTCACGGCGTGACATGGTACGTATAGCCAATCTGGCTACTGTTGCCTCGTTTCTCGACAACGCCGCCGTTCATCCTATTCTCCAGGTATCCTGGTCAGGAGCACGCAGCCAGTCACTCCAAGATACCCTCAATCATATACTACTATCCGGATGGAAGACTTCATTCGATTGGAGCGGATGCGATACGTCCCGGAATCGAGTTTGAGGTTGAAGATTATAGTCTCATCTTGGTTGAATGGTACATCTCGAGCAAATACGGCATCAGCATTGGAGACGAATTAACACATTTGTCGGTTTAAGCTACACTTGAGATTGCCAGGGTCAACGCAAGATATTACAACTCAAATCCCTCCTCTGCCCCCTGGGAAGACTGTAGTCGATGTCTTCGCAGACTTCTTTACCTACTTATTCAACTGCACCCGTCGCTTCATCTCAGAGACACATGCCAATGGAGACAGCATCTGGCGTTCTGTCGAAGGTTGTATAGAGTACGTTCTATCTCATCCTAACGGGTGGGAGGGCGCACAGCAAGCAAAACTGAGGCAAGCTGCGGTCATGGCGGGACTCATTCCTGATAATGATGCGGGTCATGCTCATGTCCACTTTGTGACGGAAGGAGAACTTTTGCATTCAGAGTGGCCTCACTACGGATACTCTACAGGTAAGAATTGGGTTGTTCTGATACATATGATGAGCTGAAAGTCTCTGCTAGGATGGAAAGAGCGTGATCATCGTCGATGCCGGTGGAGGTACTATTGACCTCAGTAGCTATGTGTTCGTATCAATCACCCCAATGAAGATAGAAGAAATTACCTCTCCCGACTGTGAGTATTCACACAATTATGTTGTTTGCTACCAATCGCTCTTTGATTCTAGGCGTCCTGCAAGGCTCAGTCTTCGTCAGCACAAGGGCCGGTGAATATCTCAAAGGTACTGTACTCGCACGGTCCATATTGTTGCTCGTCTTTCTCACTCATCAACAGCACGCCTTCGAGGCTCTCAGTATGGCAATGAAGACGATATCAGAGCAATGCTAAGATATTTCGATGTGTCCACAAAACCAGTCTTCAAGGATGGTGGTGAAGCGTCCTATATCAAGTTTGGCTCGATGCGGTGCAACGAACCCGCATTCAACATTCGTCGCGGCCAACTCAAACTCGATAGGTGGTGTTCCGCATCAGTATAGCTTCCCGATATCTGTTCGTGTATCTCGTTCTAGCGCCACAGTACCGCTATGGTCTCATTTTTCCAACCGTCACTTGATGCCATCATCAAGGCCGTCAAGAGCCAACGCAACAGCGCCTCAGCATCTGTACCATCTGTGAGTGTTATAGATGATGTTGGCTCTATTTACAAGCACTAAGCCATGTTCCAGACCGTTTTCTTAGTGGGCGGCTTTGCTGCCAATCCTTGGCTCTATTCCTCCCTCAGAAGTAAGCTCAATAAGCTGGGTTTTACTCTTTACCGACCAGACTCGCACACGTAAGTAATTGCGTGTCTTTGATAGCGTATTCAGAGCAGAGTGATCTTATGCGAGCGAGTAGCAACAAGGCCGTTGCTCACGGATCGGTGTGCTTCTATCTGGAGCACTTCGTCTCCGCGCGCGTTGCAAAGATGACCTATGGTGTCGAGATCATGGTCGAGTATGACAACAAGAATCCAGAGCATCGAGCTCGTAGCCACACTCGAATAACCCGCCCATCTGGCCGTGTGATGCTAAGAAATGGCTTCGCTACATTGCTGAAGAAGGTGGTTATCAATCGCGCATAGCCTCCCCAGTGTCCTTCTACATTGAATGTGAAACGTTACACAGGGAACTTGTGTTCGCGATGGAGAAGAGCTCATCAACTCCGATTCATGTTGTCACGAAGCGCGCCAATCTAACACACTCAATAGCATCACCTTGGATATCCTCTGCTATAGAGGGCGGGAGAGCGAGCCACAGTGGGTAGACAAAGAACCAGGTCAGTTCTCCGTGTATTCTCCGTTCAATCAGGCTTTGAACTCCAATTCCAATCTGTAAAGAACTCTTTCCCCAGCTATGCACCATCTATGCTGATACCTCGCAGGTTGTCAGAGACCCAAGGATTGGTCCTAGTGGTGTCTACTACGTACAGGAGTTCGACATAGTTCTCATAGGCGGAATGACTGAGTTGAAGGCACAGCTGCGGTGGGTGCAAAATGTAAGTAAAGTGCGGGACGTCGCCGTATAGCCGTAACGAGATTCGCATGACTGACTTGGTATACGCAGGGAATCAAGAGGCGAAGTCCAGCCAAGATCGTCTACGACGATGATATTCAACTATCATGTCCCCCTGTTTGTTGAACGCAATCTGTCGTCGATTGAGAGTAGAGTACAGTTGGTCATAGCATAGTGATTAGAGACTACACGAATGATATAGTAGACGTGACCAGAAGTTCGTGTGGTGGTAACGCAGACGGCTCAACCATCTCGGAAGGACTCCTCTCCTCGCGTCAAGCACGACAGCAGCATCGTCGTCAGCAGTCCTTCATCGTTAGCTCGGTTGCGAACCCGACCATATCATTTCACGTACGGAGGCGGAAGAAGATCGTGCTAGACTGATGGAGGAGCGTGCCTCATGAGCCATAAGCAGAATACCTGGCAGCTCTCGTTCCACGACTACAATATGTGTGAGCACTGCCTCGTTGATGAATCAAATTCGTTGCATGACGAGTGAGAGAGATGGGACATGTAACTGCCTCTCATCTTCAGGACCAGCAAAGTAGATCGCGTTGAGAGCAGCGTTGCTTCGTACTCCCCACAGATCCTGTCCATTCCAGTACGGGTAGCACCCCATGTGCTTATGGCCGTTATACCCAGGGATCCCTGTGTCGATACTGAATGTTCGTTCAGTCAGCACCGCAAGTATGAACGACAAACATACACATGTCTTACCGGAACTCATCCCGTCTGCCACTCGAGCGAAGCGCCAGCCTGCCGGGGGCACCGAAGTTCCTCAGCGCATCAACACCAAGCAGTGTGAGTGTTTCGATATACAGTGTCCCCTGATCTATGACAATCCGTGCGCTCGACTTTGCCTCAGCAGCCTCGTCAACGGCCCGCCACTCCCCAACATATAGCTGGGTGACAAGGTCCGCAAGGGCTTGGTCGATGGCTGGTTGAAAGATGTTGAAGGCGTCATACGCAAGCTTTGCTGCATCAGGGTAGTGTCCTGCCATCAATACGACCACGCCATATCCTGTCCCGGGATGGATCGCGAGGGCTGCGTGATAGCCAGCCATTGCGCCCACTGCCAGTGTGTTTCAGTGATACACGGAAATGATATTGGTGGAACGATCAACGCACATTTCCAGTAGATCTTGCGGAGACGTCCATTGGAGTCGGGCGCCTTGATGATCTCCCAGACGAAACCCATCTCGGTCCAGTCGTCCTCCTCAAACGTGTGGACCGAGTGTAGCCATTTGTTCATCGAGTGCTGAGTGAGCTGGCTCTTTATGTGTCTGGGGTTGACTAGGGTCTGAGTGACGGTGATCAAATCGGAGAGCGACGAGTATTGGCCGGCGGCGGGGTTCATCGCGTCCAGGAAGTCTTGATCCTAGATGCCGGTATATCAGATCGTGCATTTGAGTGCGAGAGCTTTCACTTACAGCCACCTCCGGCGCGAGGGACGGGACAACAACGAGATGTTTGTTTGCTTCTGTGAGGAGGAACGAGCTCCCGTTGAGACCCATGGGCTCGAAGATGTCACGCTTGACTAGGTCAGCATAGTCAATTTTCAACGCCTCTCCGTTAGCCGTGCTGCTTGCTGATGCAAGAGCGTAGGCGAGAAGTGCAGTGCCGGCATTGGAGTATGCAGGGTGCGACTCCGGTGGTGACGTGAGGTGATGCTTCGCAATGGCGTTGAAAAGATCCGGATAAGATGGGAAAGGAAGTCCATTTGTCGGGGGAGGTCCCATACCAGCGAGGTTGTGAGGCCAGCCCGCGACAGTTCCCGGAGGCCAGTCTCTCCCCAGCCCAGACATGTGTGTTGCCAACTGACGGAGCGTGATCGGTGGGCGCTCAGCGCGCGTCGCGAACTCCGTACCCTGGTTGAGGCCGTCTGCCACGTATTCGAAGTCCTTGATGTATTTGTCAATGGCATCGTTCCTACGGCGTGTCGGGATGTATGATCATCGTCACATGTCAAAGCGGAAACATACCATGAAATGAGCCCCTTCTGCTCCAAGATGAAGCCTTCGAGGACGTTGAATAGTTTTGCAACCGAAGCGATGCGGTATACCGAGTGACTGTGAGTGGCGGGGGATGTGGTCTCGTTCGCTCTCATGACGCCAAGGTTCTTCTCAAACAGCGCACTGGTGGAGCTGACAACCGCGACAGACAAGCTGTCGATGTCGCCTTGCTGGAATCGGGTGCTGAGATAGGTATTGAGAGCTTCAGAGGCCTTGGTGAGGGCTGGATGCGTAGTCGGTGGTGTCTCCGCAAAGAGGTTGGGTAGGAATGGTCGACAGCTCCATCTCTCGAGATCGTCTTCAACTCCGGTCTTTTGCGACAGCTTGATCCTGGGCCATCGTCCGAGTCCAGCGTATTGACTACCGATAAGGATGGATAGTGCTCCAAATGCTAAGCCTAACAAGTAATGCATGGGGCTAAAGGGGGGAATGAGCGACAGCAACATATGAGTTGAGTGTCAGTACCCTGAATACCCAGACAACCACGAGGCGATTTGAATTCTTGTTTCGGCGCCGGCGAGGCGCGGTGGGCGCATGTCGATACTGGAGTATCACAACAGCTTGGGAACGGCCTTCCAATCTATGGTAGCTGATTAGATTTGCACGGATGTCTCATAGACCAACTAGATACTGGTATGGGCGGTCAATAAAGTCATATGCATCAGCGTATTGAAGTATGTTGACGAATTGTCGAACCCGGCGGTCGGAAAGCTAGTTTGTTCCCGAGGGAGAGGCGCAACTGAAATGCACATTGGCGTTGGCCTCATCGTGCGCATACCTTCAGTAGAGATGACAATCATATACTTACCTTTGATTGTTCGATGTCACTGGCAAACGACTGTGGCCGAAGTATGAAATGGACGTACTATGCAGGATGCGGAGCATGAATTGTATACGCGGAGCTTTCCGGCATCCGCGGCCTTGCCCACCAGAGTCGACCCGCTTGAACGCAAGTCGCTACAAACCGAACTTCGACATCTTCCTCACTTGCCCCATGAAAGAACTGAGTGTAGCTGGGATTGATTGAAGGTTCGAGTGGATTGATTCAAGTGTGATCGTATCCGTATCCGGCACCGAGTTGTCCGCAGGTCATTGAGAAGAATATCTCATGGATGCGCAAACAGAGACTAGGGACTAGGGGAAAGTCCAAATAATACAGTTGGTCGTAGCATAGTGATTAGACTATATCAGTCATACAGTAGACGTGATCAGAAGTTCGTGTGGTGGTCATGCAGACGGCTCAACCGTCGAAGGACTAACCGTCGAAGGACTCGTCTCCTCTTCGTCGACAAGGCCCAGTTCGTACACGATAGTGTCAAGCACGACCTTTGGCCGCAGCAGCATTGTCGTCAGCAGTCCTTCGTCGTTTGCGCCTTCAGTTCCGTCAACCTTCTCTGAGCGGCTCAGGCCAAGGTCTACCGTGGAGAGGACGCGAGGGGTGACTCCCGTAGGTCCTGGGTACGCTATCTCGCCGTTGTATATGTCCTCCATCTGCTCTGTATCATAGACCTCGTCGATACGGACCACAAGCACCTCATAGTCGCACGCGACCACTTCCTCGCCGATCATCCGCTGCACGTTCAGAGCAGTACGGACGATGTTGTGAAGGTGCTCCGCGTACACGGCGTAGATCTCGTCTGCGCTGGACCGGGCGCCGGAGACAACGAGCAGGTCGGCGATGCGCTCGGCGAGCTGGTGCACAAAACCAGTCGCGAGGTCGCGGCCGTTGTATAAGCGCTGTTTGGAGTACTTGCGGGCATGCGCACGCCATTGCGCACACGCTAGCTGCGATTCTGCAGCGTGACAACGTCAGGGTGAGAGATAGAATAGGACGGACCGCGTACCTGAACGACGCATCTGCTTGTACACGCCGGTGAAGACAGACTTGCTCTGGTGCTGGAAGTCCCACGCGGAAGCAATCTCCGCCGCGAACCCGACCATGTCGGCCTTGAGGGCGATGTCGATGAGGATGGGATCCTCCTGGTGCTGGATGGATTCCAACAACTCCGCCATCACAGGACCCACAGCCTCGCGGGCACGATCGAACGCCAGCGTGGCATTGTCAGGATCATGCGTCTGCGCGACGTGAAAGGCGTTCGTGACCTGAGAGGCGACCTCGGATATCTCCAGGTTCAAAGTCCGGACCATGTGCAGGACGACATCATCGAACGAGGAGATCGCTGGTGGTACATCGGTGGCTGCCACGTGCGAACTACTAGCAACCCGCGAAGCTTGCTCGAGGGACGCTGGGGGCGCGTCACGGAGACGCGTCTGTAGGTCGCGTTCGCGTTCGCGTTGTGCCACAATTTCCTCCTCCGCCTGCCGCAACGCCACATCCTTCTTCATCAACTCTGTCCGCGCAAAACCCTCCATCCGGCACCAGAACTCTGCGTCCTCCTGCTTCTTCTCCGACATGCGCGTCGCGTCTTCCTGCATGGACGCAATTCGTTCGAGAAGCTGGTCGCGTTCCGCCCTCGCGGCGCCCATCGCCTTCTTCAGCTGCACGTTCTGCTCGCGCATCCGGTGCGCGACCACGCCAGCGTAGCCGATTGTCGTGAGGACGAGCGCGAGTTTGCACGCGACCGTCGCGAAGGAGATGAAGGAGCCCGAGGGAGGCATAGTGCGATATTGAGTGGGGTCGTGTGGTTCACTGCAGAGGATGTCCCATTAGAGATGCTGGAGAAGAGAGAGAGGAGAGGGGATGGCGCTGCGCTGCAGAGATATCGTGGTCGGACACGCCTCATCCACCCCGTCCTTGCAGTGCCCCCGCCACAAAAGCGCGGGACACGGCGTGCATGCCGCCTGTTGATGGAACGGAAACGCATGTCTCGGCCTCCACAGGGAGCGACAGCCTTCTGGAGGTGTTTTGAGCGGCTGGAGCGGGTATGAGACGGTTGCAGAATGATGGATTGAACTAGTCCGTGAGTCGTCCGTACCTTCTGGAGCCATGGTTGTGTGTGAGAATGCTTCATAGCGTTGAGAACATAGCGGACATGCGGGGCCCTTAACTTCACCACGGCATGACTGTTGTCTCAAGCCATGCGGGAGATGCGTGGGACCGGCGGTTGGAGATAGTCCTCGTGTTTGTCCGCTGCTTCGGAGCAGGCTGCCGAGGACCATCAAGTTCGCGTTCGCGCACGTATTAACCGTGTCTATGGATTGTGTAGGGGCTGCGACTGGAAAGCGAACGAGACCAACAGAGGTACCTGTAACATCTGAGAGACCCGCAACGCAAGCGTTGTTGAAGACAAAGACAGAATCTCGATAGGTTGGACACCATAACAACAAAGATGATGTTGACTTCATATGAAAGCTCAAGTAGCATCGACGCGCACATACTAATTATCACCAGTGATTGTCCCCCGCATTATCCCACCGAGAGAGCAGTTACTTTTGATTCGATAAGCATCGCCTGCCAGTGTCGTATGTTGCCAGTAGTAATGTACGCTGAACGCTGCAGACCGCCAAACTTGAGAATGCAGGAAGACAATGAGGCCAAGGTGTCGTGTCTTCAGAGATGAAATAACAGATCAGAAACATTCACAGAGTTCAAACGTTCAAGCTGGATGGTGCGTGAAGAGCCTCCTCATGGCTGGTGTTGCTTGGCAGTATTTGGACACCACGTTAGCAAGGAGCGCCCGTTCCCACGGGGCTGAATAACTGAACTATGGCACCGCGGCGGACTGTTCAATTGTTCTCCCACCGGAGGGCTAGAGATCCACTTGCTTCCACAAACTGTCTCTGAGCGCGGCGTGCAATGCCGAACTTTTGAGCCCTGGAAATTGCCTGACAGAGCAATTGCCCTGGGGCATAGATTGAAATGCTTATGGTTTCGGAATGTACAGTGGCCCTGTGGGATGAAATATGGTCGAGAGAGGATGCGGCGTAGCTGGCGTTGGTTTATGACGGACCGGTCCTTGGACGAGAGACCAGCCTTGATACAAGTGCCCCCTCCTCGACAACGTGTCACGGTCATATATAATTCCCACCCTCAAAGAAAGCCATATGTGCAGGTACACAATACGCGAAACAGATATTGGTATCAGCAGCATGTCCAGCCGTTCTCGACGCGAATACGTGAATATCTTTCGAGTGTCTTCCAGCGAGGTCAGTCGGAATCCTCAAGATCATCGTCGTATATGATCTGAGCGGGTCCCCTAGGTCCACTTTGAGCTCATAGGTCACAACGGAAATCGAGGAGACCCAGCGGCGTACCGTTTCTCTATACCCTACACTCATACCCAGATCAGCGTGGTGAGATTAGGCTTTAGATAGACGGATGTGGCTCACATTCTCGAGCCAGCTGAACTGAGCTTGGAGCTCTGTCATCCCACACAGAAGGACTATTTTGAAGCTCTGCTTGTAGTAGACCCCCTTGGCACCGAGCTTCTCCTCCCTGTATACCTGAGATGTGTCAGCATAGATTTCGCATAGTGGGGTGTATAATTCTGATCAGGGGTTCATAGACAGTCAATATATAAGAAACGGATGAAATCATTAGTATTGTGCACTAACCAGGGTCGATGTCCATCCATTCCGGATCAGTGCTCTCCCCTCTGTAGCATATGACATCCGTAGAAATGCTGTTTAGAGTATGGGAGGAATGGGACTCTCGAAAATAGTGCTGCTTGAAGACTTCTTCCCTGTCTCGTATTACCGTTCCCTAGATCAAATCAGAGTCCAGAGACGGTGCAAATTCAATGTCATTTCATTTACTCACCTTTTCTAGGATTGTGGAGAAGCGCTGATTGACTACTTCTCTGCCGCTCGGGGTGGTGTACTTGGTGTGGCGTCTTGCATAGTGGTCCGGATCACTGGCATCGTAGTTCACCTGGACCTCGATACCATATGTAAACTGCATGACACGAGCCTTCACAAAGTTGTCGATGTAAAAGCTGACCGCTCCGATTGCAACCGCTTTACTACTACAAAGTTAGTTAGCCAGGATCACATCTCTGCTAAGTGAGTGCATAGTAGTTACGTTTGCGAATCGGGGCGATACAAAGTCAAATGAAGGTCAAGTTCGTTCAACCTGTCCTTGAGGGAAGAATAGAGCCACGGGCTCGCTGCGAATCCACCAACCAGACATATAGTCTCTAGCTATAGATAACGGAATGATTAGCGCGGTCTTTTGACACGATGAATCCATACCTACGGAGAATTCGTCGGGCGTTTCGTACCATTGCTTCAGAATGGCGGAGAGTATAGCATCCTGTGATGGCTGAAAGAAAAATACCATATCAGAGCTGGAGCGTCCATGTTAGTGCACGCTACCAACACTTAGGACCTTCAGCTCACCCTTTCAACGTAAGCTGACCACGATGAATGTCGACATTGGGATCGTTGCACTTCGTGGACCCGAACTCGATGTAGGCCGGTTTATCTTCATCTTGAAACTCACGTTTGGTGGAGGAGTCAAAGTCCTTCATCATGGAGTCGATATCCTCCTGGTCGCCATACTCCGACATTCGCAGCCGCTCTGGTTTACGTATGTTGTTGTATTCCTACTGCGGAGACGATCACAGTAGTCACTCACCTTGTACGAATTTCTCAGCCCTTATGTTGACGCGTATAGATCCTTGTAGGATACCTACATTTGAGTTACGGTGAGCTGACAAGGCGGATCTATACTCCATAAACATACGTACAGCTTGTTTCGATCTCCTCAACAGATATGGGGGAGAGAGAGGTGAAGCTGTAGCTACTGATGTCAACCGTCCCTCCTCCTGCATCCACAACCATGACACCCTTCTGATCCTGTTGTCGTTATTAAGATCAAATACGCGAAAGAAAATGAATAAAGAACACCTCCCTGCAGTGCGTTTGTAACAAACCCGTTCTTGATGCAGAGATATAAACTTGCTTCTCCTTCAGTAACAAATTGAATGCGTCTGTGGCCTGCCAGCGTGTTGGAAACCAGCCCCGCCATTGCCACAGCTTTACGCATCTTCTTTTGCTGTGGTCCTCCCCAGCCGTTAGATGCGACAAGACAAACTCGATGCAATCCTCCACAGACGTCCAGAGTCGTTCGCCGTAGTTCTCACAGATGTAGTCACGCGCACAGCCAAACAGATATTCCAGAATGTCCGCGAAGACGTCCAAAACAGTCTTGTTTGGCGGCAAAGGTGGAAGATTTCGCTTCTTGATTCCATCCGTATCGAGTTCGTCCGGTTGTAGGTGAAGTTTAAACCTGCACACACAGACGAATGAGATGCCATCCATTCCATTCTTCGAAGAAGTGCGAAGGTGTACCATTCGACAAAGAAGAGCTCCTGGTCTTCCGCTTCTGACTTGATCCCGCGGCGCCTGGCCTCTGCACCAACAGCATACACTGTACCGTCGGGACGATAGTATAAGATTGAAGGTATCCTGGAGTCGTTCGCTGTGGCTTGTCCAGGGTACCTGATATGCTTCATGAGTATACACGAATATAACTATATGACATCTATCGCACCGTGTAACCTCACGAATTGTGGGCACTTCACCTGGCTCAAGCAAGGAGTATGCGACACCGGAGTACGTGGTTCCAATGTCAATCCCAAGAACAAGCTTGCGTGTTGTGCCCTGGAAGGCTTTAGAGTTGGGCATGACTGAAGTGCGGGAGGGAAAAGTGGATGAGAATGAAAGATGGACCCTTTCTGGGTATATATTGCAGGTAGAGGGCGTTGCAATTGACGCTTTGAAACTCTCCCGTCGTTCTCTTGGTCTCAAAATACGTTCTGCTGCAGCACCAGGTCTGGATCTACATCATCTACGTCGGTGTGTGGTCTTATGATTGACGAAAGAGGGAAAGTTATTGTAAAGGCCGGTGTTCTGACGGGTTCTTTCTCACTGACCACTGAAACAGCGCGACGTGCGATTGAACTGTCGTGGCACATTGCTGCTGCTGCGGCAAATGGTGTCACATGAGAGACAAACTCAAGGCTATCCCGGGATCCAGCTGCGGTAGAGACACAGCAATTTCAATGCTGCAGCAGCCCTATCGAATCTATACTTGTCCACTGTGTGGGGACCAGCATGACTCATATTTTCAACCAAGACTATGCGCGCGACATCTTATACAACCTTGGCTACGCAAAAGAACGATTCACAACCGGTTACTTATTCTCAGTCAATGATGGAAAGTGATTCCCGTAGCGGGGATCCGATGGTCAGTAGTCCAAACACGGAGAGCAACGCGTAAGGGACGATACTCTCGCAGAACGAGGAAGACGTTGCGGGGGCACAGACGCGTAGAAGTGGGCAAAAAACGAGAGGACAAGCACGTCGGGCGCTCGGCCTCTAGACACTCACTGTGGTGAATGCCTCATGCTCTCCGACTCGTCGATATGGAAGCCATACCCGATGCCAACCCCAAGAGTCGCCATAAACATCATAGCAGTATACATAGGGAGCACACTTGTCAACATGTTCTATTGACTCGTGCATAAGTACATAGTTACCATAGCGGGCAATGTACCACTGCGGACGGGGTCGGGAAAAAAGTGCAGAATTGCGCTCGGAGTGCTACATTGGTGACTAATGAGAAACCTCGAGGTCATCGTCATAAACGATCTTAGCGGGCCCGCTGAGAAAAGTACTATCAGATACGAGTTGTACGACAATGCGATCTTTCTTACCGCTTCTCCACACCCTAAACGAGGAATTACTTTGAGCAAACTCACACGGCTCAAGGTCCAGACAAGACTAGTGGTATTCACCTTCTCGACCCAGCTTATCTGCGCCTGGAGCTCCGTCATTCCGCACAGAAGGAGGATCTTGAAGTGTTGTGTGTAGTAAAGGCCGTTTGGGCCCGACTGCGGGACGCGCTCTACTTTGGAGGTGTCCGCATAGATGGTGCAAAGTGGCGTGTACAATTCTGCCACATCCAGACGACATCAGCCAAACATGAGACATCCAGACGCGGGGGGAGTGCTCAGGTGCTCACCAGGCTCGACGTCGACCCAGCGAGGAGTCGCCTCTTTCCCTCTGTAGCACAAGACATCTTGCACAATGCTGCTGAGTGTCTTGGGGTCATGGGCCTCGATGTTGTATGGCTGTGAAATCTCTTCGTTCTCGCGAACGCGAGTACCCTATCTCATCCAAGATATCACGTCAGGTGAGAGTTATATCCCACCGCCAGAGAGTCCACTTGCCTTCTTCAGAATTGACGAGTAAGCGTTCCTCACCATGTTGCGTCCCGAAGGCCGGACATATATCGTGCTCCGGCGAGCATAGTGCTCCGGATCATTAGCGTCATAATCCTCGACGACCTGGATGCCGTACGTCATCTTGGTAACACGAGCGGAGACAAAGTGCTCGAGATAGAAGGACACAGCGCCATTCGCGACGGCCTTGCTCCTGCCTCGCCACAATGTCAGTAGTCGTCTCGCGATCAAGGCCTTTTTGAATTTGTGGCCCGACGACGTACGTGTGAGAGTCAGGGCGGCAGAGAGTCAGGCCCAATACGCCTAGTTTCTTCTTGAGGTTACTGTACAGCCATGGGCTCGCTGCGAACCCTCCGACAAGGAAGACGGTCTGTTAGAGTGTTAGATCAAGGAGGGGTTCATGCAGCGACATTACAAACCGTCAGTGGCCGATTTGCTGCTTGGCGTTGCTTCTTAACGACCTTAAAGATCGCTTCGAGGGAGGGTTGGAAGAAGGACAGCATCTCCGACCTGATGTGACATCGCGATTAGAATGAGTATCAATGACGCCCAACCCGCACGAGCAGCTCAAACGTGAGCACGCATACTCACCCTGCCAGTTGCAGCTGCCCGCGACGAATCTTCACCTTCGGGTCATTGCAGCCCATCGCTCCGAACTTGATGTACGAGGGTTCCTTCTCGTCCTTGAAGACCGGCTTCGTGGACTTGTCGAAGTGGTCCAGCATCGTCTTGATGTCCTCGTCATTGCCATACGCAGACTCGTGAAGGCGCTCTGTGAAGTCCAGAGTTAGCACAGTAAACGATACGCGTCGAGAAGACCGAGATACCTCTGAGAAAGTTCTCTGCGCGAACGTTGACGCGTGTAGACCCCTGAAGGATACCTACGCAATATAATGAGCTTGGGTGATCCCCGGACGAATGGCGATAGTAGATGTCGGGATACGCACAGTCCGCCGACGTGACTTCTTCGACAGAGACAGGAGACGTTGACAAGAACACGTAGCTACTGATGTCGATCGTTCCCCCTCCAGCATCGACGATCATAACGCTCTGGCCCTCCTGTGATCGAAGGTCAATGCTCTGCCAGTAACGCATGTGCGGCACCACTCACCCGTGTCGTCTCCGTAGTCAGTCCGCTGTGTATACAAAAGTTCAGACTCGCTTCGCCCTCAGTGACGAACTGCACGCGAGCGTGCCCGGAAGAAGTGTTGGGAATAAGACCACCCTGGACGGCGGCCTGGCGCATCTTTCCCTGCTGGAGGCCCTCCCATCTATTCGGGTGGGATAAAACGAACTCGATACGGTCTTCAACAGAGGCCCAGAGACTGTCTCCGTTGGCGTGCGTCTCGCGGATATAGTTCTGGGCGCAAGAGAAGAGATAGCCGAGGAAGTCTGCAAAGACATCCACGACAGTCTTCCCAGGTGGGAGACGTGGAAGGTCTTCACGCCGCATCTCGGACGAGGAGTCAAGCCGCTCGGGGCGTAGGTGAAGCTTGAACCTGAATTGGCGTGAGTATGGTGTGATAGAGCAGTGAGTAGAGATATAATGTGCGACTGACCACTCGACGAATACAAGATCATGATCCTCGGCCTCGAACTCCATGCCGGGCGCCGCGGCTTCCGCACCGGCAGAATGAACGGTTCCATCAGGACGATAGTACAAGATGGAAGGGATCTTGGAGTCCCCCGCGTGTGCTTCTTGTCCAGGGAACCTAGATAGGGCTTCAATTAACGCATATACACTTTACTATGCGGAAGCACGCACCGTGTTACACCGTGTATCTTGGGCACCTCTCCGGGATCCAGGATGGTGTACGCAATACCAGAGTATGTCGTGCCCACATCTATCCCGATGACGAGCTTCCTGACGCTGCCGTTGAAAGGGCGTAGAGAAGGCATTGCGTGAAGAGTCCAACAGATTTTCTGGGGACAAAGACGATTGGGCGGATTGGACGTCTGCCCGCGCTCGTGTTATTGACCTCTTCTTATCACCGAGCCCTGCCAATGGTCGCAACGGTGCTGCGGTAAGTGCAATGGTGTGCCCGCGCGAAGTCCGGTGACGTGCGTACCTTGATCGTGCACATGTGCCCCTGCTGAATCAGAGCCAAGAGGCAACAGAAGATCCAAATAAAGCTTCGCGCGTGGGGTGAGTTCAAACCATACATGTAAGTGAAACTGACCACCACCGCGAACCTCGAAGTAACAACAGGTCGCGTCACTTTTTGCGGTGTTTTCGCGTCTCTCGATACTTATTCCACCTCGAATTCGCATGAAATGACCTGCTTGAAGCGACAGCAATCATAATGACAAGAGGTAACGAGAATCAGTTTGTCACTTGTTCAAGTTAGGCGTCTCAGGCGCACAGGGTGGTGCGTCACAGTGACATTAGCATCGCGCCTCGCATTACTTCAGTCGCGGGTATTCGCGGCAACTCTTGAACGTTTAAACCTCGCCGCCAAAGAAGCGATCTTTCGGGCGTGCTGCGGTAGTCTGGTACGAATGCGGAGGCGCGTATGATCAAGGAAGGCATGGTGCTGCGGTAAGGGCCCGTGGGCAGCCCACGGGCTGACGGGGGAATGTTGTTAGTACCCTCTCTTGGGCTTCTACCTCCCACATCGTGACTTGCGATGCGCACCCTGTTTCAACCCCTCTCCATCTTATATCGCTACCCCATGAAGATAATATCCGACTCTCTACTACGTCGTCGCGCAATCGACAATCCAGCGGCTCCAGAGACGGAGTCGCTAGGAAATGACCCCGGCGCGCGATGTTCCATGTGCGAAGATGCGGATGCCGAAATCAAGAGGTTGAAGGTGGAGGTAGCATCACTCAAGGAGGTGGTGGGTGCTACAGAGCGAGAGCTCAACAGGTGGCAGGAGAACGATGCATCTACCCAGTACGAGGTGAACAGGCTTCGCGCGGAACGGGATGGCTGGCAAAAGCTCGCGGAAAGTCGCTACGAGAGGTGCATCGAGTTATCGAAGGACGCGAAGGACTTTCAGGCGCGCCTCTCGCAGATGGAGGCTCGGGCGAGTCGCTCGGAGGCCAACGTCGTAGAGCTCCAGCGCGCTCTATCGCTCGCGCAAAACGAGCGTCGGAAAACCGCCGCGCTGCTCGAAACCAAGGGGACCGAGCTCCGTGAAGCTCAACTATATCTTAACAAGATGGACGACGTGACAGATCGCGACGTCCAGGCAATCGTCGAGAAGCTCAATTCCACCATCTTCCAGACCGCTGCTACCGTCGCGGACTCCTTCCAGGAACGCTACCGCTGTCATCGGGAGATCGCGGTCGTAGACGGGGCATGTGGCCGGCTGGAAGGGTCGCAGTTGCTCAGCCCAGAGCTCGCACTGGCAATTCGATCCGTAGACCACAGCGGCGATTCCGTCTTAGTGCAAACGGCCATCCAAACAGTCGTCGCGCTGTATTCCCGATGGCTATGCGCTACATGGGACTTTCGCGTTGATGGATCTTGCCTCCTTCAAAGAGTGTACGCACAGATCAAAGAGTGCGGTACGTATTGGTTCGGTATCACCTATCTGCTCTATCTGACTGGCTTGACTAGAACCTCAGTCCGTTGCTGGTAGATGGAGAGCCCTGAGCCGCACTTACGTCAAAGGTTCCATCGCTAGCGAGGAGGATCGTCAGAGGATCGCAGAACAGATTCTAGCAGAACGCATCACCGATGTCCTTCTTGCTTGCGGTGTGCAGGTCCGCCAACCGCAGGACCTACTAGACGAAGTGACGCGCTCCTTCTCGGAAGCCCTGCACGAGATAAGCCGGCTAGCCCTCGACTTCCAGCGCGTCGCCGGCGAGAGCATCGTCTCTCGGGACCTCTTCGCGGTTGTCGCGCAGAAAGGGATGAGCTTCGACCCGAATTGTATGACCGACGAGTGGGCTGATCCGAGGCGGTCTAAGCGCTCAGTGGATACAAGACCGCTAGCAGTCCTATGTACGACGCACCTTGGCCTCGTCCGAGAGGAAATAGTTCGGAGTAAGGCATCAGTGGAGGGAGGGGATGAACAGTGGGAGGTTACCTCGACGGTGCTCATAAAACCGAGGGTGGTCTTGACGACCATGCTGGAGGAGTTGTGGAACGAGCAAGTACGAGCCCGGACTCCGATGGAGCCGTGCAACGAGTCAGGTACGGATACCGTGTCCTCTGTCAGCGTGCCTTCTGACTTACGAACATTGATATAGAGACCACTCGCACCAATACGAGCTTTGATACAAACCTCATCGCTTGTTGACCGTGACCTTGATATTCGAACCCTCTTATGTAGTTTGTCGAATTTGTGAAATCGAGTCGGTATCGTTATATTCAACAGAAATACCCGGGCCGATGCATAACACTGGGGATGAAGCAGAGAAACGACCCCAAGGAATAACTTGATTGCTTGTTCAGCACATATCTCGTAGCTCATCGTCGTAGACAATAGTCGCGAGGCCGTTAGGAGTGATTTGAATGACGTCACACTATAGGTGACCTAGCAGTAACGTACCGCTTCTCAACTCCTTGCGGTGTATGTGAATAGTTTACCCACGACATATTTTCGGATGGACGTACATTTTCCATCCGGCTGAGCTGAGCTTCGAGCTCCGTGAGCCCACAGATCAACACAACTGATCAACACAACTTTGTACTGTTGCTTGTAGTACGTCCCGTTGGGGCAATCCTTCCCTTCCCCTTCGAAGGACGCCCGTACTGGACAATTTACCACACCAGGTTCCCTGTCAGACCCCACAGGTTTTGCTCTGCAACCGCATGCTAGGGATCTGGGGATCGCTTCGGGCTCCGTTTGATGACCAGTCTCTGCTATGCATGTGTGAGAACTCCTGTACCTCGAGAACGCAGGCTTCTTATGTGCACATGGGGTGGTGCGAACCTATGGATGACATATGGACATGACGACGTACCTTGGTGAGAGTGACAAAGAATCCATTGGGGACACTACCTGACGGACGGACGATCTTTGATAGAATGCGCGCAACGTGTTCTGGGTCGGATTGTTCATAGATGCGAACCACTCTCTACGCAACGATGCAATTCAGAGAGAAGGACACTGAACCCTCAGTCACCACTTTCATCACTATTGGGACCCAGCATCAACAGTGGAACAACTGACGTATGCTATTGATGACTCACATATGGGATTCGGGTCAACATTGCATTGCGAGAGGCCTAGAGGTTAGGTCCTCGCCAGCGCCGAGGATTCGCGGCGAAGCCTCCGAAGTGGAACGTGGTTTGTGAGAGGACAGTCCATGTCATTCCATGAATAGAGTGTGGTATATGGCTGGACGAACGATTCCATATCTGCTCTGTACATGCTACATAAAAAAATCATGCGATTTGTCCGGTTGTACGAAGAACGTACCCAGTTAGGACGAGTCGACTACCGCAAATCCTCACGTGGGATCATTGCATCCCATCGAGCCAATTTTGGTCTTGATGGACGCAGCTTCCCTCGCATCCTTGAATACCGGCTTTGTGAATTTGTCGAAGCACTCGAGCATCCGACTTGATGTCTTCCTCAGATTGATTGCGTCTATCGTGCACTCCTACCGGGTACCACTACATCGGCGCCGAAAACGCGTTACAAAACTGATTCCATTGTCCACGTCGCGCCGAGACGGACGAAAACCCATTGATCTGCATATGTCATTAGAACGATATAGGCAAACAACGTGCAGTAAACGTACCAAGCGCGAGGACCATTCGTTCCCATCCGATCACAACGTACCTCAAAGGCTCTGCTGAGTCTGCTCCCGGATGGACTTTCGCATCTGGAGGATTTCCTACACGCGATATCGTCCGAGACATGTCAGCAGCAGTTTGACACAATGAATGGGGACAGAAAGACAATTCCAGGCCGGTCATCGGCGACCGTGACGACGAACCTCGTGTTCATTACCCATATACCCTCCGGTCCAGACTGCGTTGCTCGGGACGACTCTAAACTCCATATCTTCACGGCGGAAGCCCACTTCCGCGCGAGTGTCATCGTCGGGAAGTAGACGGTTCGAGGCGTGGATGAACGTTGCTATGGCCAGCTCGTCCTGCGCGTTAGGCATGTTCCTGTGGCCCCGCTGGTGCTTTCTGAAGGCACCAGCCTGGATGAAGAGACGCTTGCGCCACGGCGCCCCGGGATGCGTCACGACCTTGAGAGCTGTGAAGTGTCAGTACTAGGCTCGTCGATGTGGTATATCAGTCAGAACGCACTCGAGGGTATCTCTAGTCTTGTACGAAGCTCGGGAGGGGCATCCCGGCGCATACGCCGAAAGCAAGACACGTATCTGTGGAATAATTTGTCCTCCCTCCTCAGACGTGCCGTCTCCTCGGATTCTGGCTCGCCTTGATCTTCATCGTCTTCTTGCTCCTCTTCTTGCACCCCCTCTTCAGAGCTGGAGGGCGTGGGAGGGCGCATCGGGTCATCGAAGACATTCCCGTGACTTTCTAGATATCTTCTCATGATGTTGGCAGGGACGACAAAGCCAGTAACGTAGATGTTCCAGGCCATGAGAGAGTCGAACTCCGGTCGAACGTAGAATCCAGGGAGGTGATACAGGGGGTTAGTTTTCGAGGAATTGAGTATGTATAGCCCCTGTCCATCGCTCCAGCGCTTAGGAACAATCGGTGGCTTATGGTGTGTTTGATGCCGGCCGCCACTGAAGTACTGATGTCAAGAGGTAGTAACAACACACCACTAACAATTTATGGCACTTCCTCCATCTGAGGCTGGTCTCTATGAAACGCTGGGTAAGGAGGTGCGCGAATGCCGTACCACAACCCGCACAACGTCCGGGCTACGTTGGGGGCGAACAATGAGCTCGCTTATCCCGGGAGGTTACTAAATACCGATGATCTGAGGAAGAGGGAATTCGAAACAGTCTGCAGAGATTCAGATCACCCCAATGCCACGCTGATTTAACTTTGATCCGGCCGACCCGTGCACCATTGAACCATAGTCCCCGTAATAGACACCAAGTCTTCCATCAACCATTACCATACAGGAAACTCCTCACTATGTACAGACAGCTTCTAAAACAATATGGATCCTTCAGACGTGGAGCTCCTCTGGCTCGTCATCGTACACGATCACTGCGGGGCTCCTGTCGTCGGTGGGTCAGTGCCAAGCGAGCAGAAGTAGCGTTACGCCAAAGTCGTCCTACCGTTTCTCTTCCCCCTAGGTTTCGTATTCGCTTTAGCATGTACGGGATGAATTAGGGTCCACAAACAGCACTCACATTCTCCATCCAACTGATCAAGGCCCGCATCTCAGTTGATCCACACATCACCACGATGTCGAATTCTTGCACAAAGTACTTCCCTTGGGTTTTGCTCCGGGGCTTCTTGTACACTTTCGAAGTATCTGCAGTGATCGTACAAAGAGGCACGTAGAGGTCTAGTAGAACTGTGTCAGCGATGAAGTGGCACGCGTCGCGCAACTCCTTACGTGCGTCAACATCCATCCAGCGCGGATTTGCATCGTCGCCCTTGTAGCAAGCGATACTGGCAGACATAGTGTCGAGAAAATGCACATTTTGGGACTCAAGGCGGTATGAACGTCTGATCTCTGCATTTTCTCCTACACTTAAACCCTGCATTGCGTGCCATTAGCGTACGAACTCGCGCAATGATGCTACTTATGAAAGCCACCTTCTTCAGTATGATTGAAAAGGCCTCCGGGACGACAACACGTCCAGAAGGCCGGTGAAGCTTGGTCGCCCGACGTGCATGGTGTTCCGGATCATTTGGGTCGAAGTCTATGGTGCTGGCAGTGCCATACGTAGTCCTCATGACTCGTGCCGAGACAAAGTTGTCTAGGTAGAAGAGTACTGCACCCACGGACACGGCTTTGTTGCTATTACGAGTGACCAGCAATGTGAGAAACGTGCCCTAGGACGGTCTCCGAGTAGCCTAGCAGACTTACGTGTGGGTGTCTGGCCTGCTCAGAGTTACGCCTTCTGCGCTCATGGATTTCTGGAGACCAGCATGGAGCCAGGGGCTCGCTGCGAAGCCGCCCACGAAGAATGCAGTCTGCAAAAGGTCAGAGAGGTCAGCGTCGTTTCCCGACAAGGCTCATGATGGGCGGCTGACCGTCACTGGCCGCAAAGCAGATCGCCGTTGACGCTCGACGGCAGCGACGATGCCTTCAAGAGAGGGCTTAAAGAACGACTCCATCTCTGCACTGTAGCATATACAAGTATGAGATCGTATATCTCAATGGTCGTGTATCGACGTACCCGCTGAGCAGAAGCTGCCCGCGGCGGATCTTCGCCTTGGGATCGTTGCAGCCCATGGAGCCAAACTTAATGTAAGCGCTTTCGTTTGCGTCTTTGAATATGGGCTTCGTGGCTTTCTCGAAGTAACCAAGCATCGACTTGATATCTCCGTCGTTCCCGTAGGCAGATTCCTTCAGCCTGTCTGTTCGAAGGTTGATCAGAAACGTGAACGCGTATGAAGCGATAAAGGAGTCATATGTTCAGACACCAACCTTTCAAAAACTTCTCGGCTCTGACATTGACCCTCGTTGACCCCTGCATGATACCTTAAAACGACAGTCAGCGTTAAACTTGCCATGAACGATATAATACTCACATTCCGCGGCGGCGATCTCCTCGACAGCCAGAGGTGCCGTCGAGGTGAACGAATAGCTGCTGATGTCGACCGTGCCTCCACCGGCGTCGATAACCATCACATTGTGGCCGGGCTGCATCAAAGTGCATCAATATACGAGCAGCGCGGGAAACACGCGCAATCAACCCACTTTGACGGAGTCTGAGGCCAATCCGCTGTGTATGCAATACTGCAGGCTTGCCTCCCCCTCGGTGACGAAGTGTACCCGCGCGCGCCCCGCCACAGTGTTTGGAATGAGACCTGCAAGGATGGCCGCCTCCCGCATCTTCCCTTGTTGCAAACCCTCCCAACCGTTCGGATGAGACAGCACAATTTCGATGCGGTCCTTCACGGAAGTCCAGAGACTTTCACCCGACGCGTGGGAGTCCACGATATACCTCTGCGCGCAAGAGAAGAGGTAACCAAGGAAGTCTGCGAACACCTGCAGGACAGTCTTTCCAAGAGGGAGTGGTGGAAGATTGCCTCGGTTCACTTCCTGAGAGTCGAGGCGTTCTGGACGTAGATGGAGCTTGAACCTACGTGGATGCAAGATCGTATGGGTCAGTCAGTAGCGGGACGTGAATGGCACGTACCATTGCACGAAGATGAGGTTTTCGTCTTCCGCCTCAAGTTCAATTCCGGGCACTGCTGCTTCTGCTCCCGCCGAGTGCAGTGTACCATCCGGTCGATAGTACAAAATCGAAGGAATCTTGGAGTCACCTGCGGCATTCTCCTGTCCGGGATAGCTAGCACCAACTCAGGATTCATAACGACCGCAAGCTGAGCATACACCTCACCGTGTAACCCATTGTATCTGAGGAATCTCTCCTGGATCAAGGATCGCATATGAGACACCCGAATATGTTGTGCCGACGTCGATGCCGAGAACCAATTTGCGAACCAGGCCTGCGTAAGCTGTACGCGGAGCCATATCAAGCGTGCAGAGTGCAAAGCGAGTGAGAAGTCCGAAGAATAATACGTCCCACACTCTCAGCTCGCTCAATTGCAGGGGAAATATGCGGTAACGGCGACTGGTGCTACGGTAGCTGGAGGATCGGCGTTAGTGATAATTACAAGCAAGGCTACCTCATGTACTCCATACCTGCGCCTTCTCGTCTCGACATTTCCGCATATGAACGTTCTATCGCGCACGGTCGAACCCTCGATCAACTTCTTACGACCTGCTGGTCTCCTCGAGGGATGGCAGACGTGACGATCGAGAAGGTCCACTGTAGCCGCGTGGTGATATGAACGATATCACTCTCGGCGCCTGAAAGCAACTCCCTACCATCGCTTGAAGGGTCTTGAACGTTGTATCATCTTTCTATCACACCGCCATGACAAGCTGGTTGAGCTGGAACCGCGACTCCACGAGCTCATCGATCTCTTCTCCCGAGCGAACTAGCAGTATGCGAAGGTCGTACGACAGCCCACAGGATCGAGCCGTCTTGGATCAAAAGGATCGAGAGATTAGAAGGTATCGCAGGAGACTGAGAGAATGTTCTGACGAGTTGAAGGGGACGCAAGCGGAGGCACAGGAGTGCAGAGAGCGACACGACGCAGCGCTCGAGCGCGTCCGACAGCTTGAAGCACAGGCGAGCAAAATCGAGCACGACGCGAAGGCACGCATCATCGGGCTTGAGCAGTCCACCGCGCGCCTCCAGAAAGACCTACAGGCGACCACCGCTCTCCTCGACACGCGCACTGCTGAGCTGAAGGATGCGCAAGCTTTCCTCTCAAACGTTGACAACGTCGCGGACAGCGAAGTCCAACACATCATTGAGCGGCTCAACTCTACCATCTTCCAGACCGCCGCGACGATTGCCGACGCTCCAGCCTTCCAGTGCGAAGGCCAGAAAGACGCCAGTGTCGTTGACAATGCGTTGAAAAAGTTATCAGAAGGCTCGTTAGGGCCATGCAAAAGCTTCGAGTCGGCAATCCGCACCATAGGCCATGGGAACTCAATTCTCGTACAGACCGCGATCCAAGCGGTGATGACGTCGCACGCGAGATGGCTGGCTACTAGCTGGGACTTTGGTCTCTACCAGTATGATCCTGACGACACATTTTATGAAGTTTATGCAAAGATTAGAGGGAGTGGTACGTACCATATCCATCTTCGCGACCACATGCCTTTCCGTATACTGACCTCGTAATATACCAGAACAACAGTCGGTTGCCGGGAAATGGAGGGCTATGGCTCGGATGGCCTTCCGAGCGATGGCCGCAGAAGAGTCAGGAGTGGAACGACACGCGAAAGACATCGCAAAGTCGATCGCGTACGCTCTCATCGCATGCGGCGCGACCCAGATTGGCACGCGTTCCGAAGTGTACGAGTCTATCAAGAGGGACTTCAATTCTGGTCTACAAGAGATCATACGGTTTGCACTGGAGTTCCAACGGCTCTCCGGAGAGCGTGTTGTGTCGCGCGACCTCATCTTAATCGGTGTTGATGGAGAGGCTCTCTTCGATCCGGCTGCCATGGAGGACGAGTGGACTGATCCGAAGAACCCTTCCTCTGCTGCATCTGGAGGCGTCCTCTGCACAACTCAACTCGGGCTTGTACGGGAGGAGAAGAAGGCGGGGAAGATTGAACGTGCCGTGCTTGTGAAGCCGAAGGTCGCTTTGACGGGGATGTTGCAACATATGCGGGAATAGGTCACTCGTACGTTGACTGTTCTGTTCTTGGCGTGGTCGTCCTACAGCTCCCTAACATTACCCATGGGAATAGGTACAGAGATTTGGCAGGGAGATAGGAGACTAGGATGTGTACTTCGGAGTGATTATGCATTTGTCCCAGACCCGATAAGTTGCGACTTACTACTTGAACTCAGTGTGGCATGGACCCTTCTTGTCGATATACTGAGCCCTCTTCACTAGTCACACTGGTCATTCCAGGCCGAAGTAAGGTTTTGCTCGTCGTTGTATAAGAGATGCTGGCAGAGTGTGTAAAGAGACTCAGAGAGTCCAGCCGCAGTGTGACGCGGAAACGAGACCCACGAGGCCTAGTGTGAATCGTCAGTGGTAGAAAACGCTTTTCTGTAGCGAGCACCGCGATGGTAGTCACAGGGAGATGTTGTGGAAAGTGGAGGCGACACGTCGAGGTAGGAGGAACACTCCAGGAAAAATTGGCTCGAGCGCTTCTGCTACCGGATCAAGCGCTCAGCTGCTCTTTATGGGCCGGGGTGAAAACTGGTGGAACGCGTCGCAGAGTCGTGTCGCGTCTGAGTTCATTGCGGTTGCTCGAGTCCCTCAAGTTCATGGCCGAGAAATTGCTATTCCAATAGTACATCAATGTACATAGGAGGACTCAGCGCGGGCTGGCAGCTTTGATGGGATGTAATCATGAGGCTTGATGGACATGAAACTATTCGGAACTGAGAGCTCTCGTGGAACGTCCGAGGACCGAGTCACAGTGCCCAAACTCTAGTGTCATATGTTTCCATCACCGAGTAAACTCTTGAGGCTCGTCGTCATACACTATCGTAGCAGGTCCTCTGAAGGAGTTGAATTTCAGGCTTCTCAAGATGTTAAGAATAAGCAGGTACTAACCTCTTCTCTTCACCCTAGACAAGAATATACATTAGTGATCGAGTAAGGATTGAAGAAATAACGAGTAGTCACTACTCACGTCCTCCGTCCAGCGAATCTGAGCCTTCAGCTCCGTCAGACCGCACTGCAGCACGATATCATACACTTGCACGAAGAATTGACCACTCGGTCCCGCCCTCGGGATCCGCGTCACCTGCGACGTGTCCGCGTGGATCGTGCAGAGCGGCGTGAACATGTCTTGAAAGCAGAAGTCAGCGCTCTAACGATGTCCGATCGGCAACGTTCAGTACCGCACCTGGTTCCAGATCACACCATTGCGGATTTGCAACGTCTCCTTTATAGCAAGTAATAGAGGTGGAGATCCGGTTGAGTGTCTGAGATTCGCGTGCTTCCCTGAAATAGCATCGCGTAGCCTCATGTTTGTCCCGAACCCGCGTACCCTATATATGGCAGTTCATTGGCGAACCATGTCCATGAGCCACATTCTGATACACATACCTTGTTCAAAATAGGGGAGAACCCGTTTGGAAGCACGACTCGGCCAGATGGACGCTTCATCCTCCACAAGCTGCGTGCTGTGTGTTCGGGGTTTGACTCGTCGTAGTCAACATTGCAGCCGACACCGTAAGTGGTCCTGATCACTCGCGCAGATACAAACTGATCTAGGTAGAAGGACACAGCCCCTTCAGAGACAGCTTTGTTCCTGCTCAGGGACTCAGTCGACGTTCAGTGTCATTGATGACGGAGTCCGCTCACGTGTGGGTATCGGGCCTGCACAGTGGCAGCCCGAGAGTCTGAAACGTATTCTGGAGACCTGCATGCAGCCACGGGCTGGCAGCAAAGCCCCCAACAAGGAAAACCGTCTATAAAAAGAATGGTATATAAGACGACTATCAGTACAGATACGAAATGCAACTGACAGAAATGGGACGAGAGGCAACTTGTCGCTGACGTTGAGCTGCCACTATTATTCTGTCGAGCGAGGGCTGGAAGAACGATTCCATTTCCGTGCTACGGCCACGTATGAGTACGCATCTTACACAGAGTGTTGCTGACAGACCCACCCGGTGAGCAGAAGTTGCCCGCGTCGAATCTTCGCTTTCGGATCGTTGCACCCCATTGAGCCGAATTTGATGTACGCGGACTCGTTGGCGTCCTTGAATATGGGTTTCGTCGACCTGTCGAAGTAGTCTAGCATCGTCTTGATATCTTCGTCGTTTCCGTACGCTGAGTTCTTGAGGCGGTCTGATGGATCATAAACCAAGGTGAGCACACTTTGTACATGCATGTATCCGATAGAGCTCACGTACCCTTGAGGAATCTCTCTGCTCTCACGTTCACCCTCGTGGATCCTTGCATGATACCTACAGAGTTACTATCAGCGTTGCACAGAGTGGCGATCATCAGACTTCTCACACTCTGCGGATGCGATCTCTTCTACAGCTAGCGGTGTTGTGGAAGTGAAGGAGTAGCTGCTGATGTCAACCGTACCCCCTCCTGCGTCGATCACCATAACGCTATGACCGGCCTGAAAACGAGCAGCGTAAGTAGCAACTCACAAGGTCTCAACCGAAGTCTTACCTCGATGGTTTCCGACGTCAAGCCACTCTGCACACAATAGTGCAAGCTAGCTTCGCCCTCCGTGACGAAGTGAACGCGCGCGCGGCCCGCGAGAGTGTCAGGCACAAGCCCAGCCAGTATCGCCGCTTCGCGCATCTTGCTCTGCTGCAACCCTTCCCAGCCGTTCGGGTGCGCGAGGACGAAGTCGATCTGGTCCTTCAGTGAGTTCCATATGCTCTCGCCGCTCGCGTGGGTGTCGATGATGAACGTCTTCGTGCATGTGTAGAGGTACCGCAAGAAGTCGGCGAAGACCTGCATGACGGTCTTCCCTTGAGGCAGTGGCGGGAGGTCGCGTTTGTTCACTTCGTCCGAGTCGAGGTGGTCTGGGCGGAGGTGCAACTTGAACCTAGCGCCCATGCACGAGTCCGACGTCGTGCTGTCAACGAAGGAAGAGTCGAGGCAAGGGATCACACGCACCATTTCACGAATGTGAGGTCCTCGTCTTCCGCATCCAACTCTATCCCTGGGACAGCGGCCTCAGCGCCCGCAGAGTGTACGGTCCCATCAGGGCGATAGTACAAGATAGACGGGATTTTGCAGTCTCCCGTTGCGTTCTCATGTCCCGGCCAGCTGTGTATCTTTTGAGAATACGCTCAGTAATGGAGACACGATGCGTACCGAGTAACACCCAGAATCTTGGGAACCTCCTCTGGGTCGAGGATTGCATATGACACTCCAGAGTAAGTGGTGCCGACGTCGATCCCGAGGACGAGTTTCCGAGCTGTGCCAGCGTAAGGTTTCGAAGGCGCCATACTTAACTTGTCTTGGATGGGCGTAGCGAAGATGAGTGATCTCGAGAGAGGATACAGTATATTTAGGAGGCTCTATGATCCTCAGCGTCTTGACGGACCACGCGAATACCGCGTGAGTGGTGCTACGGTAGGGGAATAAAAGGGGTCAGAACTCTCAGTGTGTACATAATGAACGTGAAGCATACTCATACCTGTGCCTTCTTCGCTTCTGATCAGGGAAACAGCTTGAGTGGTCATGCCGGTCATGGTGAGAAGAGGGTCATCTGCGCACTGCTGCCGTTTAGCCTGGGAGCGAGACGCCCGCCGTTCCAGATATGCCCCCACGCGTATACGGCCAGACATCTGAGCTACAGGCACGTTTGAGGGCAAGTGGCAGGTGCGAGGCGAATGTGCTTCACCGCACGAATAGGTGGGTTATTCCTGCAACCGACGCTCGTCCCGCTCTGACATCCACCATGAAAATACTAAGGCGCGACTTCCATCCCCTACTTATTTTGCACTGGCTTTTCAGCTACGTGATGTCTCTGCTCACGAAGCTACTATCACTGGTCAGGAAGGATGGTCATCTGGCTCGCGATTCGCGACGGTCAGTCAAGGACCAGCGGGACGACGTTGCAGTACTTGAAGCCACCCTGAGGGTGAAGGACGAGGAACTTCAGCGGAAAGGCAAGGAGGTCGACGGGCTGAGACAGACGATCGAGGCGCTAAAGAGGGCCGCAGACCAGGAGAAGTTGGGAGCGAGGGAGGCGAAGGTGGCGAAGGAGAGCGCGGCTTTCGAGGTCGAACGACTCCAGGCGCGTCTCAACCAGGTCGAGATCGAGGCGAAGAACAATGCAGTGAAGTTCGCAGGGCTTCAAAGAGCGTACGCACACCTGGAGAAAGAGCAACGCGACACGCTCGCGCTCCTCGAGACCCGCACGGGAGAGCTCAAGGAGGCGCAGGCGTTCCTCAGTAAGGCCGATAACATCGCGGACAGCGAGGTCCAGCGGGTCATCGAGCACCTCAACTCGAAGATATTCCAAACCGCGGCTACAATGGCGGACGACCCACAGTTTCGCTATGGAAGTCAAGTCGACGGGGACGTCGCACATCGTGCGTCTGCAAGTCTCGAGCAAGGCGCGTGGCTTGGCTCGCATCTGCTTGCCGCGCTCCGCTCCGTGGACCACTCGAAAGACTCTGTTCTCGTGCAGACCGCCATCCAGGCGTGCATGACGATGTACGCACGCTCGCTGGCGACGTCCTGGGATCTTGGTCTCAGCGATCCCAAGTATCTGCTGTACAACCTGTACTCGCTGGTCAGGGAGCGAGGTATGTACTGAAGATGTTTGGGTAGATGAGTGCTGATGGATCTCCGCTTACAGAAGCACAATCAGTCGCGGGCAGATGGAGAGCCATTTCTCGTACAAGTTTGAAGGCCATGTCTACCAGCGGGGAGGCAGAGCGACAAACGCACACGAAGGCCATCGCTAATCTACTCGCCGAAGTCATGCTTGCATGCAGTGTGCCGGGTTCATTCGAAGCCGTGCGCGACGCCCTCCAAAGGTCATATGCTTCAGCGCTCGAGGAGATCGCAGGGCTCGCGCTCGATTTTCAGAGGGTCACTGGCGAACTTGTCGTCTCGCGAGACTTAGTCGCAGTGGTGATTACTCCGGAAGGCGACTTCAATTCGGCCAACATGGACGACGAGTGGGTGGACCCAAAGCATCCTTCCCCTTGCGATTCTGAGAAGGTCTTGTGCACAACGCAACTGGGACTCATGAGGGAGGAGACGAAGGAGGGTGTCATCTATTCTACGCTCCTTGTCAAGCCGAAGGTTGTCTTGAGGAGTATGCTCCAACGCTTGTGGGACGAGATATCTCAAGAGACAGTCTAGTACCTGTACGTCTGCTCAGCTATAGCCTATACATATGTACATACCTGTACGTATCCTTCAGCCGATACCTCTTTGTCAAGAGCAGACCGTCGCAGCACTCCCTCCCTCGAGATTCAATTTGTCAAGCAGGTTTCCCTGCACTGCTCTGCGCCCACCTACTAACTAATATGCACGGCACGACACGACCCACCCTTTCTCTCCGACAAGCATATCGTCGTCCCGGACGATGTGCAAAGACCGCGACATGCCGCGAAACTATGGTCCAGGTCATACACGGACGAGCCATACGACGATGACGATAGCCTCATCATAAACGGAGTCGATCTATACAACGACTACTGCAGATACCCTCCAGAACTGAACTCAGTGACAGTGGCGAGTTTTTTTTCGAGGGTAGGATATGCAGTGCTCATCCTGGGGATTATTCTCTCAATGACTCGTCGCTTTGCAAAGTATAAGTATTGTTTGTTCATGAACTATTCTATACTCTGTGTCCTCACGCAATCTTCAACATCTGACCTGTCAATTCCGGTCAGCCTCCGCCATCATCTCTTGAGGTTCGTCGTCGTAAACGATGGTGGCTGGCCCGCTGTCAATATTTTAACGTCAGAGAGTTGATTCCATAACTGGGTAGTGCACGCTCACCGCTTTTCTACCCCCTGTTATACATGACCGTACGATCAGTTATGCCGAGACTTGGAACTCGATAGAGCACGCTTCACTCACACACTCCTCCCAGCTGATCTGCGCTTTGAGCTCGGTAAGACCGCACAACAGTACGACCTTGTAGATCTGGACAAAGAATAGGCCATCGGGTCCCTTTCTAGGGGTGCGAGTGACCTGAGAGGTGTCAGCATGTACAGTACACAAAGGAGTGAAGTGATCTGTACGATGTAATCAGGATATTTAGACAGCATGTTCACAGGAATGAGCAGCAAAAACATACGGCGGTCCACATCCATCCAATGAGGGTCAGTGAGAGGACCTCTGTAGCAGGTGATGGACGTCGAGATATTGTTAAGCGTCATCTCCTCACGTGCTTCTCTGAAGTAGGTCCTTGACATCTCCTCCTTCTCGCGAACTAGCGTTCCCTGCTACCGTTGTCAGCTTTACGCAATATTCACTACACCATTGAATGAACCTTATTGAGAATGGAGGAGAACGCATTTGGGAGTACAACGCGACCAGAAGGACGAGGGATTTTCATGAGCTTGCGCGCGACGTGTTCTGGGTTCGACTCAACGTAGTCGATGTTGCAGATGACTCCGTATGTCATTCTCATTACTCGAGCAGTGACGTTGTGGTCTAGATGGAAGGATACCGCTCCTTCGGCTACGGCTTTGTTGCTGCGAAAGCGTATACGAGGGTGATGAGAAGTTGTGCAAGTCGCTTGAGGGGACACTTACGTCTGCGTATTGGGCTTAAGTAACAGGAGGTCGAGCAACTTGAGTCTTTCTTGAAGCTTTGCAAAGAGCCATGGGCTTGCTGCGAAACCGCCGACAAGGAAAACAGTCTATTTCTCGAACAACTTGATGAGATAGACGCCATCACTTGTGAACGGAACACTGACCTTGATTGGGCGCAAACTGGCTTTCTTTTGACGCTCTATTGCCTTGACAATACCCTCAAGAGAGGGTGCAAAGAACGATTCCATCTCTTCGCTAGGAGTTGTGAGTTACGAGGGGATATAGGATACGGCGAGCTCGCATACACACCCAGTGAGAGCAAGCTGACCACGGCGGATCTTCACTTGAATATCGTTGCATGCCAAAGAACCAAACTTGATGAACGAGTTCTCGTGAGACTCTTTGAAGATCGGTTTTACCGCCTTGTCGAAGACTTCGACCATTGTCTTGATATCCCCATCATTCCCATATCTCGACGTCGAAAGGCGCTCTAAGATGCCGAAGCAATGAGTCACATGTAACCAATTAGATATAGTGGGAACATGAACCTCTAAGGAACTTCTCAGCTCGAACGTTGACCCGCGTCGAGCCTTGGAGGATACCTGCACCACAATACGTCAGCGAGCAAGTCCTTCGACTACGCGTTGTTAGCACTCACATTCCGCTGGCGCAATCTCCTCTACGGATAGTGGCGAAGTGGAGACGCATGAGTAGCTGCTGATATCTACAGTGCCTCCTCCGGCATCAACGATCATCACCGTCTTCCCACTCTACCGAGAATTGAGTATTTGTACTGTTGAAAAAGGTAGCAGGCGCACCTCGGTGATCAACTCGTGCCCAATACAAAACTGAAGACTGGCTTCGCCTTCAGAGACGAAGTGCACGTGCGCGTGTCCCTCTGCATCGTCTGAGATGAGCCCACCACGCGCAGCCGCCTTACGCATCTTCTCCTGTTGTAGCCCCTCCCACCCGTTCGGATGACCGAGAATGAAGTCGATGTTGTCCTTTACAGTGTCCCATATAAGGTTCTCTTCTCCATCAGCCTCATTTGTCTCCATGATGAACTTGCGGGCGCACTTGAAGAGATAGTGCAGGAAGTCAGCGAAGACCTCCACGACGGTTTTCCCTGGCGGGAGAGGCGGAAAGTCACTTCTGTTCAACTCCTGCGAGTCGAGGTGCTCAGGACGTAGGTGAAGCTTGAACCTAGTTCAACGGCATCATCATCAAGTATCAATGCAACGAGAATTGAGTTGTGACGGACCACTGCACGAAGAACAAATTCTCGTCCTCTGCATCTAGCTCAATTCCAGGTACCGCGGCTTCAGCTCCAACAGAGTGAACGCTCCCATCTGGACGGTAGTACAAGATTGACGGAATCTTAAAGAGGCTGGTACTACCTTCCTGTCCCGGGTAACTGAATCTACACGTTCAGCTCGTAAATACATTTCTATTAGATGACAACGACCAACCAGTTGACTGATTGAATCTTCGGGACTCTCCCTGGGTTGAGGATAGCATATGATATACCCGAAAACGTAGTTCCTATGTCCATCCCCAGTATGAGCTTGCGGACAGGGCCATTGTATGGAGTGAGTGTCGTCATCACTGGCAGGAGTAGGTAGATAGGGAGGCGAATGAGGCAGCGATGGGATATATGGAGGAATGATAGTCGCTCTTGGAACAGTGCCGGGGTAGGGGTAGGTGACAAGGGTTTTAGTACGAATTCCCCACTGAAGGTTTGACTCACGTATACGACCCATTTCCATACATTTATCAGTTGACGAGATCGTCTACCAGAATGCATAATGCTGTAATTATTAGGCGTTGATTGGAACCAGTGTCTCAGGAAAGTGCCAATTGATCGGCGCATCGACAAGAGATTTATGTTCCATAACGGGCACGACGACAGCTTGGGCAAGGGGCATTACAGTCACTCGCCCCGGGTCTACAGCAATAAAATGCGTCTTCTAAGATACACAACTTCATTGCCCAATCCCGGTACCACATCCCTCTTAGCCGTTGCTGGCAATGATTTGGGCCAGCTGCCACCTCTTTCTCTCCCAGGTTCTCTGTCATAGTTGCTGGGGCAGAAGCGAAAGGAACACGGAGCAGTTCTGCCCACCCACTCCAACAGGGAGAGTTCCAATCCATCCACAGAAATCCCCACCACTCAGTCGGCACTCAACCACGTTGCGGCACTCGAAAGCGCCCTGGAGTCGAAGAAGGAGACTATTGAGAGGCTTACGAGGCGCATAGAAGCATTGGAACAGGACCTCGAGCAAGCGAAGAAGCACGTAGGAGAGGTAAACGCGGAGAAAGACCGCCTCAGAGGCCTTCTCGCCGAGGCAGGAGGAGACGGCCCGGGAAATAGCTCCGCAGACAAGGTTGTGGTTCTTCAACGTGCGCTCAGGCGCTTGGGAAAGGATCATCAGAATACGGTCACGCTGCTCGAGCAGACAAGTGCAGAGTTGGATGCGGCTCACGCGTTTCTTATGAAGGCCGACGACTACGCGGACATAGAGGTCCTGCAGGTCCTACAGAAGCTCAACTCGCAGATCTTCCAAACATCCGCTTCTCTGCCGAGCCCCTCGAGGTTTGCATTCCACGGCGCAGTTCACTCAGAACTTTCCAACGACGATCTACATTCACTCGAACAATTCACCATGCTCAATCGAAAACTCCTGTCGGCACTGCGATCTGTGGATCACTCTGAGGACCCTATCCTCGTACAGACCGCATTGCAGGCCTGCATGACAGCGTACGCGTATCGCATGGTGGCGACGTGGTGCCCCGGAGCTGACGAGCCGAGTCGTCTTCAAAAAGTGTATTTACGAATCAAAGAACGAGGTGAGGAGCAACGTTACCATAATGTCTGATACACGCTAATCAAGATATTCTCAGAGCCGCAATCAGTGGTTGCGAGGTGGCGGGCCCTATGTCGTTCGAACTTGGATGAGCTCTCCGACGCTACGGAGAGGGAGCCACGAGTGCACGCGGTGAAAATATCCAGGCTTCTAGCCGGCGTCCTCATTGCGTGTGGCATAAACACTGCCTTCGATCCCCTTTGCTCCTCCGTCATGAGCGGGTTTGGCGCCACCCTTGAAGAAATCGCGCAGCTAGCACTCGAGCTTCGGAAAATCACTGGGGAACTTATCCTCTCCCGCGAGTTGACCACTGTAGCGATTGACTCGGATGCTACCTTCGATCCCGACCATATGGACGATGAGTGGGCAGGGCCGAACCAGCCTCCAAGTCGTGTCACCGAGAACGTCGTGTGCACCACGCAGTTAGGACTACTAAAGGAGGAGAAGAGGTCCGGAGCTCTACACTCAGTCGTCCTTGAGAAACCCAAAGTGGTGCTGAGAAGCGCACTTGAACAACTCACGCACGAATTGTCTCAACCAATGGCCGTCGGCCGACTCCATGGATAGGGCTCAAAATGGTATGTCGTTCTCATTCAAGGTGCTACAAATTGTGTATGCTGACGATACGCACTGAGACTAGTCTGATATGTTATTGAGGATGAGCTATTTACTTCGTGACTGTTCTGATCTGATCTTGTAACCGTTGACGTTCGCGGATAGCAGTATTCTCACTTAACGAGTAATCTATTCATGTTGCTTTCGACACGTTCAACTCACGTCCGGTACTGCACAATGAAATGCATATACGTCGTGATGCTTCCTCTATCCGTTCTCCCGAATATGAATCGATCACAGGGGAAAGGTTTTTTAGGTTAAACTCTCAATGCGATAGAAACGCCTTGTCATGGCACGAGCTCTAGGTGCGCTCATGTCAAGTGATAATGACTCTCACTCGCATCTCTCAAAGGGAAGTATATTCAACGTTCAAAAAAGCAGTAGATAGAGAAAACCTGCTGGATTAAACGTGACCAAACGATACACCTTGAGAATCAAGTGAAACAAATCAACGGTAGTCATCATCATCATACACGAGCTGAGCAGGTCCACTGTAAGAGCGTGTTAGTGGAGTGTCCAACGAGAACGTTACATCCTTGTGAGACTCACCGTTTCTCTTCGCCCTGTGAAATGAGCCTGAGTATGATCGTGCTGTGCATTCGCTCTCAGTATCACTCACATCCTCAAGCCAGCCAATCTGTGCTTGCGTCTCCGCTCCGAAGCGAAGGATTACTTTGAAACGTTTGACATATACGTCATCCACAAGCCCGCGGAAAGGAACTCCTTCAAGCTTAGACAAATCTGCGCGAACAAGGCACAGTCGCTTGAACTTGTCTACAGACCTTTCAGGATGACATATGAGCATTTGCATGAATTGACGTACCGGGCTCGGTACTTCGCCACCGCGGATTCTTATCCTTGCCTGTGTACTTGAGGATTTCGTCGGTTATCTCTTTGATCTCTCTTGGCTTGCGATATGTGATACCAAACTCTTCCGAGAATTCCTGCCCATCGCTCACCGGACATCCCTACCGTGTTGTCAATTGAGAGTCCACAGAAGTACACGACATACTGGCGACTTACTTTCTTGACTAGCATAGAAAATCCATCTTCAAATACGATGCCAGAGAAGCTCAAATCCGCAAGGTCGATCCGTTTACGGTGCTCTGGATCGAAGGGGTTGAATCTAGTAGCAACAGGAGTGCCATAGGTTGCTCTCGCGATACGAGATGATACGAGATGCTCGAGGTAGTAGCCGATGGCGCCGTCCGAGACCGCCTTGCTCCTGAGATCACGGTTGCGCGCGGAGTCAACGGAATAGATCAAAGATGAAGATATCGATCCTTACATATGCTCGTCCGGTCGATAGATGCGCAACCCAATCTTATCAAGTGAGCTTCTGAGATGATCGTACAACCACTCGTTGGCAGAAAATCCGCCGATGAGAAACACCATCTTTGCGGGTGCATTTAGACACATGCTTTGTATGATAGTACGGCATCGCTCACCGATATAGGACGCCCTGGTGTCGACTGAAACTGCCGTTTGACCGAGTTCACGATCCCATCAAGAGACGGTTGGAAGAACGACAGCATTTCATTACTGGAGTTCCGCGTCAGCGTAAGAGTATCAAAGAAAAGGAGACTCAATGATTGGCTGACAAACTCAAAAGAAGCCTTCCGTTCTTGATATTCAGCTTCTCGTCATCAACCTTCTGGATTCCAGTGGGTATATAGCAGCCGCGTGTAGAACTGTTCGAGAACAACGGTTTCGTCTTCCTCTCGAAGTGGTCCATCATAATTCGGATAGTCTCCTCGCCATTGAGGTCGGAGGAACTCGCCAGACGTTCTAGGTACTCTCAGTGTTAGCATAAGGTCTCCATCTCCCAAGTTACGTTACGGACCTTTCAGAAACTTCTCCGCGCGCATGTTCACTGTCGTAGACCCTTGTATTATACCTAAACATATCGGTGAGAGCGCTCGAAGGAGGGATCGCCACTAATGCGACTTACAATCAGGGGTCGAGAGCTCATCAACCGAGAGTGGCGACGTTGAGTTGAACACGTAGCTACTGATGTCGACAGTACCTCCGCCTGCGTCAACGACCATGATCCGCTCGCCGGTCTAGCATCATTCAATCATGTATCTCCCCTCCAGCGCACACCCGGAACACGTACCTTCATTGTCTCACCCAACGATCCCTTCTGCAAGCAGTGATGTAGACCTGCTTCTCCTTCGGTTACGAAATGGACTCGATCGCGGCCGGTGGGTGTGTCGGGGATGATCTGAGCCATAATCGCAGCCTCACGCATCATAGCCTGCTGTGGCCCTTCCCAGCCGTTCGGGTGAGTCAAGACGATCTCGATTTCGTCTTTGAGAGAGTCCCAGAGGCTGACGCCAGTGGCTGGGTGGCTGTCGGAGATGTACTTGTGCGCGCAAGCGAAAAGATAGCCCAGAAAATCGGCGAAGACCTGCACGACCGTCTTGCCTTTCGGGAGAGGCGGTATGTTGTTCTTGTTGATCTCTTCATTGTCTAGCTCGTGAGGTCTGAGATGTAGCTTGAACCTATACGACGCCTATGAGCGGCGGTACATCGATGTGAGCGATCTCAAATTTGACCATACCACTTCGCGAGGATCAAATCTTCATATTCCAGCGCCATCCTCGTATCTTCAGATTCGGCATCCGCACCACATGAGTGAACCTCGCCGTCGGGAGTGTAATTCAAGATGGATGGTATGCGATAATCCTGTGGAACATTGGCCTTCCCTGGGTAGCTATGCGACCATAGCCCAGTGTATCAATCCTGATGTACAGCGTCGGACCATGAAGAGTTGCTTACCGCCTGACTGGTTCAATCTTAGGCTCCTCGCCCGGGTCGAGTACCGCATATGACATCCCGGAGAACGTTGTCCCAACATCGATACTAAGCACAAGCTTTCTCCTCGAACCTGTGAAGGGTTGTAGCGTTGCCATTGATGTCGGTGCGTTGGAATGGCTGGAGCCGGATAGCGATGAGGACAGAGTGTTCACTGCACTACAATACATCCAAGCCTTACGTATTGCTTGCAGTAGGAGCCGGGCTTCTCCAGCCCTTGTGCTGCGGTAGCTGCTGCAGCATTGTCATTTAGGTTTCAAAGCACCGCAAGTCACGGAGAACCAGAAGCCTTACGTTAAGGAAGTGCGCCTCAAGGACTCAACATGTTGAGTGCCCTAGGCCCTCATGGAATGCAGTGCGAGTGCCCCGTCCCCTGAAGTTTGAGTTACACGAGGAGGAACGGTGCCGCACCTCTTGACCAGCAAACTATTGCGCTCTGCAGACAATCCGTCCAGACTCACTACGTCTCCGCGATGCCTTTGCAACTCCTACGACTCCTGAGATACCTGTTCGCTTCCCCTATAAGGTTCTTGCGATGGCTTTACGAAGAGCTCCCATGGACCCGTCGGATGAGAACTAGAGTTTTCGCCCAGGATGCGGAGATCAAGGGACTCAACGATGCACTAGCCAGGTCAAAGCAAGAGGCGGAAAGGTTGGTCAGGAACTTGGAGCAGACAAATGGGAGAGCAACGGAGTGGGAGAAGCAGTGGGGAAGGGCCGTTAGGGAGAGGGACGAATTGAGGGCGCACGCAATCCGACTGGAAGCCCAAGGCGAGGCTCTCAAGCAACAGGTCATACAGCTGGAGCGCGACCTCGCCTATACCGGAAAAAAACAGCGAGAGACCAACGACCTTCTCCAGAGACGAACAACCGAACTCCGGGACGCCGAAGCGTACCTTACTCTCATCGACGACGTCGCGGATAGCGAGGTTGTCCAGATCATCGAGCAGCTCAACGGCCAGATATTCCAGTCTGCCGCCGCCATCTCTGATGCCACAGAGTTCACCTACGACGGTCCACACGATACCGCAGTATGGAAGGCCGCTCGAGCGAGGCTTGAACTGTCTTCCTTCCTCGGAGCCGACCTTCTCGCTTCACTATCTAGTACCACACTCGCGCAGAACTGCGAGTTGGTGCAGCTGGCTCTGCAGGCAGGGATGGCTGAGTATACACAACGCCTAGGTAACAGTTGGGACGTCAACGCGGTAGATGATACGACCACAATTGGAGACATTTACCTCAAGATCAGAGAGAGAGGTTCGTTTCTCTATCTCGTGCGAGAGCTCGGGGCTGAGAATAGTACAGAGCCGCAGGCCGTTGCCGGACGTTGGCGAATCTTTGCTCGCACGTATATGAAACTACTTCGGGAGAGCGCCGAGGACCCGACGCGCGTGTTGTTCGACACGCTCTCTACCATGGTCACCGATGTCCTCCTTGTATGTGGCGCAAGGGGCAGTCGTGAGACCGTGTCGGAAGTGGTCGCGAGGGAATTTGAAGGCGATCTTCAGGGTGTCTTGAAGCTCGCCCTTCAGTTCCATCGCACAGCAGGAGAGCGGGTCGTCTCTTGCGACTTCGTGATTCTCCACGCGAAGCCAGGCGCTGCGTTCGACACCACAAGCATGCAGAATGTGGGCGTAATCACGCAGTCAGCAATGCCGCCACCACCCACAAATGTCTTGTGTACGACCGACCTCGGCTTGCTCGTCCAGAAGACCTCCGGTGGAGCCAAGCGCAGCCAGTCACAGCCGATGGTCGTTCAAACAGCGGTGTTGATGAAGTGTAAAGTAGTGCTGGTCGAGGAGCATATACCCCAGCCTAGCAACACAGAGAGTGAGCACTGCTGTTAAATCAGACCTCGTAAGCAATGCCTCATGACATTATAGGCACTGGTACGTCCGACATCGGCTCCGAGTGGCAGACACCGACGAGCGACCCCTTCGATCATCAGACAATGTTCGAGAGCCTGGTAAGTGCATCATTTACTCTGCGGGGTCCGCAAAATACCAGAGAACTCACCTAGAACTTGTAAGGACGATCTACTTCCTCAAGACGCAGGGCACGACGTGTAGTAGTAGTATCTGCGACTCGGATTTTCATCGGACTCGGATTTGCTGGTCCTTGCTGGTTGTCACTAGTTCACTGTTCAAATTATCATGTATTCAATGTACTCGAGCTGCATTTAGATGTTCTTGTGAGCACGTTCAGGCGCGACTGTGTCGCAAGGAGGTCCAGTGTATGAACGTAGTTACGTACGTAGTACTAGTAGACTCGCTGGCAACGCCATGGGCGTCTAGAAGATTTCCCGGCGCTAAAATGGCGCCAGTGCTACAACGTCACGGGTACTCTCCTACTGGAAGCCTCATCCGGATGGTCCGAGTCCTTCAGCCGCACTCCCAGACTCATGAATCATATGTCACCCCTCGCTGAACGACACCCGACCCGTGTACTCGGCGATCTACAAAGGCTTGGACACTGTGTCATCGACTCTAGTCGGTACTAGTAGCTCTAAAGAGTGTGAGCCTCTCCACAATGATGTGACGTTGTCATTGCAGTTAATCATGTCCGGGGGTAGTGGAAAGAGCGAAGAATGCATGCACGCCTCGGATTGATTACGATTAAGGTTCGTACGTGCCCAGCTCGTGTGCTGCGGTAGTCAGCGAACTGTTCTACGATCTGCTATGAAGGTTTGAGCATGGCGGAAGCAGAAGGATCGAGAGTTCTTCTGCGAGTGAACGAAAAAGGCCACCTCACGGATGTAACGTGTTCACGGCCTCGGGCCTAGGGTTGGTAGGTCGTCCAATGGCAAATATCGCGGATTAGGGTGAGTCACGGTGAAGGCAAGGGAAGGGCTCTGACCGCCTCCCGCTTCCTGTAACCGCACACAGTTACCCATCCGACAATAATCGTACACTTGTCTGCAAGATGTCTCAGCGAGTACGCGAGGCGACCTGTTGTGTATATCCTACTTTTCTTACCATGGCTTAACCAACAGACGCTATGGTCTCGTAGATCGAGCACGACAAGATCGGCTCCGGAAGGGAGGGCAAGACCCGGTCTAGATGAGAATAGGGAGCTAAAGATGGCATTAGCGATGTCCGAGGCAAGAGTCGCGTCATTGGCAAGCAATTTGGACGAGACGAACAAGAGAGCGAGAGCGTGGGAGGAGCATTACAGGAGAGTCGCTAGGGAAAGGGACGGCCTCAGGACCAACGTTGACCAGCTGAAGGCTCAAGGGGAAAGTTACAATCTACGCATTGCACAGCTCGAGCGCGATCTCGCCTACACCGCGAAGAGGCGGCAGGAAGCCGACGAACTCCTTCAGAGGCGAACCGCTGAGCTCCGGGACGCCGAAGCGTACCTCACCCTCATCGACGACGTTGCGGATAGCGAGGTCGTCCAAATCGTCGAGCACCTCAATGGCCAGATCTTCCAGTGTGCGGCCCTCATCTCCGACGCTCCGGTGTTTTCCTCCAACGGCCGACACGATGGCAAGGCCTCAGAGGCCGCTCGAACGAGGCTCTCACAAGCTTCCTCCCTGGGAGCCGACCTTCTCGCCTCGCTCTCTGATGTGGCCTCGGGCAAGGACTCCACACTCGTCCAGGTGGCTCTGCAGGCAGGAATGGCTGAGTATGCCCGGCGCCTGGGAAACACTTGGGACATCAGCGCCGTAGACCGTCCCGCCACCATTGGAGATATCTACCTCAAGATCCGAGAGAACGGTACGAGCTTCGTCGCGCATTATACCCTCCCAACTGAGCATGCCTCAGAGCCCCAGGCCGTCGCCGGAAAGTGGCGAATCCTCTGTCGCAAGTACACCAAGCTCCTGCGTGGAAGAGCCGAAGACTCAACTCGCACCTGGTTCGACGCGCTGTCCTCTATGGTCACAGACATCCTCATTGTCTGTGGCGCAGCGGGGACTCTGGAGAAGTTGCGGGAGTTGGTTGTCCGGGAGTACGGGAGCGAACTACAGGGCGTCTTGAAACTCGCCCTCCAGTTCCAGCGCACGGCGGGTGAGCGTGTCGTCTCTTCCGACTTCACCATCCTTGCAGCCAAGCCGGGCGCCGCGTTCGACGCGACGCAGATGGAGGATGCACGGGCAACTGCAGGAGCACCCGCTACGCCACCTTCTACGAACGAGGTCCTCTGTACGACCGAGCTGGGCTTGGAGAAGACGATGGGCGAACCGAGACGTGGCAACGAGCCGCAAGCAACGGGCATCCACTCGACGGTGCTGAAGAGATGCAAGGTGGTGTTAGTGGAGGATCTCGACATTCAGAGCATATATGATAGCGAATACCGCAGTAAGTTCCTAGCGACCATACTAGGAAGCTACAATATTGACAAGGTGCAGGCACCGCGTCCGACTCGGACATCGGCTCCGAATGGCCACAAGAACGTATCGCAGGCGACGTCTTCGAGCATGTCCCCGTTTATGAGAGTATGGTGAGTATCTGAACCTTCCCGCAAACCGTTTTACATCTCACCTACAACTTGGAAGGACGATGTGCTTCCTGAGGCCTACCGACTTTCTCAGCCGTCCTGATGATGTGCGCAGTTCACGTTTCGACCCTGAGCCTGATGTTGTGTAGTTCAGCAACCAAAATTGTTGACCTGAGACATACGTACCTGCTAGTACCGTCAGTCATCAGTGTCCTCTTGTCTACGTACGCGATCGAACGTACGTGCCCACTGAGCCCTCAGGTGGAAGATTGCATCTGTTGGTGCGCGTGATGAGCGGCATACACGAGCTCGATCAGCATACGTGCATGCTAAAGTGAACCCACATCCAATTACGCGCACGAAACGAACTACAAACCGCGACAAGTACTCTCATACCGTACGATTATATAGCAGACACCGCTCAGACATAGGGAAAACAAACATTATCAAGCGGTGTACGTACAGGGACGTAAATGCGCGCACGAAGTATGCATATGCGTATACGGTATGTACGGAGCCCGCATCATCGCCGCGGGCTCCAGTCCGCGCAGGTATCGATGCAATGTACTTCATGTGATCAAGACCTCAAGCTAGTCGAGGCCAACGCCGCGCTGTATGTATGGGCGGGGTATCTGCAAATGTGACGACGCTGTCGTGCGGGGCCCCGCGCGAGGAAGGGAAGGGTACTGACAAGTGGAGGCGTGCGATTCACGCGGGGCGGGAAGCTATAGGTAGGGTGGTAGCTCAGGAGGACGGTGACAGGAGGAAAGGAGGAAGGAAACAAGCAGACGCGAGGAGGCAGGATGATAAGTAACACGCGATGGGCCATGGGCGTTCTTGGGGACACGTGAGACAGGACAAGGGACAAGGGATAAAGAAATCGACAACAAGAATAGTAGGCTCGGAATATGAGGAGAAATGACAGTGATTCACACAAGATGGTGAAAGATAAGGATGCTCTCCTAATGCGACTAGCAGCGGAGTTGGCCATCCGTTGTACCAGTACAGAAATCCTACAACCGACGGAGAGAAACAAGGGTGCAATAACATTTCGAGAGGACGTCTACTCAGCTGTACCGGCGTAGGCATCGTCGTCGTCGTACTTGCTATACTCCGTGGGCGCGAGGCTCTTCCTGTTTGGTGGCGACGGGTAGACAGAGTCGGGAGCCACCGTCGGTTGAGTATTAGTCGAGTAGAGAGTGCGCATGCCGTTGCCGTTGTAGTTCGCAGCAGGAGCCGGGAGGGCAGGTGTACCAGGGACGGAACCACCCATGGCACGACGTTCAGCGTATGCCCGAAGCATGTCGTCGGGCGACATCACGCTCGCGGGCATGGGCTGCATGGGCATGGCGCCCATAATCGGAGACTTCGGCGTCTGATGAGTGGGGGTTGGAGGCGAAGGCATCTGGTTCTTGATGAGTAGATCATCTGAACCTCCATTGTCGCGCATCACTAATAGATGTGAGTCCCGAATCAATACCAGGAAAAGCTAGTTCAACGTACTGCTCAAAGCGGGCATAACCTCATCAATACTGGGACGGGGTGCAGTCTCCTGACCAGCCATCCTTGCGCGGATGTCCTCAGGTGTAAGGGTGAAGGGGCCGGCGGTTTGAATGGGCGAGAGGATGGGGGAAGCGTTGCTCGAGCTCTCAGTCGAATTCTGGCGATCAGGAAGGGGCGGGACGTAGCCGGTGTGGAATGCACGGGTACGGCGAGATTCGGTGGATGGACGGGGATCGGCGGCAAACGAAACGCGGGAGACGCGATTTTCGAATGCGGACGTACGAACGCCAGGGCGCAGCTGCGACATTGGGGGGGCGTCATCCGAGGCATTTATGCCTTGAGCACCAATTCCAGCTTGACCACCCTCAACCGCGACGGTAGACATGGGACGGATAGCACCAAAGGAGAACGATGAAGCGCGATTGCCGGGGATGGCCATGCTGTTGCGGATAGCAGCGTTCGCTCCAGCTCCAGACAGCGATTTCCAATCGGTCGAGATGGTGGACATGCGCTTGTCGACCATCTGGCTGAAACGCTTGCGCTTCTCCCTGCTCTTTGTGCGGGCCATCTTGATATATACACCGACACCTAAGGCGATGAGGAGGAGGAGAGGGATGATGACGGCAGCGGCGATGCCTCCCTTGGAAGGACCATGGTGTTCACTCTCCTTCTCGTTGTTCACCTGCTCAACTGCACCAGCAACCGCGGAGCTGTCTTTGTCTGTGCCAGAGTAAGTCGCGGAGAAGAAGGGACCGGCGGGTATGTCGACCAAGAAAAGAGGTGTGCCGGACGGGACAATCGTGAGCTGCAAGCTGACGGGCGAGGTATAGTTCCACCATCCAGCCTTGAAAGTGGCATTGTAGCTACCGGCAGCGTATTTGACGTTCTGCCACTCGTGAACGACAGGACGAACAGCACTTGGGGCATTGAGGTAGATGTCGACAGTATCCGTGTCGAGACAAGTGGCGTCCCAGCTGATAGTGACTGGCGAGCTGGCGTCGACGGACTGGCCCTTGATAGGTGTTTTGTAAAGCCCGCCGGTAGAGCAGTCTGGGAAGAATGGTCAGTTCTGCTTCTGCTGTGTGCAGGATGCGGCCGGGAGTTGTCTTCCATTTGCATGATGTCAGCCGACCTGGAAGCGAGATCGAATAGCGACGCCCTCCATGGCCAGCGTTGCCTGCACAGTACGGAATGCGTGCACTCAACGCCCCTCCGAGGCCTATCACGGCACTATCGTGTGCATAGGGCTCGCCGATGTCAACGGCGCACGACCGAATCGATGGACGGCGCACCAGGCAACTCCGAAGAGCCCCGCCACATCGACGGAGCAGCACCCAATTCTCCCCTTCTTCCTCTCCATTTCCCAACATGAATACGCAATTTGCGGGTACACTCACCATCACGCTTGTTTTGCTGGTGCCCGCCGGCAGCATGACCCAGACGAAAGGTCTTGAAACTGCCCTTCATGGCTGACGTTAAAGGAATGTGGGGGGCTAAAGGAGGGGGCGGGGGAAGGAGGGAGGGATCACGGTGCTCGTAGCGGAGACGGCGACGAGAACTTGAAGTCGGGGGACGACGGCAACGACGATGATGGCAGCGAAGAACAAGCAGAGACCAACAATGATGCCGCGCTCCCTCTACTTAGACGCCGAAATACAAATTGGGTTAGTACGTCCTGGCGTAAGTAACGAGAATTACTCGGCTATAATGATTGGATGTAAGTCTCCCTCGCTACAACTGAGAACACACTGCTCAAGCTGTCCGTTAAATCGTGCATCAGGAGGTCAATGAATCTGAAATAACCCTTGACGTTACATTCTGGCGCATGGGCTACAGGACACCATATTTCATGAAGAACCTGGTATGCCCATCCACCAGGAGTATATGAAAGTACGTCAGGTAACCGAGTCGGAACTCATGAATTGCTTGCTCTTGATAGATAAAGAACGCGAAAGCAGGGGATATCTCTGAGAGGTGAAAAGATCAATGTTAAGCACAGCAGGAGCACGACTGTCGTGATGTTTATCCATCGCGCCGCGGGGGGATATCGCTGGACATCCTTCCTCAAAGTCACCGTCAGGACGAGAAATCCGGAGTGCTGAGCATGTGCTTCCATTACGTTCGCGCTCGTCGACCCCCCCGATGTATTGTGTTCAACACGACCCATGCCCTGGCAGCGACAACAGGCAGGCCCTGTGTCAGATTCATCAGTGAGTAACTCCCATTGCGCCGCCCTTGACCGTACAGATATTGAAGTATGGCCTATGTCCGCGGTTTCCAGGTTCCCCTTGACCTTCGGAAGTTGTGCTTGACTCGGATGTTCAATCGTACCTGTTTCGCCATGAAAGCCGCCACTTCTTACGTGGGTCAATAATGCACTGTCGAAGAACCCTCCAAGTGACCATGTTCCCCCTTCAGTCTCGTACCTTGTTTATTAGTTCCAAGTTGAATGCTGCGACACCACGGAATGAATGACATCATTGATAACATCTCTACAAAGCACAAATACAAGTACAACCAGTACATTTCTCACACCTTGATCTTAACCGGCAAGCCGGTTGATATTCTGTGGAATCTGCGGGCAAAGGCATGGGTCACCATCCATCACGGAGGCTCGGCGCTGAAGCTGGAAGCCCGATGGGCAGAGAAGACCGTGAAACAGACCCATACCTTCCAGCCGTGGGTGTTTGCTGCCCGCTTGTAGCCTTCCAACGCTTCCTGCATACCATACGGCCTTCCGGGACGGGCATAACACCGTAAATCATTGTGCGCGAACCGACAAGGATCACAGATATACTCACGAGTCCCAGTTAGGCGAGAGTCTGGCCGGCTTTGGATCCAGGTTCGAGATGGCTAACTTGATCTGGAGAAGGATCGCAGAGATGCTGGGATATCTGTCAGGAAGCGATGGCGGGCTATGCTGACCGCAGACATACCTGTAGCTCGGCAGCCATCCTGTGCATGGGCAGAACATCAGCCTTTGAGGGCTGTTGCGGATTCGGTGGCAAGTACTTACCGTCAGCAGTCAGCAGGTCCATGCACATCGAGCCTCCTGGATGCACGATGAAACTGACATCACACACAGATGCAGTGAGTGAGCGCACCAAGAGTGACGTGTCCACCACCACCCTGAAAAATCAGTGTAAGTTGAGATCGATACCATGACGGACATCATAGCGGACGTACCTGACTGAACGGCAAGAATCGCGGCTTGAGGATACGGAAGAACGGCGGAGCATGGGGGAACTCAGCCGGGAAGCGTATCTCAAACACAAGTGAGTTCACGCCGCTTCATACGCGCTTGGTCAGAAGAAACCTCATATGCAAGCGAACTACATGAGGGCTCACCGCTGCTGCATATCCTTTGCGATCGGCAGACTCTCATCGAACGAGTGCAGCTCCACAATCCACTGGTACAGATTGTCGTCAATGAAGTCTGGCGGCATGTACCACCCGAGGTCTTTCAAGCTCTTCGCGGTCTTCTGCTCCTTCAGCATCGCCTTGAGCTCTCTTTGGAGTGCCGCCGTCGCTTGCATAGACGCCTCCGTCGGGGGCGGGATTAGGTGCTCCACCGCTTGTTCCACCCATGTGCGATCGTGCTCCCAATCGTCAACAACCTCCATCGTCGAAGACTGGTCTTCGCAGGCCTCCTCACCGCCGGATGGTGCCATGGCAGGCGCGTCGAAGATCTTCAAATCCTCCTCGTCGTAGTCGACGGTGATGAAGTCCTCTTGGCGAGCAGTCACAATCTTATCAAGCATATGCATTGGGTCAGGGATACGGATGCGCTTGCCGGACAGGGTGAGCGGATGGGCCGGGTCGAGCGGGACATATGGGATCGTGTCGTCGGCAATGTCGGTGTCATCCTGTATGAGGGGTGGCTGGTTTGCGAAAGGGTTCCAATAAGCGGGAATCGCAGGTGTCGGTGGGACCGCTGGCGTTGAGTTGTGCTGTGCATACCCACTCCCTTTAACCATCAAATACCGACTAGGAGGCTCTATCAGCGAGACGAAAATACGATGTGTGGTACCTGTGCCATCTTACGCACCAGATGATCCACTCGGTCTGTGGAACTACGAAAAATGGGTTAGTGGATTTGAACTGGGCGGGCAAGTTGACTATCTCTGCGAGGGCAACACAGTTAGTTACACGAGCCCCGCTATTTCGCCAGCAGCTCTGTGCACCCGCGGAGTAGCTGGTCAGCGAGATACTGCCATCCTTGGCAAAGTACACGCCTACTTGATCTTAGAATAGTGTTTGAACGATAGGGGGAGGGAGGACATACCGTCGCCATAGGCTCGACCATGAGCAATCGTCTTGAACCAAAGACCATGCCGGATGATCTGTAGGACGTACACATTGTCTGAGTGCTAACGCTCCCTAGATACCACTAGGTCGACATACCGAATGCCAGTTCTTGGCTGGAGATCCATGAAAAGCCTACATCGTATAAATCAGCGATACTCGAGTCTCTAGGCAGCGTGCAACCCACATAGAGCGAAGGGTATTGGTCAATCCTGGAACTGACTCGCCTCGCCTCGTCGATGGCCTTGCGGAACTTCGCCTCCGCGTCAGGCGCACCAACACTGAAGCGGAACTGCTTCCACTCAGGACCTACCATCGTCGTCTATCAATGGTGTTAAGACCCTATAGACAGCGTAGACGTACCGATATTCTTCACTTGCTCGTCTTCCGACTGCAACTCCTCGAGGTGGGCTGTGCATGACGCGACGCACCAGCGAAGGATAGACCAGGCGGCTTCGGGAATTGCCTTGTCAACGTCCTGCAATCGGGGCTTTGCTCGACCGACTTTGCGCGGTTGTTGCAAATATTTCCTCAACTCCGCAATCTGACGATGCTAGGAGATGAAAAATATCCACGTGTGGAATCGATTCCGCGACTTACCGATGGGAGCGTGTCTATCAACTGGACGATGGCATCGCGCATCTGCAGGCATTGAGGTGACGATGAGTAACTGACAGTCAGCAAATGTGACACGAACATACTTGGGAAATCTTCAGCTGGTCGAAGTCGTATAGCCCGTCGGGACCTTGGGAGGCTGGTGATGCGCTCTTACATGGAACGCGCAGACCCATACCGATAGGAAGCGGTGCATCGAGGGCACCCTCACCCGCAGCGATATATGTCAGCGAAACCAAAAGATCGACGATAACCGGATTGGCACATATTTCGTACTGCAGTAGGGTGTCAGTCGATGTCGATGATCCCGTGGACCATTGGTTTCCATACCTCAAGCGAAGGCCCACGATTCAGAGTGTAGTATTGGTACGTGCACAACTTCGAGCTGCACACGTACGGCTTGAGAGCGTCGAGGTCTTCCTTCAGTTGTTGATGGCACACCAAGCAGAAACGCGGGCATAGCTACGCAAGAGCGGCGGGCAGTCAGTTACATAAACGTAGTGGTAAACAGTAACTGTACCGTGATCCGGCGCATCAAATAGGAGAAGGCTAGCAAAGGTAGGTTTATATCCGACAGGTCGCGCTGAAGTAACGGGTCGGGAGGTAGCGTGTAGCTCCGAGCAAGTTGTTCGTCGGCAAAGTCGGCATTGCGTATGTGCTGCAGACATGATTGAGCCAATACGCTGCGCACGATGTACCAGACAGACATACATCACCTCTCAACCTCATGATGTCTCCCTCTGCTTGCTGAGACGTCTCAATCTCCCACAACAACGCCTCCGCTCCCGCCCAACCGAGCTTGTGTCGGATACGTAGTTGTAGGATGCGCAGAAAATGACTATTCAAGAGACTCTCGAGAGATGAAGTAAGACTGAAGGCACGGAAGCCTGTCTCTGGCTCCTCAGGCTCAGGCTCAGGCTCTTCGTCAGCATAAAAGACCTCTTGCTCTTCGTAGTCGAGGTAGTCGTCCCCAAAGAGTGGAGGTTGAGCGTCAGGCACGGGCTGTGTGTCATACTCTTCTTTCAAACCAAACTTGCGAATCGTCTCAGTTGCATCTTCTCGAGTGGGTTTGTAGCCCGACGTGAGACCCACGCGGAACTGTGGGGCAGTGCCATGGAAGTGGGCTGTCTGAGTGTACGTCGCGTCGTGCTGGACAAAGGGGTAGACGCCTCTGAGGCCGGAGATGAGCATAGTAAGATGCTGCGCACGGGACAGGAGCTGTTTGTCCCATGCCATCAGAGCTCGAGCAGGGATTGTCTCTGCAAGCGACTTTGCAGGTTGTGAGACGGAGAGCGCAAAGTCGTCGACACCCAAAGGGATGACACCCGGGCAATATCCATATCCCACAATCTCATTGAAGTGGCTGCACTTGTGTGAGTTAGAGCGAAGGCAAATAGGAGCATAGCTAACCGTTGTAAAGTCGTGCGGTCGACCTTGCTTTGGCTGGGCTGGACGCCAAGCATGCCGATGTCCTCATCCATGTCGTACCCATCCATATCGCTGTCATCGTCGTCTTCAGCCCCACTGTCCTCGTCGTCATCACTTGCGGGATCATTGTGGGCTGTTCGTCTACTAGCTGCTACCCCTTTGGCTAATTTCTCAAGCAACCGAATCAGCACTTCCTGGATGGTCAGTGACCCATCCTCGTAGATGGTGTCGGTGACAGTGGAAACGTAGGTAGGAGTATCACCCTTTGAAGAACAAAAGAAGGAGTGGTCGGTAGGATACTCAGATGCGTCTGAGAAACGTATTAACGCGGCAGCGATGGACTGCTTGTAGCGATGGCTCACCAGAGACAAGCAGAATAAGTGTGAGGACGAGCTCGCCGTCTGTCTGGGCAATTGCACAGTCAAAGGAACCATCTTCGTCTCCAGGCGCAACGCCTAGGAAATGTTGTATGTGGGTTGGACGTGATGAAGAAGATAAACACTTACTTAGGAGTCTCAAGCCCCGGACATCCACTCCCTGCTCTGCGGTTTGAGATGCACTACGTAGATCATACATGAATCGCTTGCGGCCACGCGCAGGTGGCTTTCCGTTTGTCGATGCCATGGATAGTGATGGTGGAAGAGAGACGTCGGTGACTCAAGAACTCGTGGCTTGCCGCAGCTATGTGCTGCGTGTGGTGATGAAGTCCGCGACCGTGTGAGGTCTTCGAATATACGTCACGGAGCAATCTTTATGTGTCTGTGCGTTCAAAGCGCAAAAGTAGGGGCTCTTGACGATACCAGAAATCGGTGGATTTGAGCAAGGGACTTGAGTGCTTTCTTTGATGATTTGTGCTATTCGTTTTGCCCGGGTGTTTTTGGGTCTATTCACGGCGCGCAGGTACTGATGGTTAAATGCTGAGAGTTGAATAGGTGAAGACGTATGGAATGATTGTGGAATGAAGGAACAAGTTGTTCCACGCAAGTTCAAGTTTTGGCGACAGGAGCGCCCGTCGTTTAGTTGCTGTTGCTTACTATTACTCCATGTAATAACAGTCGATCTATAACAGCTAGTCAGTAATAAACACACATGAGGAATCTGTTAGTTCCGATTGTTATGTACCTTCATACCGATCTCTATGCCCATTAGTATCGATCGTTATTGCGTCTTAGTAGCGATCCCTATGTCGATAACAGTCTTGTCAATAAGTTTTCAAACTCCGACTCTTACTATGCTTATCTAGGTTGTATTGCTCCCCTATGCATATCAATACATATGCCACTCAAGCTGGGACTTAGGTCCTCAGTTTCGAGCTGGCACATTCTCCCCCCATCTTGTCTCGGGCGTGCCTCGCCCTCGCCGTATCATCAGCTCGAAACCACCCTCCCTTTCCTCTCGAGTCCGTGGTATCTAGCGGGTCTCGGGAGCGTCCACACTCGCCGTATTCAGTTGCATTTTTCGTGGCCGAGCGCCCAACTGCACTTTGCACACGAAATTCGAAAATGTGTGCGAGAGGTTACTGTGTTCTTGCCTCAGATCGCCAGTAGTGTTTTCTCAGATGTCGAGTGAGTATTCCGACCCAGCTTCATAGAGCTCTATGCGTCACCAATGGTGTAAACATCGACTTCTCGGCCCGCTGAGTAGCCATGTCATCGGGCGCTAAGGCTCTACATCTTTGAGTAGGACATTGCAAACCCGAGACCACTCGTTGATGGCATGAAACTGCACATAGAGGGTACTGCAGGTGTAGAAAAATGTGGTAGCGAGGCTCAGGGGCAAAGAAGACAGTTCGCGTACCCAGAACTTTGGGGATTGTCCATGGGTGATCTGGTTCATTCAACTTACAAGATCGAGTATCTATGCAGATTCAGAAGGTGCAGGTGTGTTCGTGAGGCTTGTAGCAGTGTATATGATTGGTCTTACAGCAACAGCAAGGACACAAACGGGGTTTCGATCTTTCTGATTTTTTTCGTGTCGAAAGTGCACTCGCGTCACTCACAGTTGAGCGGCCACCAACTTTGCAAACAGCTGTAGTAACAGACATACAACCGCCACATGCCAACATACAGGTTCACCGTGAGCATCACCATAATACAACAATGAATCGACTATTTCCAGAGCAGCTCGATCCCAGCATCAACAAAAGCACTGTCTCTCCCTGTCAGTATATGTCGATCGACTTCATCATACTCCTCTCCGGTGAACGCCGCCCGCCATACCTTCACCGCAATGGAAAGCCTCTGAGGATGATCCGGGATTACCACAAGTCTGTTGAGCATAGTCGGTGGATGCATAGGGTCCCAGCGTACGCCAAGAGCCATCGGGAAAGCCATAAGGGAGTCGACGGAGTCTGGCACCCCAAAGGTACTTGATTCCTGACCCGATGGCATAAACGGCGTACTCTTCACGAAGAGGTAACGGCTATAGGATAATAGTGAATATTCGAGAAGCGGGATTGTATAAATGGGACATGCACCTACCACATGACCCATTCCGTCGCGCCCACGACGAATGTGTTGCGTGCAACATGCGACTGCTTCCCGCCGTGTGTCGAGAACTCATAGACGAACTGACTGGGCTGGTTCACGACCTCCGCAAGGGTCATGCATTGTTGGATCGTGTATGCGCTATTCGACCATTGAAACATAGGGTGCGCATACTTCGCATAGCCCGCAGCGATAGACGCCTCTTTCGCGAGATATATACCTGTCATATCAAATCAGGGGAACGAGCAGCAAATTACAAGCCGAGCACATACCATGGCCGTACCGTCGTCCGTGTCGAATGGTATCGTATCTCAGTCCATAGCGTAAGATCTACAAAGGAGGATAGGTTATGGAACCGCTACTAGTAATACCAATAGTTAACCACGAGAGTACGTACGGAATGCCAGCTGTCGAGTGGGGAACCATGGAAAGCCTATTCCCAAGAACTCAGTTAGGCTCACAGGTTATCTTCACAAGGCACTCACGTAGAGAGAAGGGTATGTCACGGCATTATGGTTCATCATCTGAGCCTGCTGCACTTCTTGCTGAAATCGAAATTCAGCTTCTGGATTTCCCAGTGTGATCCTGAACTGCCGCCATTCTGGTCCTGGTACGGCGATTGAGTCAGAATCGGATAGACCAACATCAAGACCAAATCGGACTACGAACCGATATTCTGGACCATCTCATCATGGCAATGCAGTTTCTCGATACGCATCCGGCAAGAGGCGATGCACCAGCGCAACACTGTCCACGCAGCTGTTGGGATAGACGGTTCCATGTCGCGTAATCGGAAAAATGTATGAGCGCCGGCGGGGCTATTCTCAAGGTATGTCTTCATTGCGCTGATCTACACCAAGTGCGATAACAAGATAGTAGTCGGCGATGTAGGTAGGGAAGTATGGGCAGTACTTACCGGGGGTAGTAATGCGATCAAATCCTTGACTACTATACACATCTGACATCCATATGCTGGTCAGAAGACACATAGGCTATGCTGAGATTCGTCCTCTATACCTCGGGTATTGAGAGCTCGTCGAAGCTTCGCATTTGAAATACCCCACTACTGGGGTCCATCCTCGGAACACAAAGGCCTAGACCTGTTGGCCTAGGATCTAGTGCCATAACGGTTGCGGCGTTATACGCCAAAGAGACGAGGAGGTCAACTGTCTCTGGATTTGAGCAAATTTCGTACTGCGAGCAAGTTTCAGCTCCTCAACGCTCATAGGGGTCATGAAGAACATGCTGCACCTCCAGTGACGGGCCTCGATGCCCATGATAGAATTGATATTGACACGTAAGGGGGTCACACATGTATTGTTGGGAGACTTCGAGGCCCCTTGAGAGCGGCTTATGGCATATTAGGCAGAAACGGCCGTCTAACTGCGGGCGTTGATGGCCATCAGTGGAACAGCGAGGCCTATTTTGAAGAACATACCATCAACCGACGGAAGACATATATGAACGCAATGAGGGGAAGGTTGATATCTTGCTGGTGGAGTATGTTCTGCATGACCGATGAATCCAATGGTATCTGGCATGGGGCCATGATGCAGGCTTCTTCCTCTTCTGCATAGGCGATGTGCTACCAGAAATTGTTAGAAACGGTCGAATCCACAGCCTCAGGATTGTCACTCACCGCATATAAGCTTTCCAAGATGGAGGCGACAAACGGTGATGTTGATGAGGGTAGTAGCTGCCCAAGTTGGAAATGCAACAGCTCCGCGCCAGCCCAGCTGAGCTGGTACTTGATGCGCAGTTGCAGGATACTCATGAAATCACCGTTCAGAAGGTCCTCCAACACCGCCGTCATATCGAACGGCTGAAGGTCCGGATAATCGTCGAAGGTGTTGAAGTTTGTCGTACTATCGCCGGATATAACTACAGAAGGCTTGTACCTCGCAGTGACGCCAACTCGGAACCGGGGCGGTTCGAATGTCCTGTGAGATCCATCCAACTTGAGTGAGGGGTACATCCCATCGACGCTGGTAACCAGCACTGTGATGTGATGTCTCTCCGAGAACAGCTTCCTGTCCCAGGCCAGAAGAGAGCGTGTCGGGAGCGATCCGAGTAAGGATGCGACCGGGAGAGACATCGAGACTACAGGACCAGACGCAACATAACCTGGACGACAGCCCGCTCGGATGGCTTCATGAAAGTGGCTACATATTGTGTATCAGTGCGGATTACGTCCAAAGCAAGTAAGTAGCATACCACCGTAAGATGTTCCATTCAAACTTTACGGCGCTCTGGACGTCATCGTCCTTGTCGACGCATGTGGTAGCGCTTGAGACATCTGAAGCAACGCTACGCGTATCGTTCTTAGGTGGGGTTTCCGTTCCCTGACGGATTGTCGGCCAGGGAAGTCCGGCCAGGCTTGATCGAAGCTCGGACAGCAACTCTTGTACTGTGATGGGACTCGGAGTCTGTAAGGTATTCTGTAGAAGCCGGGAAAGCTTGCGCGCATATCCCGTCAAATTGTACGTGCCCGTGAAGGCATGGTGCAAAGGATATCGTGATGGATCTAGAGAACTATAGGGTCAATAACGATATTGCCACGCGAGGGGAAAAGAGGAGACCTGCTTACCAGAGATGTTGAACGTGAGGCGGGCAAGAACGTGTCCTCTCCCGTAACAGATAGTGCATTCAAGTGTCTCGTCGTTCAGCAGGGCCACAGCTAGAGGGGTTGTCACGTTCGGGATGTCAATTGTACAGAAGGGTTCTAACCTTGCACGTAAAGACCACTCCGGTCCGTACGGCGCGTGCGAGAGAGTCCAGAGTGAGCTTGAGCTGTGTCTTGAGCTAATCGTGCACGTCCTTCACCAGCAATCGAAGCGGAGGAACTGAGCTTAGTAGGAACGGCCTTCGCGCACATGAGGGTACAGAGAAAGGTCGCGCAGGATGCAGAAGAAGGGAAGGGCGCGTGCCACTGCCGCAGTGCATACAAGGTTTGGGCGCAGACTTGTTCGTGGAAATCGTAGGTCCAGATCCGGCAGGTAGTCAAGAACCTCCCGACTGACTCACGTCTCAAGAAGCCGAAGGCCAGCACAAAATAAAGTTTCCCTTCGGTAATGGTGCTGCGGTAGGTCAAGGCGCTGAAGACGATCAACCCGTGTTTATGGGCTGTGCATTGGGCACATTCGCATCGTCAAACATAGGAGATTCGAGAACGGCAAAATCTGTACGCGAGCCGTGATCGAGGGTTTGCTATCATTAGGCCTGCGAGTGAATGAGAATTAGTTGCCGGATGTTGGTGACGAGGGAAATGGCGGTGTACCACCTGTCACTCAGATGCTGCAGAATCAATTCCATCAGGGTACTCGGGGAGTCTGGAACCAAGACGCAAACCAAGGCCCAACTTAGCATATAAGCGCAATCCAGAACACTTGACAGGATGCCCAGACTATGATGTAGAGAGTCGAGGAATCGATTGACAGGAATCTACATGAGGCCCGTCGAACATGTGCAGTCCGCAAGGACAACCTCAGGCTCCTAAGGCCGCGTCACAAGGTCTAGAATGCTGCGTCCGCAATCTCCTGAGATGAAGCATCCTACATGGTAAGTGATCCCATACCAGCAAAAACATGGCAGAGGAAGATGACAGCGTCCGGGGAGGATCATTAGGAAGAAACCTTCTTTGGCAATGGTCAGGAGAGATGCAGCCCGCACATCAACGGTCTGAGTCATCACGCACCCGTATTCCATGACATTTACCCATGGGTCTCCCTTTGTGCGCAGATATCTTCAAGCTGTCTGCACAACGTTGAACGGCCAAGGGCTCGCTGGAGTTGACTGTCAAATTTGTTTGTGGATTGTCTTAGATGAAGCCAATTTTCGTTTTACCGCGATTTTTACGATGAAGTGGAGTACTACGAAGAAGGTATTTCTCGAGCTGGATAATGGCAGTGTCGTGATCACTGGTAGCAAATTTCTCTGGAATGGCAATTGAGACGCCCATGGCACCTCCGGGCCGCAAGGGCCATGCGGCTGCACTGGTCTGAGTCAGTCTGGTCTGAACCGAAAGTTGGCCACTGTGCATGGTCAGCATCTGGTCGATCACTGGTACGTATGTCCCAAAAGGTCCCGGGATCGTTTGCGGTAGGAAAGACAGTACTGATGATTCATGGTAGTAGATACGACACTCGAATCTCACGTTAACTATATCTGAACTTCTGGTACCAAATGTTGAGCGCGAACTTCGCCACTGGGCCACATTGACGAGGACAGCCAGGGACCCGCAAATTGCTAACGCTATCTGAGCAGGTTCCCGGCATCGGGATATAGATATAAATCGTCCTTCGGGATTGTAGGTGAGGCGCAATTCGATTTGATAGACAGTTAAATCACTCACCATGGTCTCAAAGACGGGAACATGCTCGTTGGCGTCGCCTACAATGTCCTGTGGCCACTCAGAGCCGATGTCGGATGCATCTGCACCTTCAATTTGTCAGTACTGTAGCTTTCTAGTATGGTCGGAACGTACTGCGGTGCTTGCTTTCGCCATTATCTATGCTCTGATTGTCAAGCTTCTCCGCTAATACCACCTTGCATCTCTTCAGCACCGTCGATTGGATGCCCGTTGCTTGCGGCTCGTTACTACGTCTTGGTTCGCCGACCGTCTTCTCCATCACTAAGCCCAACTCGGTCGTACAGAGGACTTCGTTCGTAGAAGGTGGCGTAGCGGCTGCGCCCGTAGTGGCCCGCGCATCCTCCATCTGCGCTGAATCGAACGCGGCGCCCGGCTTGGCTGCAAGGATGGTGAAGTCGGAAGAGACGACACGCTCACCCGCCGTGCGCTGGAACTGGAGGGCAAGTTTCAAGACGCTCTGTAGTTCGCTCTCGTACTCCCGGGCAACCATCTCCAGCAACTTCTCCCGAGTCCCCGCTGCGCCACAGACAATGAGGATGTCTGTGACCATAGAGGACAGCGCGTCGAACAAGGTGCGGGTTGAGTCTTCGGCCCTTCCACGCAGGAGCTTGGTGTACGTGCGACAGAGGATTCGCCACCTTCCGGCGACGGCTTGGGGTTCTGAAACGTGTTCAGTGGAGAGTTATGGGACGTGATGAGGGACGTACCTGTCTCCCGCATCTTCCGGTATACATCTCCGATCGCATCCAGGTTCTTCATCGAGCTGATGTCCCAACGATTCCCCAGACGCCGCGTATACTCTACCATTCCCGCCTGCAGAGCCAGCTGTACCAGCACGGAATCCTGCTCGAGCGCTGTCCTACGGAGGGACGCGAGCAGGTTGGATCCGAGGCAAGAAGACTGTTCAAGCCTGGCTCGAGCGGCGTCCGCAGCCTTGGCATCGGGCCTGCGGTGGTAGGAGAACTCGGGAGCGTCGGAGATAATTGCCGCGGACTGGAAGATCTGGCCATTGAGGTGTTCGACGATCTGGGCGACCTCGCTATCCGCAACGTCGTCGATGAGAGTCAGGTACGCTTCGGCGTCCCGTAGCTCGGCGTTTCGTCTCTGGAGGAGATCGCCCATGTCCTGCCGTTTCTTCGTGGCGCAGGCGAGGTCGCCTTGTAGCTGTTGGACTTGCAGCTTGTAACTTGCCGCTTCAGCTGTCAATTGTCTAGTGTTCGTCTTTCGGAGCTGATCTCTTTCTCCGGCGACCCTCCAGTAGTATGCCTCCCAGTTTTTCGCATTCGCCTGTGTCTGTTCTATAATCTGGGTGGACGATTGAGTTGTTTCCTTCAGTTTAGCTTCTAGCCCGGCAACGCGTGTACCGAGCTGGTTCCTTTCCCGAATGATACCCTCGCAATACTGCTTCCACTGCTTCAGCGCCTCCCTCGCCTGCTCTTCTGACGACTTTGCATTCTCTTCCGACCTTGCCAACGCGAGTTTCAACTTCCTGATTTGCTCTTCATGATTGGTGGTCGTCCCGTTTGTGCTATGAACCCCAGGAGTGATCTATCAAGGTATCGCAATTGACTCAGAGGATGGGAGAAACCGCACTTCTGAAAGGCTCGAGGTTGTTGACTCATGATGCCGAAGGATATTGTTAACCAGAGACCGGTTAACGGTGGTCAGAAGCAAGGTAGCAGTCGCAAACTCTCTGTTCTCCTTGTGACTCTGTACCGTGGCTCACCCTAATCCACAGAATTCGCGGATCCCCAGCCGTTTACCATGTTGCATCGATGAAGTCTTCCTCTTTCACAGAAGAATCTTGGACCCTTCCGCATGTAGCTTCTAATACGCTCCAAGCTTTCATACAAGATCGTCGAAGTACTTCGGCGACTACCGCAGAACACGCACTGAACATGCACGAACCCTATTTGCAATCGCTCCGAAAAGCGTTAAAGCGCGCGTTGCCCCGTTCCATCTACACCCTTCGCTCCCTGCTATACCCATTGGAATCCAACACAATGACAACGCCACACGCATATAAGGGCTCGAAGCGGAAGCTCGTCTTGAGTATCGATGTTGGGACGACGTTCTCCGGCATGTCCTATGCTGTTCTCGAGCAAGGCAAAGTGCCCACCATCGAGACAGTCAAGCGGTGAGCAATTGAACGGTTCAATGCTGTTCAGCGGTATCTGCGGACTGAGTGACTGTCGGATAGATACCCAGGAAAAGGCAACGCTCCACAGGACTATCGTGTCCCATCCATCTTGAACTACAAGCCTGACGGAACAGTGCACTCGTGCGGTGCAATAGCTGAGTCCGAGGACACCCGCATGGAACTCGAGTATGACGATTTGATTCTAGCAAAATGGTATGTCGGAGCTATAAGTGGAGTCTTTCGGCGTTCTGTGGTTGATGAGCTACGTGTAGGTTCAAGCTGCATCTCCGTCCCGACAATCTCGACAACGAAGAAGTAAACAAAAAGAACATTCCGCCCTCCCCAAGGGCAAGACAGTCGTGCAAGTCTTCGCCGACTTCCTCCGCTTCCTCTTCTCTTGCGCGAGTGAAGACATCATTCACAGTAATCCCGCCTTTGGAGGGAGTCGCTGGGACGAGGTCAAGGACGATATCGAATTCGTGCTCACTCACCCAAATGGCTGGGAAGGCCTGCAACAGAGCAAGATGCGCGAGGCTGCTGTACTCGCTCAGCTCGTCCCCGATACGGACCCAGGCCGGAAAAGGATCCATTTTGTCACCGAGGGCGAAGCGGGTCTGCATTTTTGCTTGCAGAAGGGGACGATAAGCGAAAGCATGAAGGTAAGTCTCCGCCATATCATCGGCGAAGGATACTTATGCACCTTGAACCCCAGCCGGAAGAGCGGATCATGGTCGTTGACACTGGAGGAGGTACTGTCGACATCAGCAGCTACGTCATCAAATCGACCGCCCCACTCTCAGTCGAAGAGATTTCCGCCCCCGATTGTAAGTTATCTCCCTGCTAATCTTCGGGCGTTCCACGCTAACCAATGCGACTAGGTATCATACAAGGCTCGACAGTCGTAAACATGCGAGCGGAGAGACTGCTCAAAGGTTGGTGATACCACACAAGCGCATTGACAGTGCTAGAATATTATATCTCTAGCACGGCTTGCGAACTCTCCCATTTTCAACGGCGCGGAGACCATCCGGACGCTGATGGAGAACTTTGACAAGAAGGCAAAACCGTTGTTCTCCGGCAAATCCACGCGTGGCGTTTACATCAATACCGGTCTCACACTCGCGGATGCCGCACTGAACATCAAAAAGGGGAACGTTCTCTTGACACAGTTAGTTTCACCGTCTCGATGCTGCCAATCTCACTCACTCATCACGATGTGGCTACATTAGGGACGAGATGTTATCGTTCTTCCGGCCATCGCTTGATGCCATCGTCAATTCGATCCGACGACAGTTTCAGTCTACGCCAGGTCGTGCCATTGCGGTAAGCAGGACATTTCTACATCGAGACTTGCTGAATGTCAATATATTGTGAAGAGCGTATTTCTCATTGGAGGGTTCTCTGCGAATGAGTGGTTGTATGATAACCTGAAGGAGTCCCTCGGCAAGATGGGTCTACTGCTCTATCGACCGGAAGAACATATGTGAGCGTCATCGCCAGGATCGCCTTATGGCCTTGTCTTGCGGCAGGTACAATTATACTCATAAGCGACTGTGTTGCAGGAGTAAAGCAGTTTCTGAAGGCGCCATATCATTTTACTTGGATCGTTACGTATCGTACCGCATTGCGAAAGCGACTCTTGGTACTCAGGTTCACATACGTTTCAATCCCCTCGATCCGAGACATCGTCTGCATCTGAATTCGGTGGAGTTTGGGCCCGCAGGACCGTGTTTCGAGGATGGCTTCTCAACCATCGTCAAGAAAGTCAGTCTGTGAATTCTCCTGTCGGCTTGCACCACTCACATGTCATGCATAGGGCACCCGCATCAAAGACAACGAAGAGTTCTCCGAAGAGTTCTGCGTCTCATATCATAAGTCAAGGACCCTCAACGATTTCTCGACGTCGATCATCAAATACACGGGACATGACCAGAATCCACGACTGCAGATCACAGACCCAGGTACGAGTCTAATATTGTCGTCCTTGCAACTCGTAGAGGGTGGAGTACTCAAGATGAGAAGATCACTTCAAGCGACTCTGCCTCGTACGCGGAAACCTATCAGAGGTAGCCACGGTTCCTTTCAAGGGCGCACTTAGGACCATGTCGGACGAGTTCAGAACGAAGGAGTACAAGATCATCCTCCGCTATGGTCCAGAGACTTGAAGCCTACGTCAGCTGGGTCGAGAATGTGAGTATTGCCCGCCCTCAGTGTTCGTCCCACTTGCACTATCTAATAATTGCCTCATACCCTTTAGGGCGAAGAGAAACGGTACGTCGCAATTGCTCCCTACGTTGTTTCCACACTCACTCCAACTTCTAACTGACTCGCACTAACAGTGGCGACGCTACGCTGGTGTATGATGAAGACTGAAACATGGTTGTATAGTAGCTCTGATACCTTGATCATCACGATATTTCCGTCAACTCCTGCCACTAGCACTTGGCTACTTCGTGTCTCGCACGCCTCTCCAATGTGATATCATATAAACATAAACAATGAATCACGAACTCTTGGCCCATGTATAGGGCGCTGTGTTACGGTCAAAACCACTTCCCATAAGCGGTCCATATGGTGACTGGCATCAGTGGTGGTCGACGCGGGTGAATGCTATCGATCAGTAGGAACCGGTTGAAGTCTGTGCGGAGTAGATAGGATATACATATAGGGTTAGGGTTCTACGGTCTGTGTTTTCCCGGCGATCTCTACAAACGCGCTTCACCACCACCATCCAGCTCTTTACAAGGTACGATATCGCTCCCAGATAACTCGACGCGAAACAAAAGCTGTGCACCAGGCACCAGCGCTCTTATCCCCCACGCAACCCGAACATGTCCGCCGCTGCGCCTCGCTACGTATACGCTCTTCTGATGTCTTTGTATACAGCACCGGTACAGCAGGTTCCACGTACAAGAGAGTGGATCTGGGTGCACCCATGTGGCCAGAGTGGCCGATCAAATCACCCTGAACTAGCGGTATAAAGTCTGCACAGGTGTGTTGTATTCACCTATCGCCGCCCACGTCAAATTGAGGATCTACTTAGAACTGACAACCCTCACCTGCTTGGCAGCAGAAACATGCCTCAATTACCCGAAGCTCAAGCCTTTCTCTCCCGCATCACGCAGCTACCACCGGGGCCAGGTGTCACTGATGTCCTAACCCAAGCACTTCAGCCATCACTCGATGACGAGGCTCAGCTTCGCAAGCTCTGGGCAACAGACAAAGACAATGCTCGTCTCCGTGATCCCTACGTGGGTCTGGTAGACGTCTTCGATGCACCTGATGACATTCGCAAAACGCGTGCTCGTGTTGTCTCGCACGAGACGGACCTCTCCGCTCACTACGTTCACCCACTTGACGACAGCAGACGCCGCAAGGAGGGGGAGCCGTCCATGGTCGCTGACCTTGATGAGTTCAAGAGGAACTGGGCGCTTTTCACAGAGGGCTCTCTCTCCCAGCTCACCGACTGGAGCAACGTCATCGCATCAGGCGGATCGGTCCTGGCGTGTCTTACGCCCGTGCCAGAGTCTGCGAAGACATCCAAGCGCGCTATGCGCAAGTACTATCACAATAATGCCTTCCCGACGTCTGACGTTGACCTGTTCCTCTACGGGCTCACCCCCGAGCAGGCCGAGGCGAAGATGCAGGTCATCTATGAGGCTGTTCGCGACTCCGTTCCATGGGACGTAACTTGCGTCCGCACGAAGCACACCGTCTCAATCCACTCGCAATACCCGTACCGCTCCGTCCAGATTGTTTTGCGTCTTTACAACTCCCCTGCCGAGATTCTCGCTGGCTTCGACGTCGACGCCCCATGCTGTGCATTTGATGGTCAGCGCGTGTGGGCGAGCCCTCGTGCAATCGTTGCTATGATGCGCCAATGCAACACAGTCGACGTCACCCGCCGTTCTCCGTCTTACGAGGTGCGCCTCACCAAGTATTCGATGCGCGACTTCGAGGTGTATGTCCCGACTCTTCGTCGCGCAGACATCGATCCCACCGTGAGTATGAGATGTTCACAATTACGTCGGCGTATTAACACATCCTACAGATATTCGAAAGGTCACTGCAACGCGTTCAGGGGCTCGCGCGTCTCGTTGCGTTAGAGCGATTCAGTGACCCCGCTAGTAAAGACAGATACCTGGTTGACCGGCGCAAGCTCCGCGCCCGGCCTGAGGCACAATTCGACAACCCCCATCGCAGGAAGAAGCAGAAGGGCGACCTGAAGGCGAATCTCGACATTGGTGGTCTAGAGATGAACGACTACGATGTGGTGTCGCTGCACATTCCATACGGGCCTGGTTGGGATGCCCGTCGGATTGACAAACTCGTCTACCAAACGGTGAGATATCTTGCTCTCTCAAATTCCTGACCCAGTGAACTCATGCTTTCATCAGGATCTCGGCATGAATTGTGAGTTTACTGCGTAGTTGCACCCTCCAGGCTTCCTAATCATCTTTCAGCACCGTTCAACCCAAAGAACAAGGGCCGGCGTCTTCACCGTCATCCTGCTTTCTTTGGCACTTTGCAGGAATGCCTCGACGACTGCTGTGAGTACTGTCCGGAGCCGAAGGACGACGAAGAGAAGAAGCTGCAAGGAGAAGAGGACGAGTCTTACATTCGAGGTCGCGTTCAGTACGTTTACCTGAAGTATCCTCATAGTGTCTGTCTGATTAGCATCAAAGGTTCATGCAAGATGACCCTGGACGCCAGAGCATTTCCGGCAGCTTCCACCCCATCGATGAGGGGGAATGGACTGAGCAAGCCTACATAGGTCCCACAGAGAAACTCTTCAACGCCATCGTCCTCGGCGACCGCGCCACTGTCCACAAGATCATCTCCGAGGAAGGGTTCGACATCGACCGCCGTGACCACGTCGGGCGTACCCCTCTTCAGGTTGCGATCCTCTCGAAGGAGATTGAGATAGTGAGCGACCTCATCGATGCTGGTGCCCGCATGACCTCCCGCCTCGTGGACGGGCGTACCGCTCTACACCTCGCGGCCCAACTCAACCTTCCTACCGTCATACGCAAACTCCTTGAGCGCAGCGCTGTCAATGCGGAGAAGGCGAATGAGGAAGAAGCTGCGAGGAGCGCCGAAGAAGAGAATGACGAGGAGAAGATGGACGTCGATGACGAAGGAGATGGGGAGGGAGAAGAAGACGAAGACGAAGGTCAGGCTGAAGAGAAAGATGAGGAACGAGACAGTAGTGAGGATGACTGGTCGTCTGACACCGACGATGCAATTCCGAAGCCGGGCGAGAAGAATCTAGACGTCAGTCAGATCCCCGAGGACGAGGTGGACGTTCCCGACGTGTTCGAAGTCAATGCGACAGACTGGGACTACAGCCTCACCCCTCTGCAGTACGCTGTCATCTTCGGCTCACTAGACGCCCTTGACGAGCTCCTCGCGGGAGGAGCGGACGCGACACTCGTGACCACGAAAGGAAATTCCTGGTCTAGCACGCCGTTCCACGCTCTGACGCTCACTGCTCTGACGAGGGATAGCAATGTTGCCACGGATGTAGTGAAGAGGCTCATCTCTGGAGGCGCTTCCTCCTCGCAGGCGGACGACAACCTTTTCACGATTTTCCACAGACTCGTGTGCGTCGGCAAGCCCGAGATCATAGAAGCCGTTCTTCGCCATGACCCCAATGCCAAAGCTGTCCTCGACTCTCCTCACGTCTCCAGCAATCTGCAGATGACGTTCCCCGTGGTCACCGCCATTTTCAACCACAATTTACGTGCACTGGCCATCCTCCTGGCGTACGGAGCGAAGATCAACTTTACCGAGGAAGATCACACTAGGGCTAGTGATCTAAGGTACGTGATGATTCTCGCTAGTAGTACCACTCGCCCTGTTCACGTCCGGATAGGAAAGGTCGTCCGAACGTGCAGGCCTATGGCGATCCTAAGTGGCAGACTCACATCCACTGGCCTGTAGAGACCGCACTCGCTCTCTTTAGCGATCTGACTGGCTTGCTTGTCAAGATTGGTGCCGATTATGACATGGGCCTTAACGTGTCGTACCAGGATCGCCAGGATAGCGCGTCGAAGAAATCCCTACTCGATGCCGTGCGAGGTATGACGATTCGGCACAAGGCGGTGCAGGAAGAAGAGAAAAAGACGACAGAGCTCAGCGATCGTAAAGAGAAGTTGGAAGAGCTCGCCGCATTGGGTGGGTGGAAGGGTGCTCTCGGGAGGGATCTTGTGAAGATCATCGAGGACAATACCGACGCATCTGCGGACGACATCGACCACGAGAAGCAGAAGAAGTACACGTTGGAATACCTCGTGCAGGTCGAACAGCTCCTACTATCACATCACGCCAAGTCCTGGAAGGACCTCTATCCCAACGACGACGACTGCGACACGGACCATTCCAAGTTCTTCACTTGGACTGTATATCGCTCCCCGCTGAAGCCGACGCTAGGCTTTTTTCAAATGTATGGCGAATCGCACTTTGATACAGCCCCGAGCCATCTCGTCGCCTTGTACGAGGAGCTGTTCACCGCCTGTGCAGAGGGCGACAATGCCAAGATCGAAGAACTTTGTCTCCCGAAGGAAGAGAAGTCTACCAAGCAACTCCTCCATATCACAATGCGTTACGGCGACTCGGACTGGTGTACGTAATACATCCGTTAGTCACGATGACAGAATCTCACAATCATGTAGGTGTCACCCCCTTTTCACTTGCGTTGCAATATCGTCACTGGGCGACTGCTCGTGTTGTGCTTGCTATCTCTGTAGCGCAGTACAAGCCCAAGGACACTAAGCCTCCTAAGTTCCGCCTCAAGAAAGTTGCGCTCGGTGGGCTCCATCTACTACCTCTCTTACCCGTTCGCAACTCTGAACTATTCTCTTCGCAGAGGAAGACGATGCAGAGAACGAATCGGACGAAGATTCAGACATGGACGATGGCGATGATGTTCCAGAAGTCAACTTCATCGACATCGCGCAGCGCTCTTCGACCGTGACAAGCGATGCCGCCCCGTCGAGGCTTCTCGAGCAGACTCACAGATTTCAGGACCCCCAGAGCAAGGCGCAGGCCGACGGATGCGTGCTCTTCAAGGCTGTGTTGGACAACGACTTCGAGGCGTTCGTCCAGATCGCGGATTTATACAAGTTCCTACCGAAGCCGATCGACCTTCCTACCGATACTCTTGTCTGGATTCTGCAACACGACCGTTCCACGATGCTCGATGAGCTCATTCGCCGCACCGGCCGGGGTATCGAGCTCCCGCAAGAAGACCAGTCCGAGGAGGAGGCCACCGATGAAGCTAAGTCGAAGAAGCTTCCCTCGAAGACCTACTTTGGCCTCAACGTCCACGGGAAGAAGCGCAAAGACCTCGTCGCGAAATCCGACCCCAACGCGCCTTGCTCCTCTCAGGACAATTGGGAGTTGCCGCTGTTGTGGCAGGTTGCATATATAGGCGCTATCGAATGCGTCCGATACCTGGCTACCGAGCGTCCTGTCAGTGCATATCAGTACTATGCCTCGACCCATACCGACGACCGTGCGCGATACCTGAAACGCATCAACGATCAGATCCCTCAGCGGCTAGGATGGACTATGGACGAACTGAACGAGTCTGTCATCACTGCTGCTGTTATTGGGAACGAATTGGAGGTCTTGAAGACAGTCATCGACTTGCAGCCTGTCCAGTTACAGAGCTCTCTCATGGCCCGGTATGATTCACAACATCCTTCTCGGTTTCGGCACTCACAATGCTCGCACAGCATCAAGTATGCTGGCCTCAACCATATACTGGTCGCTGCCAATTCGGGATGCTCGACCGAGCTGTTTGACTATCTGTTGTCGAAAGGCGTGTCTCCAACAGGGACTGATACCCGAGGGTACGGGCTGCGAGCTACCAGTGTTAATCCCTTGATTACAATGTCCTGACTCCCGCATCGCAGCTGGAACATACTCCACTACCTTTGCGCGGTCAGCGGCGAGGACCACATCAAGCTCCTCAAACATGTCCTCAACAAGATACCAGAAGACCTGATACAGCTGATGCTTCTCCAGCAGTCGAATAGAGCATTGAATACCGTAAGTCGTATCTGACATTATCACACAGGCAAAACTTGACGCGCGTGTAGCCGTTGCACCTCGCGGTGAAGCGGAGTAGTATTGCGGCTCTTAGACTGCTCCTCCCTTTCAAGGCAGACGTCTTCCTGCTTCGTGACCGGGATGGTTCCATCCCGCTCCACCTCGCCGTGACGCGTAGCGTGCCAGAGATCGCGCGCATGGTTGGCGAGGCTGGACCCGAAGAAGCATACACCCTCGAGGACGGTGTCGGCAACACGCCTCTGGAGATCGCGGTGTCCAATTGGCTCCAATATGCCACGACGGATGGCTGGAACGGAGAGGTTGGATGGGTACCGACTATCGACCAGAGCTTCAACTTCTTCCTACCCGAGTCGTGCAACAATGTTCACCGAGCATCAATGGACGAAGTCGAGTCACTCAGGAAGACGCTCGAAGGGCTCATCTCTCAAGGACGGCTCCGGACTGGCACGAAACTTGCTACGGAGCTGGTCGCATTTGCAGACAGACTGGAGAACGAGGCCAAGAAGAAGGCCGACAGTGATGATAAGAACGGCACGGTCAAGGAAGACGAAGATGGAAGCTTGGAGCTCTGGGATACAGCGGATGGAGGAAAGACACTCGATTACATTACTGGAGTCATCACCCAGAAGAGCGGTCTACGCCGACAACTCGTGCACCTCAGCGATGTTCACGTCTCCGTCAAGAGCAGTCTAGAACGTTCCGGGGGCAGACCGCAGGGCAACTATCAACACCGAAACGAGGGTGATGAAGATGGCCTTGATCCCGAAGTGGTCGAAGACAAGGGGGAGAAATCGAAGGATCGCAGCGCCATAGCGACATGGCATCCTAACCATATCTTCAATATTTTCGGTGACGATCCGTTTTAGGATTATCGATGATCATTGTCGAAGCGTTGTAGTCGTTTTCCTGCGCAGAGTCCTGCACGAAATGTAGCGGAGCAATTCATATAGCATTTGTACAGCGCGATCAGATTTCTACGAGGCCTGTGCGTCGAGCAGCAGGTTTCCGTCCCCTATTTCCCAAATCAAGAGTCTAGTATGCCCCACCCCCTCTATCCGGTCAGCTCGCCATGATGATCATGCCTTGGGCCCCTTGGCCTTCGGGGCGGGCGCAGAGGCACCACCAGCGGCGGCGTTCTTCGCCGCCGCCGCCTGAGCGCGCGAGGGGAAGGAGCCCTTGCTGGTGTCGTTTCCAGCCTTAGCCTGTGAGGAATGGTCCACGAGTCAGCAAGTTAATTCGTGCATGCACGCATACAGTTGGAGCGCGATCGTCGTAGCGGGGCTGCGACAGCGAGTACGGCATACAGTGGACAGAGTGGGAAATGGCGGGCGACCTCGCTACGTTAAGGGAGGGGAGCTAGAAACGACTGCTGACCTGAGTGGACTGGATGCGCGAGGCATCGGTGGGGGTGGTCTTGTTGGCGCTGGCTGTTACGCGGACATGTGGTTAGTCCTGTTCATCGTCGAGAGGCGAGCCGTCGTCGCTTACCAGCACCACCGCGAGATCCCTTAGCCGGCATTGCGAAGTGTGAGGTGAAGAGAAGAGTGTGGAGTGTGTGTTGAGTGAGGATACTGCGAGACCAGTCTGTTGAACATCGGACAGATATGAGTCCTCTTTATACCTCGTCCAGAAGGCTTCGGATGTGGGTGAAGCCCCTCCCGAATACGCTGCTAAGCCCCTAGTTTGAGACATACCGGTGTCCTCTGTGCGGAAGAGCCGTGTGACGAGCAAATGCTCCCGTTGGCTACCGGCGAAAGCCTAGTGCCAATTACAGGAGCTCGTCGGTCAGCCGAGAGGCGATGTCGCCATCGGTGCGAGGCTATTCATAAAAATCTATGTGTAGTGTGAAGACTAGGGGAGGCGTCCTTGTGGGATAAGTTGAGGAATGTGGTCAGACATCGATGTCGTAGAGCGCAGCGGAAATGGGCGACACCCGCTTCTGTTTTCGTGAGGAAGCCGACGATCTTTGCAAGTAGGGGAGATGGGAAATCCGGTTGCAGCGGTGGCGAGCGTCGGGGTCCGCATGCGAATGCCGAGTATCCTCGCGGGACTCGGAGCGACGATGAGGGCTAACTTAAGGTGCATATCATTCGGGATCGAAGGACCGGCGAGTTACCACGTATGTAGACAAAGAATATGTGCATCTGAATCATTCACGTAAAAAGGATCGCATGCCCACATCGCTGTTGACGTTAACGAAGCTCGAGAGCGACTGAGGCCGGTAACATTCCTACTTACCTGATCGGGATATCCCATCTGCGAGGATGTGCCTATCATCCACTCTTCCGTTCGATCCCCCGCGTAGGTTTTCTCCTGTATCCACCGCACGTCGCTACAGCTCGCTCGAAACACGGATGCGACTTGATGCACTGCAGCGTGCGTTTCTCCGGACGTCCTGCGCCGGAGGAAGCACATCCGTCCCGGGCCGGCGGCTGAGGAACGTTGAATAGGGAAGCTGCGGAAGAACTTCGCAGAGATGTCGCCTGACCTTGCCATTGGTAGATGACGAAGATTACGTTTGATAAATTCACTTCTGTCTGCGGATTGACATCGAAGGCGATGTGTGCGGTCAGTGCACACGACAGTCCAGAGATAGGATACGGATGTGGTCCTTGCGGCGGCTCGCGAAGTCTCTGGGTGCAGTGAAGATGAGACAGGGACGACGATGGAACGGTCCGTTGCTCCTATTGGTAGAGTATGCAAGGTACGTCCGACCAACGTACATTCATCAAAATTGAGCCACTGAAGCTATCACAACATAGATGGGCTTCTCTCTTGTTCAAGACGCGATTTCGTCAGAATGACAGTGATCATGTCATTTCGGGTACACGATTCGACAGACAGTCGCATCTGTCAAAAAAGAACGTAATTGTTATGCGCAGAGCCAGGGAGACCATGTGGGGTCAGCGTTCTTAAGACATACCGTAATAGGTCTCGCTCTATCTGTAGATCCTAACGTAGGAGCTCATTGAGGTTGTCGGTCAATGCAATGCTTTGGATTAAGCATCCACAGGGTTGCTGCCTGAGGATGGAGCTTGGGGACAAATGCCGGACCTTTAGTGCAGCGGTGCTACGAGATATCGTCAGATAGTAGTCGGATGTCGCGCATGGAAGCATATGGAAGGAGGGCAAAGGAGGGCGCCTTCGAACGGACTTACACATGCATTTTTGCAGGTGCTCGGCGGTTCAATCCGCTCGTCCGAGGTCAACACTGCCGACGAGCGCAACGGGGCGTGCGGAAGAATGGAAGACAGCTTAGCAAGTGGTGCATCGCATGAGGCCCATTGCGCTCATGTGAGGCTTGGAATGGAACCTTATTGGCCTGGTTCTCGGACTTCAATTGGACATTTGTCGCTCATCGACCTGATACCCAATATTCTCACCATGGTCACTGCCTAGGAACTGATGAAGTCTGAACCTGTGAAGGCAAGAGTCGCAACAACTAGTAGACACGCAGACAGACGAGTCCTCAGTCAGTGAGCAAAGACTATAATCATAAAGAGATAAGTACCTAGTAGACACGCAGACAGACGAGCTATAGGTACTATGTAAGTAAGAGCATAGAGCATATAGTAGAACGAAGTACTTACTCCTCAGTCAGTGAGCAAAGACTGAGGAGACGAAGCCCTGAAAGTCCCTCCTTATATACTGTACAGGAGCTGCATGAGTAAGCGACAGAAAGGAGAGCATGTGATATGTCTGAGTCAGAGTGAACCAACGCTGAGTAAGAAAGGTGGAGCGATGACTCAGACAGAACAAAAAGAAGGGTGTAGAAAGTACTAGAGATGGTCACATGGACACATCCAAGACTATCTAGAACTATCCGGAGCAGTGTAGAACGCACCGGAATGGACTGGACAAAGTGAGAACTGATAACCATATAAGTACAGTATTGAGTATACCATATTGGGTAGGAAGGAAACATAGCCAAAGAAAATGCTGTGCCCATAAGCGCCTAATGCGCATCTATAGTCCATAGTCCATAGTAATTCCAACAGGAACTTGGTCAGTAAAAGTCGGCATCTCAAGCCATACAAGCCTGACTTTGGCAGTAGATCATTGCCGAGCAAGTTATGCACAGTGCACTAGAGGCACAGTTGGTAGCACTGAATCATTTTCACATTTGGAGAGATCATGGTGTGCTTCCAAGTGCAACTTGTTGGTGTACTAGTATTGCAAATTGCACTGCAGCCTCGGGCAAATTGAAGCACCATATGATGAACTCTGAACCTGTAAGGCGAGGAGCAACTGTAAGTCACAACAAAGAGAGATCTTCAGTCAGTGAGCGAACAACTATATTGCATAGTGAAGTACCTGTAAGTCACAACAAAGAGAGACTACAAGTACTAAGTCAGTAAGAAGTAGTAGAGCATATGTAGGTAAGAGACTTACTCTTCAGTCAGTGAGCGAACAACTGAAGAGCAGAGGCGAAGAAGGGGCTGCTTATATACATGAGGGACAAGTCCATGAGTCAGCGAATGAAGCAGTCACATGTAGCCATAAGACGATGAGTCTGAGTCCGTATTGGTGTATGAGTCAGATACAGTCATAGCATGAGTCAGACATAAGGTCTAGAAGAGTCCAGTGCAGTGTATAATGCACTGGTACGCACAGGACATCAGGAAAAAACCACTTGTCTACAGAGCACTATGTAGTCTATGTAGCGGTGGTAGCCCGGTTGACAAGTCCCTTCTCGGTAGTCTCTGTAGTGCCCTCCAATACTCTGTAGCACCCAGCAATACTCTGTAGGGCGACATAGAGCACCTGTAGAAGCCTATAGAGCTGATGATTATATGAATGCACTCCATATTGTCACAACCAGCTCACAAGGGACTTCATAGATAATCAGACAAGTGGCAATGTATTGTCAATGGCAAGGGAGAGATGGGTACAACATAACATGTACTACAGCAAGTAGTACTACCAGTGGCAGAGTATGCATCCAGGCTGGGACACTAGAACACAACAGGAATTGGATGGCGGACATACAACAGAAAGCCGAGGGTGGACATGAAACAGAGAGTAGACGGTGGACATGCAACAGAGAGGGGATGGCAGACAGAAAGAACTTACATCGACGATAGATAAGTCTGATGCATAGTGATGTGCTGGGCCGGGCTGGGCTCAAATACCCCGGCTCGGGCCCAGCTTATGGGGGCTTGGGCTTACTGAAATGTCAAGCCTGGCCCTATCAGACGGCTTAGGCTGGGCTCGGGCTGGGCTGGGCTTAAGCCCGGGCTTATGCAGTGAAGTTAATGGGAAGTAAATGTATAATTGATAACTCTATAGTGATTGTATTTAGCGGCGATATGTCTTTATTATAAGAATGACGTGTTCTTGCTCAAGTGCTGCATTGTTTATGAGTATATCACAGTTACAGTTATGTAAGTGCTCACTCTCAGGCATCTGATACTGGCGCCCATTAGGAGGATCCTGCGACATATTTGAAGACCTCCATCTATGGGTGGCTAGTAATAGTGTTAATGAATCTACCTCAACACTCCAGTCTGACCAGTCCAGACCATCTGGTAGGGATGGTGAGTGCTGAGAATTGAGAGACATGAGGCAGCCATGTTGTGCAAGGTGTTGTTCAACCGAAATTGTGCTTGCAGGGATATGAGGCATTACAGGATGAAAATGTCATTGACTAAGATCCCAGTACCACACAGTGTGAAAATTTACTCATATACAGCTTTCAAGCCACCGAAGAGCTGCCGGAGTCTGGCACAGTCTCTCAAATCAGAAAGCCCAGGCTTGACAGCCAGGCTCAGGCTTTCAAATTTTCAAGCCTGGCCTCCGAGCCCTACAAGCACACCATAAGGGCCGGGCTGGGCTGGGCCTTTGAGGGCTGGGTACCAGGGCTTGCAGGCTTGAAGCCTGGCCCGGCACATCACTACTGATGCAGCACGACATCAGATACAACATGTTGTTGAATGTGACCATGAGGATCTTGACAGTCCAGCTTTGCATAGAGAATGGCTTCTAGTACTTCAGGAGTGACCATCATGAGCAAGGAGTTGGCGAGGAGTGGTCTCCAAGTCTGGTCAACGATCTTGAACAGACATTGGATACCACTCCTTGCATCACCCCCTTTGCACAGTGGCTAAAACTAGAGTAGGCACAAGGCGGACACCCCAGGTAGATGAAAGGGAAAAGGAGATGCACGTACTTTGAGGGAAGATGCAACAGTCAGATGAAGCCGCAGTCAGACAGCAACTGAGCCTTTGCATCTGACAGCAAGAACCTGAGTCAGAGAACACAGAGAGGAACACAGACATCAGCCAGAAGAGACAAAGCCAGGAGGTACACAGCAGCAAGATACAATGGCAAGCTCATCTGCACAAGAGGAGGAGGAAGCAGAGTTGTCATGCGTCAAAACTTGTGCGCTGGCACTCGAACATTGAGGCGCTTACTGTCAGCCAAAGTTCCAGCATCTATATTCTCACATCATCTATGACCCTCAGACTGCATATTCGCTCCTTTGCAAGGGTATAAACAGCATTCACTATACATAAATATATAGTTACTAATGGCCAGAGGCTTGTATTGCATACCAAGTTGATACACGAGTAGCACTATATCTACGGCTCTCTACAGACTCCTACGGAGCACTTGCGCAGCGCTATATAGCCTACCAATACTACATAGCTGCCTACACAGCTCTGTGGAGAATGCTTTTTCCTGATGGAATGCACAGTAACCATATGGTCATGGGGAAGTACAGTAGGAAAACAAAGGAAACCGTATATGGTAAGAAGAAACACAGCCTATCTAATCATATGACCATAAACAAGTGTACACAACTCCAGTCCAAGCACAGCTGGTAGTCCGGAAGTTCAACACCATGGACTGCCACAAGATGGCAGGGGTGACTTCACACTGTTCACTGTTCAAGCTCCACAGTTCCTATCGACACAAAGCCATCCCCTGAAGTAAGAGAGAAGATGATGAGGGACAGCACAATGATGCATGTGTAGGTGGATCACGTGACACAACCCCCACGTGCTGAACTGCCCCCCATACATCCTATAAGTTCTTCATTCTGCAACATGTCTTCAACAGCACTCTCTACAACCGCTTTGCATGGTGGACAGCCTGAGCCCACTGTCAAGATCAACATCGGGTCTAGTCAGACTCGAAACCCAAATGAAATCCTTTGCATACATGGGGATTTGTGCAACTTGGCATCTTGCGAAACATACAGGATCCCGAACGACCCGCGGCTTGCATTCGAGAAGCAGATGGAACAGCAAGCGGAGATCAATTGCCAGTTGGATGGGAGGCTGGCCAAGGCTGTTGGGTCTGTGAGGTTGGAAGCGGTCAAACTAGAGGTCAAGTTGAGTCAATTGCGCAGAAAGTTAGCTTGGGTGGTCAAGGGTGTGTCGGTGCTTCAACTGAGAGGCATTCTCATGAGTCTCACATCACTTCTGGTCTAGGAGGGGTCAAAAGCAAAAGCGCATAACTATAAGCAGATTCAAAATCATCTGGCTCGTGCGAATGGGATTCCAATGGGGTGCATGGAGGGGAACTAGTACGTGGCTAGTATACTCACTGCCATTTGTGTATCACAAAACTCTGGTGCCGATCGCTGGGTAGAATAGTCATCATCAGTCCTTGGCTATAGCTGTTGAAACACACCCTTGAGTTCCATGTATAGACCTTTAGCTAGATGATTGTAAACATTAGGTTGACTTACAGTGAGCCCTACTTTGAGGACTTTCCTAATTCAGAAAATACGCGCGCATGCAGATATTTGCCTCTCGACACTCCACCATCCAAAGCCAGGCAACAGCTCAATTAGGATGTTGCAACGCTCCGTATACAAGCTCTGCGACAATACTTAAAGTGCTCAGATGGGTGCCGAACCTTCCCTGGTGCTTACATTCGAATCGCTCACGCTACTCTTATACTCTCTTTCCCTGAGCGGATGCCAATAATACAGTCGGGCGTGGAAGTTCTTTTGATTGACAGCTACAACTCCCGTATGTGTTGTTCTCCTCAGGACAAACTAAGCTACAACTCTTGCGCAGGTTGGCTCATAATCACGTTCCCTCATCGGGTATCTGGCGAGCTTCCCTTCCCCACCGTCAAGATCAGTCCAGAATGCCCTGCCATGGTCAACAGGCTATCAAAGTGCTTCCATATTGACTACACCTGGGTAAGTCACCGATTACCCAGTGGCTCGTCAAGATGACCTTGTCTGCAATTCGATAGCGGTATAATATCTGCAGGTGGTTGTCATTCGTCCCACCAGGTTTAGCTTTCTCCCTCGTATTCAAATATTCCGACCAACTCGCTGCCATACACTAAGCCATGCAAAGCGGTGTTGCATCAACCCCGAGGAGGACGCATACCGCGACGATGATGATTCACGCCTCGTTGGCCCTGAAAGAGCTGTATCGTCAACTTGAGGTGGATAGAATGCCGACATTAGAGGAAAAGTGCGAAGATCATATAGATTGGAGTCGAGCTACTACGTCTTCACAATACCGACGGATCCGAATTCGTGATACAGCGGTTGCACAGGGGTTTCATAGGACGCGGAGGTCTTAGAGTTGGGGAGGCGGGGTAACTTGTCTCTAGAATGGGAGCAATTGATCAGTAAAGGCAACCTGAAGACATCGAGGTGTCAGACGTACCTTGGCCATGAGCCGACGGAACTTCAGACCAAGTAGACTGAGCCGCCGTTCTGCCTCTGCACCTGACGTCGCGAACGTATGCAGTTCATGCGAGATAGCGTCCGTCCGTTCGTTCAACTTCCGAGCAGCCCTCTGGTTCTCGACAAGAGCACTCGCCATGTGGTCTGTGGCAGATGCCCTCAGTAGACAGGTTGCGAGCAATTCGAAGCAACTTACATAGCGTAGTAGGCGATACGGCCCCCATCTTAGCCTCCTGGAAGACCTGCATGCTATCGCTCGATAGATTTCTCGGGGTCTCGATTCGTGAAGTGTGGCTGCAGGGAGAGTCAGTGAGACACCGGGATCCTGTGAGACGTAGAAGATACGTACTGTTGTGACTGTTTCTCCACGGAGCTGTCCCCTACAAATGGGTTTCTGAGAGGAGAAGGACGGTGCAATCTCTTGCGAGCGGACCGGTGCAATTTGGCACGACGTTCGCTTTGAAGATGTTGAGGGATGGCAGGGAGAACGTAGCTCGGGGCATGCGTCGCGGTGACAGTATGAGGAGACATTTCAGTACAGAGTTCGAGGTGTGTGGCTGGTTGAGGGGTCATTGGTAGAGATATCGATGTAAGTCGAGGAGAAGGCATGAGTGCCTGAATCCCAACAACTGTACTAGTCATTGCTGTGACCACGTGTCGCCCAAGTTTGAGGCGCTAGCCCATCCGCGTACAGCGCCTTCGATGATTCGGTCGATATTTTATCGACCGGGGTCTATATCGCTTGAAGAGCAGGCGCGCGCGACGCGTCGCGTCGCGCTTTGTCTCTTGTCACGCTTTGTCTCTTGTCGCGCTTTGTCTCTTGTCACGCTTTGTCTCTTGTCGCGCTTTGTCTCTTGTCGCGCTTTGTCTCTTGTCGCGCTTTGTCTCTTGTCGCGCTTTGTCTCTTGTCACGCTTTGTCTCTTGTCGCGCTTTGTCTCTTGTCGCGCTTTGTCTCTTTGTCTCTTTATGTCGCTGTACTATATCATCTCGTCCGCTCCTCTCTTCCTCTCCTTCATCTCCTTCCTCACCCGCGTGCTCGAAAGTCCCCGGACTTCGAGTTCTTCGCTTTTCACACCCTCCCATCCACTTCCCTATTGCTTCTTATCTTTGATTACGCTACTCTCTAGAAAAAGACTTACATCGATTCTCGTTACGGTTACGCTACAAGTAGAGCAGTAGTACTTCGCTTCCGCCGGCTTGAGCTCGGCCTTCCCGGTCGCGCGAGAGAGCGGTGGCGACGCGAGCCGGATGACTCGTCCGCGCGCGCTGCGCGTTCAATGGCATCCTTCTTCGCCCTGCCCGATTCACGCGTGAATAGACGTTCAACTTACCTTTTCGTGCATTCATTCTGAGCTCCTAAGCGTCAGGAGGGGGGATAATGGGTTCAAACTTCATAAGTACATTTACTCGGGCAGAGTTACGTACAGATCCAAGACGAGAGTCCGAGGGTGACGGGGCCGGTGGGTCAGCCAGTGGCAGTCTCCCATCCGTCCACTGTCAAATCAAACAAAGAAGGGATCTCAGCCCATATGGCTCGACGCGCTATGAGGTCAGCGTTGAAGAGTGCCTTGCGACAAGTGTCACAAATCCCGGATACTAGGTGAGGTTTCAGGGATGCCAGCTGCATGAACGAATGAAGCGCTTCTTCACTGCGCACAAATGCAACGCGGTCATCAAGCTTCTGCTTCATCGCTAGTAGAGCGCTCTTGCACTGGGAGACTTGTTTCAATGTCATGCAGTAGGTGTTGTCAAGGAACTTGTAATGACGTCGTGTTGCTCGATTGACTAGGGCGATACAACCATCGAAGCACCGCTCGAGGTCCTCGGATGATAGATGTTCGACGGTCCCGTCAGGGCACTTCCATCCATTGACCACTTTTCCTCCGAGAGAGGAGCAGTCGTAGAATGCGAGAGGGAGCATGGACGGGTTGTTGGTGAGACGCGCGAGGTTGATGACACCAATCGCGTAGAAGGGAGACTCTTCCTGAGAAACCTCAAAGGGCACGTCCCCAGACTGACCCTTCGTGTTCCAGACGTCGAAGCTTGCCGTGTAGTATGTTTTGAAGCAGGAAATGGTCTGTCGCAGGAGGTCATCTACCTCGTACTTGTGCGCGAGACGCGCGACGGCGAACAATTCGTCGACGGGGATTTTGGGATCATCTTCTGCCCTGAAGAATCTACACAAAGAGCGGTCAAAACATATAGAGTCAGCGTAAGAGGAGCATGAACGTACAAAGGACGGTCTTTGTGAATCAGCGCACGAAGGAAGTGTCTCACTGCTTCTGGTGGGTCGGAGAGAGCAACGACGGGACATCCTTCGAGCATCTCCTCCGTACTCGGCTTGGAGTCTGCAAATAGCTGCTTGAATATAGGTGATTGTGCTCCAAGAAGGCCTTTGTAGACACGGAAGGCGACGCGACCAGCAGCGAGGACAACGCTCCCATCCTCCATCCAAAATTCTGCGTCTCGGATCATGGCATCCAAAGTCGGGGGGCACGACAGCTCAGTAGTGGTGTCGGTATTCATGACTCTGAGTACACAGTTGAGTTAGATGAGGTAGTACTAGCACACAAACAGTTTCAACTTGAACTTTCCCATACGAGCGACCGCCGACCGTGGATAAGCACGTGACCGTGGTGTATACCACGTGGTGAACCTACCATGGACATCGTCATAAGTATAGAGCTGACACTTATACATTTATATAGTTTATCTTCGTGCACCGTGGTCAAGAGTCAGGACGACAACAAGGTGGACAGAGGTGAAAAGATATCCGAGCGAGGGGGTTCAGGGTTGCCCCTTTAGGTCAATTATCTAAGCCATTCTCACACGCTATTCTGTCGACCACTTAAGCGCTACGGGAAACTTGCAATTGAAGTGGCACGACTATCATCTCCGTCAAGCTACTTGGCCACCTCGATTCCCCATGTCGAGGAGTCCAAGCTTCATTTTCGAGCCAAAAATGGCTATAAAGGCATACAATGTAAGGATGTACAGGAATATCGGTGCGCCGCTTCTGATACTACTTATCAATCAGTCTCACCGCATTTCTGCATTGCTCACAATATGTCTTACGCTGAGAAATGAAGCTTGAAGGTTGTGCTGAAGCCCGTGGTCCGTGATGGCATTGCTCTCAATCTCTGCTCAGACATCTCATGGGCTTGACCATCCCGGCGACGCAGTAGTCGCGGTGCATTACGAGAATCTAGTTGCTGTACTAGGACCTAGTGTTCTCATATCCTTCGCACATTAGTTCCAGTACGAATATGCACAACGACATGGGGGAGAATCTGCTGCGTATACCCCTCTTCTCTTTGAGAGGCGATTACGAGTACGAGTAAGTGCGTCCCATCTGTCATATCTTCTTCTCGTTGACATCCATTCATGAAAGTGACAGATACCTGGAGTAGCAAGTGATCGACTCATTCAGATGGATGTATCAGATTCTCCGTTTTGTGGGTTGCGAGAAACCTGAAAGCACAGATCAAGCCCCAGCCACAGTGACTGATGCACGAGCGGCCTGGATACCTGCATCGGCCATGAACAGTCTCTTTTCAGGAACCATCCATCGCACTTTGACACATGCCATCCTCCGTATGATATGCATCGCGGGAGGGGTACTTCTATGAACCGCATAATGGCGATTGCACAGCCCATGAACCGAGCCCGAACACATTCCGCCGAGTGCGAGGCTGTGAGTGCCACAATTACCTCCAGTTGCTCTGCACTGTCTGAGCAACCGGAATGATAGCAGCCACACGCTGTTCCATGACATTTTTACGGCAGACTTCTCGACTTCGGAGATGATCAATGACAAAATCCGCTGAGAACTTTATCGTCTGCGTGTGAATTCTATCACGCAGCATGCAAGTAGGCGGTCCCAGGTCAGTCACCCCGTGGCCACATTTTGGCCTTTCTCTGACCTCGCTGACCGCGATGACCATTCTGCAGGACGACATCGCGAAGGCTGCTTCGTTGTGATCCACGGTCATCGCGGCGTCGAGAGATGCATCATACTTCAGCCGTCGGGATACCGGACGTCCCCTCTGAGAATCACCGCCAGTGTGGCTCTCACGTTTCCGGTTCCTCCAAATACACCTTTCTCCGGCAGATACCCAAGAGCTTATCAGAAGGCTGGAGTATGGCGAGGTCGCATGCCTACAGTGAGTAATTCTGCTATTTTTGTAATCGACTTCGTTGAATGCGGCCCACACTGTGGGTCTAGGTCACGGGCGTGGTCTGTCTCTATTCATGTCTACGCATTGCTGTGAAAATCTACCTCTTTGGCGGCAGTGGCACGCATGTTCCTTCTTCGTCAAGTGACAGAAGAAGCAGCGATACCATGCGTGCTGTCATGACGGAGCTTGCTCAGAGCACAAGGTTTGCTGTCCAGAAACCTAACCGCCTTCTGCAGAACATACGGAATGTGACTTTGGTAATCGCTCCACAGCCCGCCAAGAGTACGCGGCCCAAGATCTATCGGAATGGACTTTGGACGGCCGAGTATAAAATCCTCGAGGAATGCGGCTTTACAATCCTCAGCTCGGGATTCACCCAAGTTCTCCTAAGCAACCAGTCCATTCGAGCCGACCTCTTCCCCTCGACTCCTCTACCTACCATCATGTTCGGCGCCGCCTTCCTCACCCAACTCCTCCTCGCCACTGCGGCGTTTGCCATCCCCACTTCGAAGGAGCGGCTCGCTCAGCGTGTCGCCCGCCGTGCTGCGGGTGCTCACCTCACGAGCCCGAAGCAGACCACCGTACACACCTTCACCGAGGGGGAGGTCGCTACCAACGCCACTCACGCCGAATTCAGCAGCAACTGGTCTGGTGCCGTCTTGGTCGCCGGCGCGGTATGTTGACCTCCCTCCCTCCCTCCCACTCCTCCCGCCCTATCGCCCTAGTACCTGTTGTCTTGCATGACATAACTTCGTGGTGTCGTCATAGGAGCGAGAACGTTGACGATCGGATGTTTTCTGTAGAACACGTTCAAGTCCGTGACCGGCACCTTTGTCGTGCCCACTCCCAAGGAACCCTCCGGCGGCTCTGGCACTCACTCCGCTTCGGCCTGGGTCGGTATCGATGGGGACACCTGCGGCACCGCTATCCTTCAGACCGGTATCGACTTCACGGTCTCCGGCACTCGCACATCCTTCGACGGTACGTTGCGCCTCCCAGCTCTCCGGTGATGCCGTATCGTATGCTCACCCACCCCCTTCCGCAGCCTGGTTCGAGTGGTTCCCCGACTTCGCGCACGACTTCACCGGCATCTCCCTCAGCCCCGGCAACACCATCACCGTCAGCGTCACCGCGACGTCGCTCACGGGCGGCACCGCGACGATCATCAACCGCTCGACCGGCCAGCAGGTCTCGCACACGTTCTCCGGCCAGCCCGCGCTCTGCCAGGAGAACGCGGAGTGGATCGTCGAGGACTTCTCCGAGGGCGGAGGACTCGTCCCGCTCGCCAACTGGGGCACTGTCACCTTCACGGGCGTGTCCGCGACCACGGCGAGCGGCTCGACGACGCCCGCGGGCGCGACGATCATCAATATGGAGCAAAACGGCCGCGTGTTGACCTCGGTCTCGTCGAGCTCCTCGTCGGTCACTGTCGCGTACACCGGCCCTTGAGGTGTGACTCTTTCAGCTCATGAATCATGCATCAGGGACTGTGAAGGGACAGGCAGTAGATGATCTTTGAAGACTGTACCTCAGGCATCATAGCATGATGTGCGTATCGCATGAATGAAAACAGATACAACCGATTTTGATTGCATCTGAGTGCTTGATTCGACTATTCCGTAGTAGGTAAGCCATCTCGCTACTGTATACTGAGTATTGAACATGTTGCATCGTATCGTGAGTGTGCACGTAATGTTTTCTGTCCTGCTGAGTGGCGGGAATTGCCTAATTAGAGTATCTCTTCGGGATGAGGTAAGCTTTCCCACGATGCCGCCGTTTCCAAACCCAAATCCGAGGCAATCTCACTTCAGTGTCTTGGCTTTCTTACTCTTGGCTCCGAACTGTCCCTGCCCTTCCTGTGTGGTTATCTCAGTGGTGAGCACAGCATCTCGTCTACTTTTGCTGATCAATACCTGCTCCTGCGCACTCGCATCAGTGGGTCATACGAGTTTCGCGCCTTGAATCATTGCCAGCACTCCTGGACACCCCCAACGATCAGGCAGATCGCTCTTTCCGTCTTCATGAGACTGATGTAGTCCTACAGGATGTTACGCATGATTGAAGTGGGAAATAAGTATCCCAAGGACTACGCCCGTGCGCGTGATACACTGTTCCGGTACGTGAGCCTCATGCATGTTGGCACGCCCCTTCGATACTGCAGCTTCTGGATCAACGAGATGACATACCACGCGCTCCAATATTTATTCCGAGACCAGAGCGTATGGCTAGGTACGCAACGGATATCACAATGCAAGGGGTTGCGACGCAGTGGATATAGCCCGGATATTCCGACGTTGCTCATCAGAATGTCTCCAGAACACGACTGTCGCGTGATAGACTCGATCCTCATAACTGCCAGTGCACAATTTCCCCAGCTGGCCTGGGCTTCTCTCTGACAGCATTTACGATGTTACATTGGGTGGTGATACTATGGCATCCGGCGCGATAACTGCCCCCATCGCATTATCTGCATCGTATCGTCTGCACCGAGATACGTTTCAACTCATGACATCATTCATGGTATTGCATCGCGTTCTGACGTGGTATGGGAGATTGCAGCACGCTCGGGCGGTTGGGTGACAGACGATTGGAGCTTCCGTGCTCGCTGCCGCGAATACTTCTCTGCCTCGTGACGATGCTAGAGATCAGCTTAAATGGCAAGTAGGCAATGAAATGGTTTTTTCATCCTGACCACGTATATTCTGTTCCAGCCTCCTTGTTCCTCCGTCTGCTTCATATTCTCCCGGGACCGACTGGGCGCATCAAAGAATCGTGAGGAGACGGCTCTCTCACGGTAGACAGTACGTTCCATATGATGTTTTGAGGTCGTGCTCTACGCTCCTCCTGTTCTATTTTTGCAATCGGGACCGATTTTGATCACGGGCGCAGCTTTGCGGTGCCAACCCGCCATGTCGCTCACTCAGATTGCCATGTGCGGATTTGCGCAGGTGCATGCCGTATCCGTCAAGCGATGCTAGAAGCACAAGATCCATGTGCGCGTTATGTTCACCATCCAGCTTTGCGCCATCCTTCCTCAATCCCACATAATTGACGTATTCTACGTAGAATTGTCCACCAATATCCCATGCCGTCAAGCAGCGCCAGAGATGGTGTCTCTGCTAGCTTCGAGGCCGTATAAAAGGCCTGAACATTCCACAAGGCGTCCTCAGTTCGGAACCCACTCAGTTTCGACAGCTACTCGAGTCGACTCCCCCCTCGCCTCCTCTGCTCGTCATGTTCGGTGCCACCCTCCTCTGCCAGGTGCTCCTCGCCACCGCGGCCTTCGCTGTCCCCACCTCCAAGGAGCGCTTTGCACAACGCCTCTCTCGTCGTGCCTCTGGTCTTCAGCACCAGTCTTCCCCGAAGCAGCTCATTGGCCCCTCCGCAGAGATCAACGCGATCTCCAATAGCAGTCACGTCGAGTACAGCAGCAACTGGGCGGGCGCAGTGCTCGTTGCCAGCACGGTAGGGCTCGACCGACCTCTGATATGACATAGAGCGGACGGTACTTACACCGGTGTGGCGGGTATCTAGGCTACGTACAAGTCCGTGACTGGGACCTTTGTCGTGCCCACTCCCAAGGAGCCCTCCGGGGGCTCTGGCACCCACTCCGCATCTGCGTGGGTTGGCATCGACGGTGACACCTGCGGCACCGCCATCCTCCAGACTGGCGTCGACTTCACCATCTCTGGCTCGAGCGTCAGTTTCGACGGTTCGTCTTCTCTCGCTTAATCCCCGCCGGAGTATTGGGCTGAACTGACTCCACTTTGTGCTTGGCACTGACAGCCTGGTACGAATGGTACCCCGACTACGCGTACGACTTCTCCGGCATCACCTTCTCCGCGGGCGACACCGTCACCGTCACCGTCACCGCGTCCTCGAAGACCGGCGGCACGGCAACGATCACGAACAAGACGAAGGGCAAGACGGTGACGCACACGTTCTCGAGCCAGCCGTCGCTCTGCGAGTACAACGCGGAGTGGATCGTCGAGGACTTCGAGTCCGGCGGCTCGCTCGTCCCCTTCGCCAACTTTGGCACCGTCACCTTCACCGGCGCGTCTGCGACGACGAGCAGCGGCTCGACCGTCGGTCCGTCTGGCGCGACGCTCATCGACATCAAACAGAGCAACAAGGTGCTCACCTCCAGCTCGGTCTCGTCGAACTCGGTCACGGTTTCTTACACCGGGTAAGCCACTCGGTCCAGGCTTGACGAAATCTGGCTGCGGTGTGAAGGCAGTAAAGCGGGAATGAATTAGCGTGTTTGTATAACGACCTGAGACGAATGAGATCATACACATCATCCCAGTGCCTGATCCCTTTGACCTCTGTCTCGACTCTCGCCTATCGCTAGGTTGGAAGTGTAATGCAGTCGGACGTCAGGTCAGTCATCAGAATGACGCCTTTGCACTAACCCACAAATCAAGGTAGTCCTAATTGATCCCGTGGACTTGCCGGTGTCTTGAGCGCGGAACCTTAGATCTCATGTAACGAGACGAAGCACATCCTCGCTCAAATCTCGCTCGACCGTCTCGAGCGCATGGTGCTCTTTCAGCCGTTGCCACCTGTTCAAGCTCTTCACTGCATCTCCTGAGTTGAAGGTCGCCCATCCTAGTTAAACAATAGAAACGAAAGGATGGACATGTGACATCGCAAAGATGAACGTTCGAAGGGCACGTCGTCACTGTATATCACATCAGCATTGTATTAGTAGAGGAACCAGTACCACGATAAAGATCACTGACGGTAACGTTGTCGGATTGTTCAACATATCTACTACGACTTTGAACTGACGCATTGCGACCACCTGAATCGGATTCTCGCGTTTTATAGCACTGGAGGAGCTATTCGGGGCAACGACTGTCGCAGCGATGAATCCCGGTTCGATCCGACCCACGACCGCGATGAGTCGGACTTTGTTGCCATACAAATCTTGGGAAGTGCCGGGTACGAGAACATACGATATGTGAGACCATAATTCGGAGTCAGAGTGACCAGCCTGCTTAGCGTCCAAGACCGTTGATTTGCCAGAGCGATGATCCTTCAACAGTGCAGAGAGGAGGGTGATGTCTCGACATATGTCTGCATCTGTTTCGGCTGTTTCAGCCGTATCAAGAGAAAAGAATTCGTCCAGCGTGGGCGGGTCCGGAAATCTGGACTTGGGGGGTGATGGAGTGGCGGTTATCAGTAGATTGAGATAAGTACTACATTATATAATCATTAGATAGACGCGCATCATTCCCGGAGGGTGCCATCAGCAAGAGCTGAAGCGCTGAAGACTTGCAAGTGCACGAACTTGAACCTCCCTCGAGGTTTTCGAGACAGAGGTGGACCGTGCAACAGTCCACATTCCATCAGTCCAAATTGCCTTTCCGCGCGGCGAGGGTCAATCTGCTCTCCCTAACCTCCAGGGCAACGTTGCGCACAGTGTGCATCGACATCTTGCCCACTCATCACGACTTCCATGGCCGGACGACGGAATAAAACAGCTTCGACGCCCTCACAATTCTCGACTGGGGATCTCTGGACGGTACCATGTCTACCGCGTAATTGAAGAATGCGAGGCGCGCTCGGCAGAGGAGGTCGCGGAAATAGAGCAGATCTTCAAGAAGACATCTTCCCAAAATCGCAGGGAAACGTGACGCTAGACGACGACTAAGAGGTAATAGTAACGGTGGGGTAGGTTTCTCGCTTCGGTTCTCTTTGTGTGTCGCACTCATATCACATATGGCAGAACTTCCGCATTCGTCTGCACGCCTTCATAGGCACTGGTCCCGGAAGACCATCTGGTAAGGGCACTGCGCTGCGTGTGTTGAACGCTGAGGGGTAAGGGGAATTTGGCGGCCATATCCCCCCTAGATTTCACCAATCGCATGCTTTATAGGGACCCGGAATGACAAACACGTGGCGGCGGCCTCGCAGTTGCGTGTATTACAGCACCGTGTGCAAGTCCAGCAATAGACAATCGACGAACGTGAAATCGAGCTAGACTCGCACATATGAGCTCGCAGCCATGCAGCAAGGAGAACGGGAGGCTTCCTACATATATATATGTGTACACCCCAGTGGTGGTACGCTCAGGCTCACCGCACTACGAACCAGAGACTCTCGCACCATGAATCTGCCCCACCGTCCGCCGCTCCATCTCTCGGAGTTGACCTCCGTTCTCAACGTCTGGCTTCGAAAGCACCACCGCAAGCGGGGGAAGACGAAAGGTCCTACCGGCGCGAGTATAGAGGTCGAGTCGGATCCCGCGCCGGGCGGCAAAGCGCTCCCGCTCACCCCGGCGGAGCAGCAGGAAGCAGCGGCCCGGATGGACGAGCTTCAGAGACAACTGGCGCGGGAGCAGGAGATGAGGGAGAAGCAGAACGCAGAATACGAGGCGGTAGTAGCGGAGAACGACCAGCTCAAGACGCGCCTCACGCAGCTCGACTCCCTCCCACATCAGGTCAAAGAGTTGCAGAAGAAGCGCGAGCACGAACAGGAGACCGCGCACAAAGGGTGGGAATTGTATGAGGGGGCGGCTGCGGAAGCGAAGCACCTCAAGGAGCGCGTCGCGCAGCTCGAAGAGGAGGTGAAGCAGAGCGAGATGAGAGCCTCGGAGCTCGAGCAGGCACACGCACATTCGGAGAGGGAGCGACGGACCTCGATCGACCTCTTGGAGACACGGACAAACGAGCTTCGGGCGGCACAGGTCTTTTTGAAGAACGACGAGATCACCGACGACGAGATCATGCACCTAGTGGACACCTTGAACGCGCAGGTCGCCAAGACAGCTGCCGCCATCGCCTCCGCCTCCCAGTTCCGCTTCGAGAGCGTCAAGGACGCTGCGTCAATGGAGAAGGCAGTGCGGAGGATCGAGCACTACAGCTGGCTTTCGCCCCACCTCCTATCCTTGCTGCGTACCACGGACCATACGCGCAGTACCACGCTCGTCCAGACTGCTCTCCAGGCGGGAATGATCATGTACGCGCGGTGGCTGGCCACGAGTTGGGAGCTCGGCGTCATAGATCCGCGAGGACTCCTTGAGGGATTGTACTTGCAGATGCGAGAACGAGGTACGCACGCCAAACGTCATGTTCGTAGCTCGTACTGACTCCCTACAGAGCCCCAGTCCGTTGCTGGTAGATGGAGGGCCCTGACCCGTGCGCACGTCAAGGCACTGCTCGACACCGGCGAGACGCAGACGCAGCGCCTCTTCAAGTCGATCTCCGGGATCGTCGCGGACGTCCTTGTCATCTGCGGGGTGGCAGGAACGTCCGAGATTATTTCGGAAACCATAGGAGAGGGATTTGCGACGGATCTCCATGAGATTGTGAGCCTCGCGTTGCAGTTCCAGTGGACGGCCGGTGAGCGCATCATATCGCGCGACTTCGTGGTCTACACCGAAGAGCCGGACGCGATCTTCGACTTTTCCCGTATGGAAGATGAGCGTTTGGAGAGCAAGAGGTCGCCCTACTCTTCCATCAGAAAGGGTCGCGTCCTCTGTACCACCCACCTTGGATTGATCATGGAGAAGAAGGTTGGACGAGGGAAGGAGGAGGGAGAGGTCATGACAACGGTTTTGACCAAGCCGAAGGTCGTCTTGAAGACCGGTATTGATAGGTCATAGCCATGACATTTATGTATGAATCGATAGTGACACCGCACCTGATAGACCCTTTCAGCGGTCTCCACAACCCCCACTAGATGGCATATAAGAGGCCGCTACAACCCAAAAGCAGGCCGCGTGAAGGGTAGGGTGCGTGCCCTTCCAGGCATAATATCTAGAGGCGTAAGCGTCCCATACTAGCTCTGGAAATTCACCTTGCTGGGGAGCGAAAGTTTAGTAGGCGGGTGCCAGCTTAGACGGGGACTTGCATTTCATCGCTTTGTGAAGTCTATTCGACGCCATACAGACCGTTTGAGTCCGCGGTGTAATCATCGACGCTGATCCAAAATCACGGGGAAGAAAGGGAATAGAGAAGCAAGGACTCGTTGAAGGCAAGGGAAAATGGTTCAATTCAAATTCAAATTGATGTTCAAGTTCAAGTTGAACTGTTCCAATGCCTTCGGCGTCTAGATTACCATTGGGGGCACGCCGCGCGCTTGCTCCCCTACTTGAAGGCAGTTCCTCCTCTTTATGTCTTCCCGCCGTCATATGATAGTATCCTTGCATGCGGAACCTCCTACAAAAATTCCTTATTCCTTGTACCGTTTGTCAGGTTCATAAGGCCCCTCAGATAACGTTCCAAACCTCCACGGTCCTAGAGCCAAGGCGTCTGGGCCGTCAACTTGAACACTATGTAGACAGATACGAGAAACATGCCTGCACACTGATGTAGCCCAATACTGATTGTACGCCATCATCCTGGGCCTGACACCTGAGCACCGGTAGGAACGGTATTCGCTGACGAAAAAGTCCAGAGTCAACGCGTATACAGTAGCTGAGCAACATTACGTCTTCAGTAAGTACCCCACGCACCTTCACCGAGCAACCGACCAAAGGGCAAGCTCAACTGGTATACCAACGTCGAAGCTGCCAAAGCCCCAGTCACGGTCGACATCTATTTGCGCCGCGAAGCGACCCAGCCCGCTACGACAAGTACACCGACGCTCGACGCCCAAGCCCTCAACTTCCTCTCCCAACGTCCACCCATCTCCGACCTCGTCCCGTCCTGCAGCGCAGAAAAGAAGACCTGCGCGTCTACGTCCCCAATCGACCCGAGCACGTCTGCTGGGTCGGCCTCCGGCGTGCCGAACGCTGGCGTGTCCGACTCGGAGGGCGCGGCCGCGACAGGCTCTGGAGGTGTCGTCTGGGGACGCGGTGAGTGCAGCGGGGGCAAGACTTCCGCTTGCGACACGCCCCCAAAGAAGTCGGTGACGAGGGCGTCGCGCACGGGTCGGCGGAAGAGGTCGGAGCGGACGCCGGGGTGCGACCGAATCTTGACTGGGTCGTAGATGTTGAACTGTGCGCGTTCCTTCAGTCAGGATGCCAGATGGACAGATGACAAGGGGACGTACGAGGTCCTCCATGGTGGTCTGACTGGTCTTGTTGATCCCTTCCAAGAACTCGAGGATAAAGTGCGTGTAGCTGTCGATGACGGCCACACCGACGTCATAGTCGTTCTCATACTACAACGGACGCCGGAATGCGATGAGACTAGTTAGAAAGCGGATACAACGACAACGCGGCTCACTCACGGAGTAGGAGTTCTCATGTATGACGGATGAGCCAGTCGCGAGCACGTTCGGGGAGTAGAACTTCGAGTACATCGTATTCGCCTGACACGTGTCGATCATGAAGAACAGCTCGTTGTACCTGTTCGCTCGACACAGACACAGTACACAGTACAAGGTCAGGAACAGCCTCGGGACCACGGCGCATACCGACGACGCACGCACCGTTTCTTCTCCCACATCTGCGCGACAGCGTCCGCGATATCAAACGCACTGATCTCCTCGTTGTCCTGGAACTTGAGGAACTCGTTCCCACCATGTCCAGTCATGAAGATGAACACATTCGAGCGGTCGTCCGTCAGCAGCCGCTTCGAACGCGGCACGGAGGGCTCCACACGTCCTGCACCACCAAAACACAAGAACCAAAACCAATTCTTCCAGTTGGGCACACAACCAACACAGCATCTCAAGAGACTGCTCGAACGTACCAGTAAGAACCCTCAAAAAGTTCTCCACGGTGACCTCGTTCCCCCTATAGTCCACCTCGATATTGTCTCCATACAGATCCAACCCCCGCCCGGGATTCGCATACACACACCCGGGGAACTTGTTGCGCGAGTTGCACGCCGCGTCGTCCGCGAGCATCAAGATGATGTTGGAGTCGGGTATCCCGAGTCGTTTGACCGTGCGGTACATCCCCAGCGCATTGGCCATATGCTGTTACGCGTCCCCGATCAGCTCTCCCTCCGCATACTCATGACGGACAACCTGAAAAGTGGCAAGACGAACCCTATAGTTGAACCAATACCTCGACGCGCACACCAGCACTGCCCAATTGTTCGTATGCGCCGAGCCATGTCTACCAAAGAACTCCGCGACGGGTTCCGCTTGTGTCCTCGTCGCGAACGCGAGACATAGCACCAGCAGTAGTTGAGGAAGCCTGAGAAGGTCGAGCATTCAGTCTATCCTGAGTTGTTATCTCATGCAAAGTAGTGGGTATCGAGAAGAATAAGTTAGCTATTGCTTCGTATGGAGATGGAGATGGTCGTGGTCGTTGCGGGAGGACTCAAGAGGCGTCCAAACGGTGACGCACGGGCGCCAACATCCTTCCATTCTCTGCAGACTGGCAATGGCGCACGGCGCAGATATTGGGTGGGTAAAGCCTACAATTGCTATAGCGAACTAGGACTAACTAGTGTCTGGAATTTACATAGGACCCATTCCGAGGTGAGTCCACGAACGTGTACGATGGACATTAACATAAGTAGGGGCGTGTGCGGGGTTGTGCAGGGCGCGCGTACTGTGTGATGCGCCGGGGGCTGGGGATGGAAAGAATACAAGCAGATGCTGATAAACGACGTGAAGATGCTTCAGAGGGTACTAATCATGAGCGAGAGAGATATGAGAGAGGAGACGTAGACAGAAACATAGAGAGAGAGAGGAGCAGCAGATGGATGGTAATACATGCACAATGAAATCAGACGGCAGATGCAGTAAAACATGTATGGCAAGGGGAAGGAGATGCAAGACGGGCGGAACTGGGGACGTCAACGTCACCGGAACTCGCGCAGGAGGCTCTGCATGGGGAATGTCGATCGATGCGGCACACGGCTTCGCGCCAGCGCCATCTTCCTCTCACCCGCAAGCTTGTTAATCGAGTTCATGAGGTCGCTCCTCCGCAGCGGCTCTGCAAAGAAAGACAGGAGACAGTCAGGTACCCTGGTCACCCTCCATTGTGAGTGCACTCACTCGTGATGTGATCGTCCATACCGGCCTGCAAACACCTCTCACGGTCACCGATCACTACAAGACGATCAGAGGATCAGCAACAGTATACAACTGGAACATCAACTGAGAAAACGTACTTGCGTGCGCCGTTAACGCGATGATGGGCGTCGGCTCTAGACCATGCGTCTGTTCGTACGTACGAATGAGCTCGGTGGCCTCCATACCGCCCATGAACGGCATCGACACATCCATCTGGTGAGTAAAGTGGACGTAGGGCACCTCAATCAGTACTCCGACGAACAGCCAGAACGGGATAAGCCTGGACTTACGAGAATGACATCGAACGGCCGATTCCTCTGCACCCTCGCCTTGAACGCATCCACGGCCAGCTGGCCGTTCTCGGCGATCTCGACCTGGTGGCCGTACTTCTCGAGGATCTTCACTGCGAGCTTCTGGTTCACCAGGTTGTCCTCGGCGATCAGGATGTCGTACGGCACGTCGTTCTCGGCCACAACCGGGGTGACCGTGTTCGACTCTAGTGCCGAGATCAGCGCGGAGGCGAGGTCCTGCTCGGTCACTGGCGTCGTTATTTGCGAGGAAATGCCGTTATCCAGACACCATTTGACTATAGCACGAGTGAGCAGCATGTTCCTCCGTGCGAAGCGCCACAAGTCTGTACTTACGGTTCAAGCGAGGACATGACTCCTAGAGGCAGGGTGAAGCGGTGAGACACGCAGTCCAAAGCACCAAGCGACAGGAGTACGCACTGGTGATAGGAGCACGATAGGGATATACCTCAGGTGCTCATGCTCACGCAAGTTCTCGGTCTGTCACATCACAACAAGGTCAGCCACACGTCCGCTGCCCCACCCCTGACCAGACTTCATGTAAGTAAGGGAAGACACATACCACGCTGAGCGAGTCGACGACAATGGTATCGATGTGCGGGCATGTCGTCTTGTCCGCGACTTCGGCGACAGAGTGCACAACGTACGGCCTGAGTCCGAGCTCGAGCACGCGTTGCACGACCCCTGTGCGGTCGAAGAGGGTATCCACAAACAGGATGCTCCGCTTCTGGAACGGCTGCATCTTGGCGAGCGTCGCCTCCATCGAGAGCGGGCTGATTTGCGACGTAATGGTGAAGAAGAACTTGGAACCGTTGGCGACCTCGGACTCCACCCACATGTTACCCATCATGAGGGTGACAAGGCGCTTCGAGATGGATAAACCGAGACCAGTACCACCGTATTCCTAGAAAGGGAGATCGTGTCAGTAAGGGGCGAAGACCTGGATATATAGTGCAGAGCGTACACGAGTCGTAGAGCCGTCTGCCTGGCAGAAGGTGTCGAAGATCATGGTCAGCTTGTCCTTAGCGATACCTATACCCGTGTCGGACACGCAGAACTCCAACGTGACGTGCTGGTCGTCCTTCGCGAGCAACCTGCAGCTGAGCGCAACATGACCCTTCCGGGTGACCTTCGACGGCGTGAACTTGATAGCGTTTCCAACCAAGTTGGTGATAACCTGACGTAACCTGAGCGAGTCACCAATAAGTTGGTCTGGGATATCGGGATCGACATCGTATGTGAGGTCGAGCTGGTTCTGCGAAGCCCGCACGACTAAGGTCTTGAGGATACCGAAGACGGTCTGTCGAATGGAGTACGAGACCTGTTCCATCGTCATCCTACCGGCTTCGACTACAGTACATAGTCACTTGTTAGTACATGCCCGTCCACCAGAGAATAGAGGACGCACTCTTCGAGATATCCAAAATGTCATCGATGATCAACAGTAATGACCGGGCCAAGCTGTGGACCAAGAGCAAGTTCTCGCGCTGCGACCGATTCAAGTCGCTGTCCAGCGTGAGCTCCGTCATACCAATGATACCGTTCATCGGCGTTCTGGAAAACCGCCATATCAGCATAACATTCACCTGACACTCTCCTTCTCAGGAGGCCGCATACCGAATTTCGTGGGACATGTTAGCCAAGAACTCCGATTTGCTCCTGTTAGCCAACTCGGCCGCCTCCCTCGCAGCGGTGTTCTTCTGGATACTGTCGCGCAAATTCGACACCATCTGGTTGATCTGCGTCTTCAACGAGTCCATCTCGCCGCTCGCCTCGACGGTTATGAACCGACTGAAGTCACCGTCCATGGCCGCCGCCGAGATCTGCGCGAAACCCCTCACTTGCGTCGTCAAGTTGCTCGCCATGGTATTCACCGACATCCTGCATAACACAAACACATCATTCGTCAGCGCCGTGCACCACACAAACCTCGGGATCGGCCTGTGGGAAGACGACGTCTGCAGGGAAGGTCGGAGACTTACGTGATCTCCTGCCAGATACCCTCGACGTTGCCGACCTCGGCCTGTCCACCCAGCTTTCCTTCGGTACCGACCTCGCGCGCGACCTTCTTGACTTCGGCGGCGAAGATGGCCAACTGGTCGATCATACTGTTAATGGTATTGACGAGATCGAGGATCTCTCCAGAAACTGGGACGCCCGTGACTTTCTGCGTCAAGTCGCCCTTTGCCACCGCGCGCTGCGAACCAGCAGATGTGTGAGCCTCTGCCCCTTTATCAATGTACGTTGGGGCATATGTATGCTTACCGTAGCTAATGCGATGGTTCGCACTTGTAATGTCAACTGTGAGCCAGACGGATGTTAGAGTTTTTGCATGATCAGATGGAAAGGAAGGGGTACGTACATTCGCAGCCATAACGTTCACGTTATCCGTCAAGTCCTTCCAGGTGCCACCGACGTTGCTGACCTGCGCCTGGCCGCCCAACAAACCCTCGGTACCAACCTCCTTCGCGACACGCGTCACCTCATCGGCGAAGAGGCTCAAACTCTCCGTCATGCCGTTCACGGTCTCTTTCAAGTCCAGCATCTCTCCGCGCACGTCGACCGTGATCCGCTTCGTCAAGTCTCCACCCGCAACAGCCTTCGTGACCTCGGCAATGGACCGTACTTGGTTCGTCAAGTTCATCGCCATCAAGTTCACGTTGTCCGTCAAGCCCTGTTGCCAGCGCCCCACATAAGCTCGCTTTGTTTGCGAGACGGCGCTCTATTTGGCGATGGCAACGCACCTTCCATACACCCTGGACGTCCGGCACGGATGCCTGACCGCCCATGATACCCTCGGTTCCGACCTCCAAGGACACTCGCGTAACCTCACTTGCCAAGGTCGAGAGCCGAGCCACCATCTGGTTCACAGTCGTTTTCAAGTCGAGCATCTCACCCTGCACGTCGACGTTGACCGTCCGGCTCAAGTCTCCATTCGCGACGGCCTTCGTGACCTCCGAGATAGACCGCACCTGGTCCGTCAGATTCACAGCCATTTTCTGCGCATCCACGCAGATATGTCAGCACATCTCGAGAGATCGGAGGCAACAATGATGATGTGGAGAGATGTGTGGATATATGGAGTGGACCGATGACGTACGTTGACATTCCTGGTCAAGTCCGCCCAAGTGCCTTGGACACCCTCGACGCGGGCCTGTCCACCGAGTATACCCTGCGTACCGACTTCCAATGCAACACGCGTGACCTCGGATGCGAAGGCGCTCAACTGGTCCACCATGGAGTTGACAGTGCGCTTCAATGTGAGCATCTCGCCCTCGACTTCGATATCGATCTTCTGGGTCAAGTCACCGCGAGCGACAGCAGTCGTGACCTTGGCGATAGACCGCACTTGATCCGTCAAACTTGAACACATCCTATTCACCTGTAGCACAAACGCGCATACATCCGTCAATCTGCAATCGCATTCAAAGGAAGTAGAGACTTACGTTGCGCGTCAATTCTAGCCATACTCCTTCGACGTCCGGTACGTGTGCTTGTCCGCCTAATTGTCCTTTTGAACCGACTTCCATAGTTACCCGAGTGACCTCTGCCGCTAATGCTCTGAGCCGAACCACCATGCCGTTGACCGTATTCTTGAGTTCTAGTATTTCGCCGCGAGCGTCGACTTCGATTTGTTTGGACAAATCGCCCAATGCGACAGCTTTAGTGACCTTTGCGATAGACCGTACCTGATTCGTCAAGTTTGCCGCTAGTTTGTTGACAACGCCAGTGAGCTCGCGCCATGTGCCTTCAACGTCCAGAACGAGTGCCTGTCCGCCCAATTTGCTGCATACATGCACGCGTGAGACAAAGGTCAATGGAGAGGAATGAAGAGAAACGGAGAGGGAGGGATGGAGAGGGGAAGAGAGCACGACGCGTAATGGGATATGACGCAAAGTAAGGAAGACGCACCCTTCTGTGCCGACCTCCTGAGATACACGAGTGACTTCCTTTGCGAATTGTCCGAGTTTGTCAACCTACAAGAAAAAATGAAAAAAGCGAACGAGTGCCGATCAGTGCCGGCGCGCTCGTAAGCGAAAGTCTATCGTCACACCATGGCGTTGATGACGTCCTTAAGCTGGATCATGACCACACCCTGCACGGGTACCGTGATTTTCTGCGACAAGTCGCCACGCGCGACCGCATTGCAGACGCGTGCGACGTCCTGAACCTGTGTCTTCAATAGCTTGAGTTCGTCGACCGCGCTCATGCCGCTTTCGAATGCCGCCGCGGCCAAGGGCCCCGGGGGCACGACGAGAGGAGAGGAGATGTCGCCAGAAGTCATACTAACGATCTTGGAGATCGTAGCCGTGTCCGTAATAATCCTGCCACAACCGGGGCACGACACATGGTCGGCCTGGACTGAGGGGGGTGCCGAAGAAACGTTGCCGGTAGTGTTGTGTCCGCCGGACTGGCGGATCTTGTCGAGTGGGTTGACGACGCCGTCGAGGTTGATGGTCATGCCGTTGTGTGCGCGGTTTGCCAGGTTACCGGGGGCGGGCGCATGGGGGGTGGGCTCGCTGCTGCTGCTGCTGCTACCTTCGCTCGTGCTGTCGGACATCTCGACATCCTTGACGGACCCGTCGAGGGTGGCCGGGATGCTCTCGACGGAGCTGGTCGGGGTGAAAAACGGCGAGACTGAGTGGTTCAAGCCGTTCGCATATGTGTTGGAGTCGTAGGTTGTGTCGCTGAGGGATGAACCGGAGCTGGATATAGGAGGACTATCACCAACACTGCGCCTCTTCTTAGACTCGGGGCCGCACTTCTCTGCCGCGCGAATGGCGTTCAATGCCTCCTCCGCTGTATGCATACGGCGCGCCATTGCGCTGAGGGAGCGGCGGATGCTCTCGATCTGCCAATCTGTCGGGCCGTCATATTTGGGGAGAGGCGTCGGGACTGAGGGGCCGAGCTCGTAGAGTGACAAGAGAGCGACAAGATGGGTGAAGAAGGGATGTTGCGGGGAATGTGTTGCGGAAGCCATCGTCGCTCACGATGACGACGACGACGGGGACGGCGAGCGGGACGGGAGGGGGATGAAGAGGGCGATGGTGAATGAAAGTCGCCGGGGCTCACTATTATTCTTCCATAAGCTGTTTCACTTTTTCACACGCGTCCCTCCACACCTCTAGGGCATGGCCCAGCGCGCAGCTCCCTACTCGTGTTTGCCAATCCCCCATCGGCCTATCTCGCGCGCAGGTATCCGCGGCCACCGACGCCGCTGTCCCTCGCTTTGTCGACGAACACGCACGCTCTAGACTCGACGACGCACCGAGCAGCCTCGCACATCCCTCTGCAGAGGGCGGGTGGCACCCCGGACACTGCTAATTATCCCTTCAGGCGCTCACTCAGGCCGCCTTTCCGAGCCAGCTTGGCGGGTCTTACTTGCTCCACAGAGGTCGCAACCATCAACGCTAGCATTAATTATCAATGGCCGCTCCGCTGATCTCTTGCTTTCGACTTTCCATCCCCAAACCAGCACACAGAAGTGTGGCCAAGGACCATATCAGGCATGTGTGCCGGGTATTATACGTCAAGTACGTCATGTCGGGTACGTCTCCTGTAGTGCTTAAGTACTTCCAGCTCAACGGGTCGCTCGTTGTGCAAGTTTCGACTTGTACGAGTTTGCAGCCAGCACCGCCTATGTATGGAACAACGAATTGCAACAAGATGTCCCCACCCCTCCCATTCAGAAATCCCCGTCAAGCACACTAAAGGCTGAATCCGAAGGCAGTGCTCGAGAATCAACGGCAACGTCTTCGCCTCGAGTCGGGGACGCGACGGAGTCACGGAACATGGCCCGTCCTCCCGAGTCTCCGATATGCGGGCAAGGAGCTCATCATGCATCCCGCTGCCGTGCTCTCCATCCCCCATCCGAAGCCGGCACGGAACAAGCTGATTGTTTTTGTTCATGAGTGCCGTATGCCTGTCTGCTGATAGGGCCTCATCCGAATGGATGCGAAAGGAGGACATGGTTCACGCGATACATAGCTCTCGGGTCAGGCAGCGAGGCAGCATTCGCCGGCACGAAGCTGTGCATACTCAGTCTAACCTTCCAACTCGACCCCGCCCGTCGTCCGAAGGCATTCCGTTCAAGCCATATGATTTCTCCCGCAGGCGGGTTTGACATCGCGTAAATCGTCTACGTACTACGCATAGCAACCCGTTGGTCACTACCTCTCTCTGTTCATATGGCCCCTACTCACACGTACAACCTGACAGCTTCGACAAGCCATCGACATCATCCAGGACTATTTATTACACTGCTGATATCGCTGAACCATGAAGCAGCGTATACGGAAGTCAACTGTGGATTCCACAGAGCTCCACACACTATCGATAAAGGATGCACCTACTGACGACACCAGGTAAGTACGAGGCATTGCCTTTACGCATGCGTCAGACTCACCCTCAGTGTATGTACACATTGTGCCACCAAGTCTAACGTGCGCGGCCACGCTGTGCTTGAGTCGCAAATCTGAGTTTTTGGGTAACAGTATGCAGTCATTCAAATTGCGTGCCAGGGGGCAGTGGCAGACATGTGTTCGTCCTCGAGGTCCGAAGTCTCTGTCACCGATTTACCGAGCATGGGCGGCGAAAGGAACGTTGACGAGTCGGCGCTGGCCAGCGATCGGTGAAGGTTCTGCAATAACGATCATCGGCCTCGTGTGCAATTACTGTCCACGTTCGCGCTGCGCCAACCGTCTATGGCGAATGGCCCTGTAAGGCTTTCAAACTCTTGCCATCATGGTTCTGGTGCTTACTCCAAGGGTAATCCTTCAAGGCTCTGAGTGCTACATACGCACAATTGAGCGTCGCGTCCGAAGTCATTCCCTTCGATTCATACTGGTAACATGATTCATTGGCAGTAGTAATAGTCACCTGCGGGTCTACGCGTACACACTGACAGGAATAACGGAGCGCGCAAACGGAAAACCGCTCATACCATCTCTCCGTCCTCCGACTCTCCGAGCCTACTTACATATTCCCTGGGACCTGAGATTGGCCTGAATCGCCGCGGAAGCAGCCATCCGAGCCACGACTGCTGACCAGTCCATGCATCAAACTCCGTCCGGCTTGCAATTTGAGTAAAGCTTCCGCGCAGACAAAGGCTAACGGAACGCATCCCGCTGCTTATCGACTCCCATCAATCAGGCACTCTCGTAAACTCGCGAATCGAACCGTCGTGTGGTGTGTGGTCGCCGCTTAGCCTCCGATGAATGGACATCGACCGCTGGGCGCTGTTTAACTCGTCGGAGGGACGGCAGCGGACGGTGGAGGGGCACGACACCGGCTCTTCCCGCCGGACATCCATCTTGATTGGTATAACGTCATACGTTAACATACTGGTGACTGGCGGTAAGTAAGCTCTGCTCGCGCTCCTTACCAATTACTGACCCGTTAAAGACGCGTTCCAGTCAAGTTACCTTCTCGAAGGCCCAAGCACTGTCCGGGGTCTACCCCCCTCTCCTCCAGCCAATTCAGATGCGTCTTCGGACCATCGGGACGGCGATCCGCATCGAGCGAGCTCTTAACTAGAACTCGCCCTATCACGCCTTGGCAGCGGGGGGTCAGCTGGGTGCGCGCAGGGGGGGCATCGTGGACATCGAACCCAGCGCACATCCACAGAAGCAGGCCACGATGCAGATAAAGCCCTTCTGCCCGCCGCCTGTGCGCGCCTTGGAGCCGCTCATAGATCTGAGGAACCAAGTAGAGTGGGATGATGGACTGAGAGACAGGAGACACGGGTGAGATAAGTTGTGAGCAGTGCAGATCTGCAACTCGGGGACTGACTTGGAAGATTTGCGGAGAGGTATGGCCACTGTCGGAGTCGAGGGAGGGGACGCTCGGGCGAAGGAGGAGACGCGCTTGCTGGATTGGCCTAGAGTTCGCAGGAGCGCTCGGCTAGACAGAAAGCAGGGATTCGGAAGTCTTCGCGTTCGGAGGTCGAAGCATCGCGTGATGAGAAGGGAGGGGAGCATGAGCGGTATACCTAAGGCACCGTGACTCGAGAGTAAGATCTTCGAACCTGGCGGGGTTGCTGGTATACCTACTTAGCCACGAGCTATCGCACAGTGTGAGCGGGGCGGAGAGATTGCATATGGTAAAGGAATGGACGAGCATCCACTGCTGGTATATACCGTACCTTGATGGGATGTCGGAGGCAGATAGCACGCCGACGTTTTGTCTCGCCCCGCGAAGCTTCCTGTACAAGCTGACACACCTTGCCCCTGGTTCGACGTGTCTAGGTGCGAGTGCGCTGCTCTGCCACCCACGCGGCCGACTGCGGGGTCCAGTGACCAGTCGCGGCTGCTTTCGGACGACAGGATCCGAGTCGGATTCTGTACCAGGAACCGTCGAGCATCAGGAGGGGGAGCAGGATTGACTGATTTGTGAGCGAGACTTGACTTGACGATGTGCGGAGAGTGTGGTCGGATATGGATGGCTGATTCGAATTCGATCTGTCATCGGACTCACTTGGAAGAGATGGATAGGTGATAGTGAAGAGAGATGCCGTTCGGCGCCCTGTGCCAGAGGTTGATCTGTGGCACTGGCTGATAAGTCGGGGTAGTCATTGTCGCGAGCCACTTGTGGAGGATGGACTGCGAGCTCCACTGCGAGCTCCAAGTCTTCAATACCCCGCTATACGAGTTTGCTGTGAGCGAGCGAGACCCTGAACAGAGTACTGAAAGAAAGAGTGATTGCTACTAGTCAATGACCCGCCTTTGAAATCTCGGGTACTCAGAAGAAGGCGGACTCACCTAGAGATCGTGCGTAATCCTAGAGGGATGTCAACGACAGCCTATATTCGTGTCCGGTTCATATCGCCACCTATAGACTATGTACCCCAGGATGTGTGACAAGTGGGCCTGTATGAGGGTGGGGTCGGTCAATTGCATGTGGACGGTAAGGAAGTGGAAATACAGTGTTGAATCGACCCAGCGGGTAGGTCCGTTGCCATACCTGACTGCTAGCCAATCGCATCAGTCACGCCTCAAGGTTCGAGCGAAGTGCATCACACCACCTTCCGCTGCCAACCGCTCCACATGCATGTGAGAGCCCGCACAGCAAGTAAGGTTGGCTTAACGTTCAAACGTTCATCCACGGCTCTCCATCCTGCCGCACTTTGCCAGATGCCTTGAAGTTGGAGAGGGGTGGGGGGCACACGATTCCATACCGGCGCTCTCACCGACCTTCGGCAAAACTTCCATATTATCCTGCCACAGGCATCCGAATGTATACCTGAATTATCCATGCCCCGTGTGCCGTGTCTCGTGCATTCGTGCCGTGACATTGATGTTCGTGCATTCGGATCGCAGACCGACACATAAACAGCGGGCGAGTCGGGTCGATAGGTTGGTTGAGTGGAGACAGAAGCACATGAGAGTTAGGATCACGGGAAACGCACGCTAAAATCGTATCATGTACCTTCTGAAGGACCGAGGACGACCGAGCCACACACTTGCCTGCGCAGCGCGGGAAACGATCTGCGTGTGTATTTCCGGAATATCACAGGTGGAGGTTAGGAGTATAAGAGTATAGGAGTTAGGGCGACCGCTCCGTGTATGCGTATATGTATGTGCGCGATGAGGTTAGAGCGGCCGTGTGTTTGTATTGTCAGGTATCAGGACGAGTCGCTCAACCACAACCCAAACTTCTGTGTCGGCATGAACTGCAAATTTAGAGATAACGTCATCGAGCATGCGTGGATAAATTTATTAGAGGTCGGACGAAGAGACGCTGCTCTGACCGACCTCAGTTTTCACATCGACGTAAGCGGGATACAGCTTGAAGCGGGGTTGAATTCGTGGTTGCTGCGCCGGATGGGGCGCCGGATCTTCTATAGCCAGCGAGCATAACCGCACATGGTCCCTTGGAGATGGGGTTCAAGTCCATGAACGCCATCAGTGGGTAAGGCTAAACACAGAATGCATGAATAAAAGTAAGAATAGGTCATGGGCGAGCGAAATGTATTTTTTACATCAACTTACGGTTGCTCCCGCGTGCATGTATGCGCTGTTCTATTTCGGACGGGCTTCGTGTCACCTACCCTGTTGGGGCGAGGTCACCGGTCAATCGTTAGTCCATGAGCTCGGACGTTGTGTCCGGCGCGATGTTGCATGACGCGGCATGCTCTGTCGTACAAGGATGCTGCATCTGAATGGGTGCTGCGACAGGATAAGTATAGTTCACGTCCACGGGCTATCTCGCCTCCATAGCGTCGGTCAATGGGGAGACGGAGAAATCAAGCGAGACACATGACGGGTCTCGATATATTGGGCAGAATGAGCCGCAGCGGTAGATTGCCTGATTAGTGACGCGAGTGGAGCCCCAAGTATAGCATATACTCACTGATCATACTGGTGCCGTGGTATACACTTTGACTCTACCTTGTGTCTATCAGTTGCCGTCCTGCGGTCGGCCATTCGCGCTGATCATCTTCCAAATCGTCGCAACCCCACCGTGCTTCAAGTAGAGCCTCATCCCAGGTCATTTTGAGACACCGCAATGCACACGGCGCATGCGTTTCGATCGTGGGTTGACCGCGGGGAGGTTTATAAAAAGCAATGACCTCCACGGCTAGAAATAGTAAAAAACAGGGCGAAACCGACTGCTGGATATCCCGAGTCGTGATGGTGTCCAGCTAGGCTGGGGATGTGTGTGTAGCTCACCACTCCGAGACGTTTGTTCGTGGACCATGGCACACGAGGGACGCCCAAGCTACCGCGGACGGTCAGAGCGCCAGTCCCACGTCCACTCTGGTGTTACTTCGACATCAGTCCATGATATTTTTGGTCCTTGTAGAATCAGAGGAACACATGCCTCGTGTCGTTGGCCCGCACAGGAAAAGCTGATGTGCCGGGTCAAATGCTCGTGAGCAAGGGGTGGGTGAGAATAGATACCTCCGTGACGCTGCGACTAGGCGAGGAGGCTACCTCAGGAAGCTTCTGCTTCTGAGGGCCAGTAATGCAGGGTCTCGCGGTCTATCGCGCACCGCGGGAAGTGCTCATGGCATATATGAACTTCCCTTGGACGGTGTTACTACAGGCGTTCCGCGTACGCCCGATTAACCGGCATTGGATGAACAGCACTGGAAACGGCGTTTGGAATCGGAACTGGAGCCGTCCACTGGAATAACCGGCAGCCTGCACGAGGTGGAGGGCGTAGGAGAACCGTTTTAGTTTGCATCTTCAGTGCGGAACGTCCAAGCTCTCAAGCCCAAACTGCATACTTCTGGTTCTGTGCTTCACACCGGAGAAATCATCATCGGGGTTGCGTAAGACACAATGACGAAACCGGCATACCAAAGACTCCTGTGATCCAATCCTCCCTTAATCGGCTTCGCGCACGCGGGCCACGCTGCTGCGATCGATCGAACGACGAAGCCGGGATCGTGCTCGCTGTTGCTGCGCACTGTGTGGCCCCGTTTCTTCTAGAGCCAGCGATGTTGGTGATATCCGACCTTTTGGAAATGGGGTTGTAGTCTGTGACCGTCTTGCCATGGACTGTGAATCGAAATTAGCTTTGGAGCAGATAGGCAGCACCTCGACATCGAATTCGGGATGTTGTACTTGTGTCAATCGTTGTAAACTGTACGTAATGAGTTGGTGTTTGCATGTACGGTGGGTGCACTTACCTGTGTCTAGCTCAGGCAGGGGTGTACCGCGGCCGGCAGGTGATAATGTTCAAACCCACAATGTACGGTCAACAGACATGTTTCCGAAGTACCCACATACGGCCCTCATTGATTTGCAGTGCAACTTTAGACGTCAGCTCATTTGTAGGCAATATTAGATGAACACAACACATATAACTTGACGTTACTTGACATGCCATATTTCCGGGGATGAGAACGTCCCCTCCTGTCTGGTATCATCTCCGGGCGATGGTCGCACGTTGAAGATTGCCTGGGTAGCGTCGAAGTCCCCAAGTGGTTGTCTATCTATCACTACCGCCTGTGCATGTCGATGGGCAGCTATCAGTCCTCCCACAGAACGCCTTCGATGCGGCCCCACGGGCACATACGGACTCAACCTTCCGAAAATTTATCCCAGATGAATCCGAAGACGTATCTATAGAACGCGCATCAAACCACACTTACACGCCTTCGGATCGTACACCGATATGGGCGTATCCTACAACTTGATGAGCCGGATTGGTAGAGACGGATAACTCACCAGCTGATTGTGGCCAAAGAAGCGCATGAGCGTCCGTTTAATAGACTTCTGAGTGACGCGATCGATTGTGAGCTGCGGGAATGATCAGCACGAGTTCCCCAACGGCGTTGGCACAGACAAGCCGCACCATATCCGTCTCGCCAACTGACGCCGTCGTCGAGGGTTTGGGGTTATGGCCGATTTGTCTGCTGGACAGGTAGACGAGCATGGGTGGAGCACATAAGACTTCTCCAGTATGTACAGTATAGCAAGAACTGCGAGCGGAGAAACCGCGATGAGGGCGTGCGAGACGAACCAGTCTACTACCCCACTCTGCCTGATTCGCGAACGCCACCATGCTATTGGCATTGATCGAAGCGGGGAAATATGCATGCACGTCGCGACTGCGCTGAGCGTGCTTCTGAGCCTTCTACAACTTGCGACAATGACAGCACGCGACCCCATCTCCATGGGGTCGTGCGCCTTCGTATGGAGTGGAACCCGGGAGATGAAAGCAAGAATAAGTGGACCGTGGAGCGGATGACAATGACTCCTGTTGTTTCACAGTTGGCCGCGTGCAACGGGTGTCCACCTCTGCTTGCACAATAGTTCTGTATTCAATCGTGAGTGGTCCGACCATAACGTATGAGAATGACTCTCACCTCAGTGGTGGGGCGTCGAAGTCGACGGTGAGCAGATATGCAGGAAGTAACCCTCGTGGTTGGAAGGCGTATGAGCAACCCACACCATACAAATGGGCAATCATGGTCTGAGATTCGCGCAGCAACGACTTCCAATGATCCTGCTTCCCTGTCTGACGAGTGTGAATCATGGGACCATGTGGTGTTGACAGGTGACAATGTAGTCCTCAAGCCGGACAGTGGGTCTCCCGCTGTGGTTCCTCTTCCCCCCACTCCACATACTCGTGCAACTTGTACCCTCGACGAAGCCATAGCACACTCACCGGACGTAAAACAACGGGTTCGTTTTCCTTCATTGGAGGTAGATGTTCGGATAATGAGACGTAGATGTGCATGGGCAATAGAAGCAAGCTAAGCGTGAACAAAGTGTCGTCTTCCCAATGGCCTAACAAGATGGCTATGGAGGACCCGAAGCTTATGCGAGAAGTAGAGATCCATGGGACGCACACTCACTGGTCGCTGCTTTCACAAGCATCCCCTTCATAACCCTATCCAGCCTTTCGACAAAAGTTGTGGGTCCAACCGGTTCGATACTTCATATTCAGGCACCAATGGTTTGTTCGTGAAGGCATTGCACTGCATGGACCTGGTGCGGAAGATCCAGGGAAATCGCTGGAGAGCGTGGGATGAATTTCGGTGAGGACTGCTAAACGACCGCTGACGACAATATGGGACTTCGCAGCCACCGCCATGCCATGCCATGGTGTCCAATGCTGCGGACTCGTCTTCACGTCGACGTCCGATCTCGTGTCGATCGCTCCACCCTTCGAATAGCGAGCGACATAGATAGCGTGCGACGCTGGGGGATGGAGTGGTGTCTAAGACAGGCCTCAAGGTGGAGTGGAAGCTTGGAAGACAGATATGTGGAAGCAGAAATAGGCCTTCGCAGTGAGTGAACGTAACTGACATACCGTTACGCTGGCTCAACGGCGCGGCCAAAACGTCACTAGAACACCTCTGGACGCGCACGGAACGTGGAAGATGGCCTTCGGTATGCAGGGAGCGGTGATGTAGAACGGGGCGCGCAGCACACGGGGACGAACGCGAGGCAGAAAGATGTCGGTTCCAGTCAAGGTACAAGTCAAGTTCGAGCTGGTTGCATTCCGATGTTCATTCCGAGTCCGAACCGCCACGACCACGATGGCGCTTAGCGCCTAATCCCAGGCTCCAACACCCTTGAACCTGGGCTTATCAATGGGGACAATGCGAATGTGCGGTCCGGAGCAGAAAAACTTGGCCCTGTCGAGGACCGCGAACCCGATTTCCGCCAGAAACATATGTTTTCGCCCACCCTGTAAAAATGAAGAACGGGCTAGACGGTGACTGCGGACATGCCATTTTGAGGGCGGCGGGGATCGCTGCATGCCGTGAGCCGGCGTCGGGGGCGGAGATCTGAATTAGGCCTGACGTCAAGGCTTGAGGGAGCTCCAAATGCCGACATGCCCTCGGCAAATTCACATTACTCGTGTGGTCGGTCTCATTTCGCGCGGACTGGTTCAGGTCTGTTTCTTCTTCTCCCAGCCACGGACGCTCTCTCCTCTACCAAGTCTTCTTGAACCAATCGCGTTCTCCTACGAGCTCGGTCCACCGCTCGTCTGGACCGGAAAAATCTTCATTGACATAGCGACTATCGTGCTTTGTGCGTAAATTCGTTTCAGCCCAGCCCAGGTATTTCTTGCCGGTGAGTCAAACTGTGGTCTCGCTAGTGTCTTCCCGACCCCCGTCCGTTCCAGGCTCTCGCTGATGCCGCCCCCAAACCATGTTCCCTCCATAGCGAGCATCCTTCTCTCGTCGGAGCCCACACCACCGACCCCGTCCACCATCCCGACCCCGTCCACTGTGACCGTGCATGATCAAGCCATGGACTCACCAACCAACGTGAACGCGTCGGACGCCACTCCCCCCGACAATCGCCCTCCCGGTGGCACACGACGGACAGGAACGAAGACACCACGGAGGGTCCAATGGATGTTCGACGAGCCTCAGGAGACCTCGTCGACGAGGGCATTGGATGAACATGGGCTGGATGTATGTCGCGCCCTTCTTCTCTTGTGGCTCTTACTCTAATCGCCGACATCTAGCCCGAAGCCTTCAACAACCTCAAGCACGCTTTGGAACGCCACCGCTCTTCATCGTTCGACCATCCCAACAAGGCCCCTTTAGCCTCCGTTGCCCCAACTGCCCCAACTGCAGTGTCCCCGGGCCAGTCATGGTCCGCATCACCTGAGGTGTCACACATGCGCGACGTTCCTGGGGAGGTCTTCATAGATTCTAACGAGACCGCGGGACTGCCAGGGCGCGACGTCGAAAAGTATGCTCAGGAGCAGGCCGAGAAAGTTGTGCGCGCACACAAGTACAACCTTTTCCATTTCAGCGGTAAGTCACGCCGCCGCTCGACGAGCGACCCCAAGGGCAAGAAGTCGCGTCGAGACTATTTCAAAGAGCGCTCCGAGCGAGGTGACGTCGAGAAGAGTGCCGAAGCGTATCACGAATCCGCGCCGCATCCGACTGGCGTACTCTCCGCTCTGCTGTCCATGTACGACTCGATGCAGTCCGGCGCAACGACTCCGACAGTGCGCTCTTCATCTGATGAGTCGCGGCCGTCGTCGCCCTATGTCGGCCCTATTTCCACATCATCCTCGATGATGCCGCCCCCTCCTGTGCCACGCAGCAGCGACGCGGGCACCTACTTCGCGCAGAACACGTCGGCCTCATCGCTGCGTCCGCCAAGCCACCCTTGGACCAAGACTATATTTGGCGATGGCCGGCCTGCAAAGACTAGAAGCGGCGCCGGCGTGTTCGGTCCTCTTATCGCAAGCGCAGGCAACATCGCCGGTGTCGCTGCGCCCACGCCTGCGACGGTTGGGCCAGATTTGAAGCGGCCGGGCTATCACCTCTCGCGGTACGTGAAGCGGTACTCGTGCCGTGCATGTGATTGACTGACAATTATCTTTAGATACTCTTTGGACAGCAAGCTGCCGAAGTATTCCGAGAAGCATCGGAAGTCGCTATCGCGGCCGCAGAGCATGATGTTTGAGTCGCGGGCAGGTTTTACGCCGCTGTCGGGACCGCCAACGCCCAGCGAAGAGACGGCATCGTCTTCACCATCACCTATCACGCCCGGTATCTCGGGCAGGCGGGGGTGGAACGCTTCACTCAGGGACCTCCCAAAGTTCAGCTTGAAGCAGTTCGGCACGCCCAGCACAGTGCCCAGCACGCCGGCTACGGAGCTCGGGACCGATGAGTACGAAAGTGGGATGGATGAAAAGAAGGAGAAGCGGAGGAAGCGCAAGAAGGCGGAAATTTGGGTAAGCGGGAACTTTGCGGCCAACGTCCGCGGGCCTGACGCGAGCACGAGTACTGACCACATTTTTGTTTTCGGCATGCTCCTTAGATTACACGCCATGTTGCGGAGATTGTCTGCCGGCAGGAGTTCATTCTGAAACTCGCCCGTGCGATGATGATGTTCGGCGGCCCGTCGCACCGGTTGCAGGCGCAGATCCAGGCGACCGCGAAGGTGCTCGACATCGAGCTGTCGTGTCTGTACCTTCCCGACGTGATGCTCATCTCCTTCGACGACACTACAACGGGCACAAGTAACATCAAGTTCATTCGCCAAGGGAGCGCGATTGACATTGGCAAGCTCCAGGAGGCGCATGAGCTCTATTGGAAGGTATGCGTATGAGCATTTCGTGAAACCTCGTTGCGCCTGTGCTCATCGTCTCTCATAGGTCATTCACGATGAAATCTCTGTGAAGGATGCGTCAGTCGAGTTGGACGACCTCATGCGTCGCAAGCCTCGATACAAGAACTGGCAGATTGTCCTGATCGGCGGTGCATGTTCTGCATCCATCTGCAGCGTCAGCTTCAACGGTTCTTTCATCGACTGTGTGATGTCTTTCCCACTCGGCTGTCTCCTCATCATCATTCAACTTTTCGCTGCCCGTAACGAGCTCTACTCTAATGTCTTTGAGTAAGTAGTTCGCTGGTTAGTCTGGCATCACACTGACCAACATGAGCACAGAATTACCGTTGCTACAATCTTCAGCTTCATCGCTGCTGCTCTGTCATCCGCATCTTTCTTCTGCTACTCTGCTATCGCATCCAGTTCAGTCGTGCTCATCCTTCCCGTGAGTACAACTTGCACGAAGGCCGTTGTCCTGGTGCTCACCATGAACATCTGCGCAGGGTTTTATCGTGCTCTGTGGCAGCCTAGAGCTTTCGTCGCGCAACATCGTCTCGGGTGCCGTGCGCGTATGCTTCTCCTGCATCTACTCCCTGTTCCTCGGTTTCGGTCTCGCTATCGGCGCCACGGCATACTCCAAGCTCACAAATCATCGACTCGCGGGTTCAGACGACCTGACGTGCAGCGTCAGCCACGACCCTGATGGTCCGTGGTGGCAGCAGACGCCGTCTTTGTGGTGGGGTGAGTAACGCTCTATCAACTTCACAAAGTCCTCTTTCTGATGATCTAGCTAGCATTCCTCTCGGTTCCAATGTACTCGCTCTTCCTCAGCCTACGGTGGCACACGCCGTACGAGCGGCGAGAATTGGTAAGCTTACCCGGACTTATGATCAGATTCTCCGTGAACTGACCCCTGTACAGTATCTGCTGGTGGTAATCTCGTGCATCGGATGGGTCACGAACCACTTTACGGGCACGCGGTTCCGCAACCAGAGCGACATCTCGGCTGCCGTCGGTGCGCTGGCGGTTGGCTTTGTCTCCAACCTTTACGGCCGGTTCTTCAACGGAAATGCGTTCGTGGTCATGGTACGTGTCATTTGTGCGCACCGTCAATGGAATTTCAGCTCATCGCATCCCATACACAGATCACCGGTATTTTGTTCCAGCTCCCGTCAGGTCTCGCGAACGGCGGTCTCTTCACGTTTGTGCAGAGACAGGAGTCGGGTACCGCCACGAACGAGGCCTACCTTTCCGGATTCCAGACCGCGCTACAGCTAATCTCGGTGTCGATCGGCCTCACCGTTGGTCTCGGCATCTCCCTCGTCCTTGTACATCCTATCCCATCTCGCCGCCGCGCCGCAGGAATGTTCTCGCTTTGAATGTCCCGGCGGCGACGGTGTGTTTCTCACGGATACAATCTCCTGCCAATCATCTAGTTGGGGCCGTTATGGGCGGTGCTTGAGGCCGCCTTGAATACCGCTTCACGTCCACTCCTTTATCATGCTCTCTTTTCCCTGTCATTGTTTCTTCTTTCTCTCCCAGCCTCGTTCTCCTTTAATGAATGGACGGTTGTTACGCCACGATCATAGGTCTACATGTCGCATGCTACCCTTTGCTTTGACGGACACGAACAATCTGTATGAAACTTCACGACCAGGTCTCCTTCACGCTCCATAGATCTAGACATATAGAGGAATCCCGCACCACATTCACACTACCTTAGAGCTTTTCCGATTTGATGTCTCGCTGTACAAAAGCGGTTACGATCCCTCTCGCCGCACATGTGTTTTTTTTTCTTTCTCCATATACATAGACGTCCGAGTTCCGCACCGCTGCTGCTTGTATCATACATCGTTATATCGTTATTGACCTTTCAACTTCGTCCTTTTGCCCGCGCGAGCGCGTGATTCGTGCTCGGAGCTCAGCGCGGAGCGCTGTGACTAGCTTCGAAGAGCCTTAGATATCTAGAATATGAGTGACTGAGGCCAAACTGTGGAGTTAGTACTTGAACTGGCGCTTGGGTTTCCTTTCTAAGACCCCAACTGCGCAATCATGTAGTACGTGTCACCACCACAAACCGCTTCGAACTGATGAACCGTGACTGCTAATGAGTCTTCTCTCTGCGATCATGTTCTTACCACAGCGTCGAGTTGGATGATTCATTCATGCTCTTCCTACAAGACGCAGTACTTCTGAGAAGGGGACCCGTGCCATCAAGGCTCGGAGCTGGAGCTAGTCGATTGCCTCGCGTAGTTGAGGATGGTCGTCTCCTATCTGAAGGTCGGTTCAGATTCGGGTCCCTCCTGACTGGGATACTATGAGTGGCCCTACGGTGAGTCGCTTCGAGTCAATCATTTATCTCAGTCTAATACGACTGATATTTCTTCACGCAGAGCAGCACTTCGATCTCTAGTCATGATCATGCGCACACAACAAGAGTGGCTCGGGTCTAAAGCTGGTAGCCGGAGCAATTTCCTCCGCCTGCCAGGACAATCTAAACGCCCTAGGCGACACCAGTGTCCACACTGGCGGGTGTGTCCTACGCTTACATTTGTATGTGCTATGGTACCACCAACACTACTACACGCTCTATTATACTATGATCTCATGTGACCTCACTGTGGAACAATTGGACTAATGGTCAAGCCGTGGGATGCATTCCTAGCCAACTCCTGAATGGGACTGATTAGGGGTGTTTCCCTGAATGCCAGATTCCTAGGATCGATTACTCCGATAACGTGATGTAAGGCTCGACTGTGACAATAGGGGGTCCCTCATTTTGGCTGCTTTGTCCTCCGGATAGGTTCTTAAACCCGGACATTGAGCGATTGCGGGGCCGAATTTTCTCTGCGTAAGTCACAGTGGTGAGTGGTCCCCCGAAATACTTCTACTTCTGTTGCTCATACTCTTACTCGACTACGCACATAGGAGGCCCTGGACGCATCATGTCAGGTCCGACTCGAACGCAAGCACCCTGGAACACCAATGTGGCTTACGCCGAATCGGCCCACCGCACCATTCTTACAACGGAGATATGCGACCTGATAATTGATGAACTGCATCATGAAAGGCCCTCCCTTCTCTCCTGCTCGTTGGTATGCAAGAGCTGGGTCAAACCCGCTCGACGCAATCTCTTCAATATCTTCGTAGCCAAGCCCAGTCGCGGTTCACCTACCCAGGTGGCAGACTTCCTTTCAGGAACCCCCGCAATCTCGCGCCATGTCAAGGTACTCGTACTCTACGACCACGAAGAGCTCAACCTCCGCGATCTCATTAAGTCCCTCACGGCTCTCCCTCGGGTGTCTGATCTCGAGCTCGTCAGAGTGAACATTATAGTCTCTTCGAACATCGAGCATTTGTCGACAACGCAGGTCCGACCGATCCGACGCGTCTCCGTCAAAGAGGGCAACGCGATCATGGAGGATCTCGGCATCTTACAAAGTCTGCTCAGTATATTCTCCGAGATCGACCACCTCGGACTTTCTGGTCCCCTGTCAGCACAGTCCCCCATGGGGCCGATCCGCAGCCTGAGCATCCCTCGTCCCCAATTCCGAGCCCTGCCTGACAGCCTCGCGGTGCCCAAATTGCGCAAACTTACGACGTTGAGAATCCCGCTCACCATCGTGACGTGGCTCCTCCAGAAGCCGGGACTAATGAAGGAATTGCGGCAGCTGTTCATCGTCGAAGCTATGTTCGCATCGCCGCAGCTCACTCGCTTGGGGTCACTGCTCGTCGAGCTGGTAGGCTCAACTCTCGAGCGCTTCCGGTTCGTCCCAGGTGTCGTTTTGAGGTCGGAGCCCTCAGAAGAGTTGCCGGATATTCGAGGTCGTGTCAGCGGTACGTGCCAAGCATAACTCATCACGCAACGGTTATGCTGAGATCCGCATGGTGGCAGCTACCAGGCGGGTGTCTAGCTGTACAGAACTCAACTCGCTTGAGCTGTGCTTCTCTGGCTGGCAGCTGAAGCATGACCTCGCGGCTACGCTCTTCGCGCAATACCAACCGATCATCCAACTCGCTGCACCTTCTCTCCGCACCCTCATCCTCAACTTTGCCTTCGGCACCGTGCAAGGATCCAAACCTTCGGCTGAAGAAGCTATTTTCTGGTTCAGCCAGCTACAATGGGAGATACTGGAAGACCTGCTCCTAGCGAAGGAACATCGCGAAACCATGCTCATAATCCTGATCGTGCCATGCGTTCCTGGTTTCGGAGAAGGAGAAAGCAATCTTGACGGGGTGCTGAAGGCATTCTGGAACAAATGTGTACCGCGGCTTATGGACGATGGTAGAGTTCAGGTCAGCATCAGTCCCCGATAGTATCACTAGTAGCTTCCATTCGCCCGGTGTATTGTCGAATAGTGCTAGTAGTGTGACTATATATGCTCTATACATATGATGGCAAAGTGAGCACGTCCGAGTCTGGGAATTGGAGGTGCTCGGCCCGGTCTCCCGATCAGTGGCTGCCATCGTGATGTCGACACCGCGGCCCATGCAACTTGAACAGTTCCAACTTTGAACGTCAACCAGCGCACCGCTAATTGCAACTTGGTCATCATTGAACTTGAACACCAATACCCACTTGTCACCTGCAGTCCAAAGGTACGCTGCTTCCGTCTGCGTATGAGGAAAGCTCAGTCAGATTCAAGTTACAGTGGCGTTAGCCGGATGATGACAGTCGGCCAAGGGCCAGCACATCTGCCGGCTGAACTCTGCGACATCATCATAGATCACTTGCATGGGGACAAACTGTCGCTGTGTAGCTGCGCGTTAGTCTGCAGGGGGTGGCTGAAGACCGCACGCTATCATCTCTTCGATGCTTTGTCGTGTGACCCTGACAAAGGGAGCTCCTCGAACCTGGTCCAATTTCTCTCCAAAACCCCTGACGTTGTTCGTCACATCACCGAGCTCGAACTGTCCAACTACAGAGACATGGATATAAGTCTATTGTCGCGGTTGATAGTTCCCCTCACCCGCCTTCGCATCCTTCGACTCATCAACATGCCACTCGCATCACTCGACTCGGATGCGGGAAGTCCTCTCAACATCGGACTCAATTTGGAGACCCTCGAGATCACGATTCCACGTTTTCAGCCATCCGATGTATACAAGATTTACTCGATCCTTGCATTATGGCCTCGTATAGGAACGTTGGAGATCGAGTGCTCGGGGATTATAGAGCCCGGAGATATTCCCGACTCATGCCATGGGAGTCCACCACAAAGCCTTTCGGTCGAGCACCTCCGTGCCACATGTGTTCCATCCTCTGCACTGCTGCACCTTGTCAATAGCCTCAATCTGGGCTCCTCTCTGTTGGAGCTCGATCTGACGCCAATCATCTGGTCGTGGATCGACGTCTCGTGGATAGGACAGATCGTCCGAGCAGCTCCCAACCTCAGAGAGTTCCGTCTCCTGATTTTCGGACCGGAAGCGCAGCTACCAGAGCAAGGAGGTGCGTGTGTAATAGCTTAATACCTTTCCACTGACTAATAAGCCGGATCATATCACAGAGTATGGGTGGGGACACCTTGGCCTGCACGACGCTCACAACATGGTCAGGATTCGACTTCAGCTCTTGACAGGACGCTCTGTTGCTCATGATGTCCGACTCACCTTGAACGTTGCCATCGCTATTCTCCGCCAACCTCCGCAAGCGCTCAGGGATATTGACCTGTATATCTTGCCCATGATCCCTCTTACAGGCACTTCAGAGGCGCATGTTTCGCTGGATGAACTCGATTGGAGAGCCCTGGACGATTGCCTTTGCGAGAGAGGGTATCCAGAGGCGACACTCACGGTGGACTTCTCGACGATTGCACAGTTCATTTCTCGGGACGCGGGCCTCAGACCAGCGTTCGCGTTCGCGGATACCTTGAGTACACACCTTCCACGCTTGGCTAGCCGTAGAAGACTCAAAGTTGTCGTGGATGCCGATGTGCGTTGAGTTTATGGACTTGAGAGGCCGGGGGCTGGGGGTCACTATGACGACGTCGATAGGGCGTGACCGTAGACTCTAGAGTGATGTTTAAGTTGAGGATGTATGCAGTGCGCTAGTGGTTCGTGTTTGTTACATATAGTGCTGAAACGAGGACTGGGAGACGACGCACGCGTACTAACCTGAACGAACTCGATACTAACCGGACTCGATAATGAGGGCTGTTTGCTCTTGTTTGTATGTTGTGGCGGAGGAAAATGGCATCCGGCGGTTACCACACTCTTGAAACTCTCTATCCTCATTCTGAAACCTAGTCTCCCCTACTAGGCAGACATTGGGCGGCCCTATGACAAGCGGGATAGACGGCCCTACAAGCTGAGAGCCCGAAATCGACATAGTGAGTTGAAGTGGTTCGTGGCAAAGCAAACGGCGGCTGAGTAGCAAGTTCAATGAGACCAGATTATGCAAGTCACACACCTCGACTTCCCGTCGAACTTCAAGATCTGGTACTCGACTAGATATACGCTGACAGAGCAACTCTTGCAAAGTGCACATTGGTCTGCAAGAGGTGGCTCACATCAAAGAACGGCGGGGCGTTTCTCTGTCTTTCATAGTCGACCTCGGTCATTGCCTGCCACATCAGGATATTGCCGCTCCAAGGCCATCAGGATCTGAATCTCGACAGCTTATGGTTTATGGTTTCATTTGTGCATGGTCCTTTGCGCGTCTTGAAACTCGTCAATGGTCGACTTTGCTTCGTCTACCGACGATAACACCATGACCCATCCTGCACTGTGCGTCCCTACGCTGGACGTCGTCGAGATCTAATACTGCTGATTTCCAAAGGTGACCATTCTGCACGCATCGTTAACGTGATCTCTACCAACGCACTGCTGAGGATGCGGGGCTTCCAAGCTCAAGCCTCGTCTCGCACTAGGTGCAACCTCTCTCGAGTCCAGAGTCTTTCCTTCCACTTTTCTTGTTTGCAGATCGGAAGCCCTTCTACTCCTGCTGCTGTCATTGTACCCATTATTCATCACTCGATAATTGCCGAATTTCTTACGCATCTTCTGTCATCCTGGTCCGGGAGAATGCCCAAGAAGTTGACAATATCATCTCTATTTGAAGTTTGCACGAGGCTTGTCACACTCACCATGATCCCTATGCTCTCCCCGCAGCCTCCAATGATCGAAATTCTAGGTCAGAGTCATTTCGCACGATCATCCATTCCATATTGTTTCTCAAATTATATGCCTGCTTAGACAACAGCTGGCGCAGCATTGGCATCTCAAAGTCCACATCGCTCATGGCTCTGCGTCTCACTCTGTTGTCAGCCATCTCTCACACCTACGAGATGCGAGAATGCTTTGCCGCATGCCTTTCTATCATTCATGATTCGCCGCGGCAGATGGAGCGAATCCATCTCGAGTTCATGATGTCGTCCGTCCTACGAGCGCTCGATTGGACAACGCTTGGCGCCAATTCGATCCACTCGAAGGTCAAACTTATCCTCGAGTACCGATCGGAAGATGGGCAATCCCATGCTACTGCGTCGGAGTTTGGGGTATCATGATGGAACTTCTTCCTCTACTTTCGCCTGAATAGCGACTCGAAGTTGCATTCAGGGAACGTCAAGAGGAGATCCGAATGGCCTAGGTGCGTCCGGATCGGACCCTTGTTTTCCCTTTCTTCGCTGACATCTACTTCAAATGTCCCGCGTACTTACAGGCAGAGACAGAGGTTCCTTTTGTTCAACAAGTACATGTATCCTATAGTGGGTTCACCGCATGACCAGTTCGTGCTCCTCCTAATCACTATCTGGAAACCGATGTGCGGCGATCGCTGACCTTGGCGCTTCCCGCATCTCGGGCATCTCGGGCTGAGTCCAGGAGAGACCGATCCGTTCAATCAACATCTGTCATTCGGCGGGCGTTACGCCTAAGGTGGGTACTTACAATCCTCTGCGGTTCTCCGAGTCGGACCGGCCGTCTGTCCGAGCTGCCTTAAAGCTCGGAGTCTCCCTTGACGTGGCCAAGTTGACTTTACCCGCAGTCAGCTACTATATCCATGGTGTACACTGGCATGAGTTCGTACTTAGTCTTGAACCTACAGAGATTGCGGACGATACTGACGTGTGCATCTAGGTTCTACCCATGGTCATAGGAACAAAATCGTGTCACTATTGAACGTGATGCCGTGTCCTTTGACTCTTCCTCCAGAACTCCTCGATTCGGTATTCTGCAATCTCCAACCCGATACCACATCCATCCGATCGTGCACACTCGTATGCCATGCTTGGCTCGTGCTCTCGCGTCCCTATCTGTTTCGCTCAACCACACTGGTCTGTCGCCCAGCAGTGCCCTTGTTCTCGTTCAATGACCTCGACACTTTCCTCTCCGAGAGCCCCGAGATTGTGCGACACATACGTGCGTTCAAGGTACATGGTGCAAACCCTAACCCGATGCACTACGTAGAAGTTGCAGTGGAGGACGTGCACACCGCGTTGTCCCAGCTTCCGAACGTTACTTGCATCGAGTTCGAGCTCGTCCTGTTCTTCCAACGAATACTGGGAAACACCTCCATACCCGTCAACCGACGATGTATTGAGAATGCCGCATTCCGCAGGTGCTTCATCAAAGACGACTTTTCCTTTTACCGACTCTTCGCTCCCATAAAGAGCATTACGGCGCTCGTACTGGATCACGTCCGGTGCATGGAGTCTTCAGTACGCTACTACCCCGGCTTCCCACCCGACTACCTACAGGTCGACGACATTCACATCATCGCTCTCCTCTCCCGGACGACGGGGCCTCTGCAGGGCTTCTTTCGCACATGTAGGACACACTCCCCGCTCCGTCTATTCCTCACGATGACGGAGGATCTCGAGGACGACACCACGCTGGGAACCTTCCTCCCCGCCTGCAAGGATGACGTGACGTCGCTCTCCGCGAACGTCCTCGAGGCGGTGTGCAAGCTCGGGTGGATGGTGGACGGCGTCCCGCCGCGCTGCGAACCGGGTCCACCGCCACGCACCAACATCTCCGGCTGCCTCTCGCTCCGCGAGCTCGTCCTCTATTTCACGACGTCGAGCGCGATGCACGGGCCGCCGGCGACCGGGCTGTATGCGCGGATCTTCAGCGGGAACGCACTCCTCATCTCGCGTTCGCCTCCCTCGCTCAGGCGCATCACGTTCCGTTTCGAGAGGTACGGCCCGTACGTGCGACAGATGGTCGAGGACATGCAGGCGATCGGCAACATGGGGCCAATCTCCCCTTGGAGGAGACTCGATGCCCTGATTGCCCAGCGCTTTCCTCAGCTGGAGGCGGTCGTGTTTGTGGTCGGAGATGAGCAATCTGCGGCGTTGTCGCCGGGACGGGTGCTTCGAGAGGCGTCTGAGTACGATCGGTCTGTCCCCACCTCGGGGAGAGAGGAGGAGTTCGATGGCTGGGTGGCGTTTCTTGTGCGAGCATTCCCTCAGCTGAATGAGAGGGGCTTCTTGCGTTTCAAGATGTCGACCGACTCGATAGGCGCATGTGGTGAATGCTAAACACTCGATATCCTACTAGTCACTGATACTATTGACGTTGAGCGCGGACATCACTGGAAAAAACGCAGGGACCTGTGGAGCTTCGGGTACCAGCACCGGTTCATACAGGTCACAACTTCACCTGTAGAAGCCGTCATGTAGTATGCGGGTATGAGCTTGGCGAACACGATGGCTCCATAATCCATATCTAGATAGGGCGTCAGGGATGACTGATATAAGTGGCGGCCGTGAGTGACCCCTGCCCGCATACACTCAATGACTTGAAGTGGCTGAACGATTGGCAAGAGAGAACAAGTTCTGAGCTACTAGGTCCCCGTTGCCTGTGTGCGAAGTACCACCGAGTCGTCTCCACAGCTGATAGGATGAAGTTGTTACTATCTTACTTCGGACATATACTTAGGGTTGTGTGATAGGCAAGAACACGGACACTCTCGGAAGTGGTATGACTACGCGATATTCTCACTTCGTGTGACAGTCATCACTATAGGCATCCGCATATTACACTCTATATCAATTCCCGGACCAAAGGAGGTCTGAAAGTCGCCCTATGTACACGATGTCGAAGTTTCCATACTACACCCTCTCGAAGCGCAACAATCCTTGTGCATCCAAGCGCGGAAACGCCTTGATCAAGAACGCGACATAATCGTCATAGCCATCATCCCCGCCGCCGCTCTCTTTCTCACCCGAGATCCCCTCCAACGGCCCACCGATTCCAGCTTCAGCCAAGAGGTTCTTCCAATCCTTCGTGTATCCGCCGTCGAACAAGACGCACGTCACCGACTCGAGGTCGGGTAGCCGGCCCAGCAGACTCTCCTCGATGCGCTTGAACCATCCCCGCGTGAGATCGTCCGCGGAATGGGGATCCGGCTCGCCCAGCACTTCAAGTGCACGCATCGTCTCCTTCGTGTGTGGCCCGTACCGCTGGAAGCGCAGTGTCAGGTGTCGAACACCGGGTGGAGTGTGTTGCAGGATGTTGGACCACATCGAGAGGACAGACCAGTACATGATGAAGCAAGTGTCTTTGTCGATGGCGCCTGATGCGGTGAAGAAGAGCACGAGGTGGATGAGAGACGAGCATGGGGCGGTGGAAACCGTGACCTCTGGGATCGTGGCGCCATTCTCTGAGTGACAATATGAGAGTCAGCGGGAGCACGAGACAAACTAGATACGTTGGGAGACATGCCAATGAATGGTGCCTTGGCCGCCGTTGTGAGCGGAAACATGCCTCCAAGGGGATTGAGTGATAGAACTCCGATGCGCGTACCAACGATGTCAATGAATTGCTGGAAGACGGCGGCGTCGGGAAAGCTAGCGATGGCGAGGGTGACAGAGAGATTGGAGGGTGCGAGGTACACTTTCAGAGCGCAGAGCGCATCAGCAGTCGTTGGGCTGGACCCGATACCACAGAGACTGATCGACTTAATATGCGGTTTGGAAGTGGATACTGATGCAGGCTCCGAATGGGGGTGTGAAGAGAGTGTGAGACACTCTAGCGCAAGACGCTCGAGCTGCGGGAGCTTCTGTAGTATGGCGAGTAGATCCTGGACTCCCAAGTCGACGTATGGCTCGTGAACTGGTCCGAATACCTTGAGCGATCGTACATTTGTAGCAGCACTATCCGGCTTGGTATTGAGGAAGTCAAGGAGCTCGTGTAGCGAGGAATCGCTCTTGATGGGGCAGGCGATGTTGCGGAGGAGGTGAGGTTGGGAGAAAGAAGACCATGTATGCGAGACCAAGGTACATGAGCGAATGGTGGGGGTATCATCGACTAGATGATCGAAGATGCAGTGGAGGATCTCTCCCGGGACTCGGACATCATCAAGTATCGCCTTGGATGGGTCCATCGTGTTCTTCCGCAACAATTACAGCTATACAACAACTTAGTGGTTAGATATCGTACAGACCAGCGGAGAGCGTACCAGCGTATTCGCTTGAGAGGTCTCTTTCTGCCGTACAAAACGTAGCATGAGCGATGGAGCAGCTTGCAAACATATGTAGAATGGCGCTGAGGCAGTGCTACCTGCGAAGCTACTGCGTGTTGATGGATCGCTTGGCCGCCAATATCTATCGTAATAGTATGTACGCGTCCATCAAGTGCCTTTTGGATATCGCACATGGTGAATCAACGACACCCATGTCGTAAGTATGTTCGATGAAACACCCCGGACAAGAACACGCGTGCACAGCTGGTCGCATAAGCGGAGCCCCAGAGCCGCAAGATGCAACAGGAGTCCGCAACTTCTCCGTCAGTGAGTACATAGGACAAACTTGGTGACCGTGTTCGAGCGATCAGAGAGGGTATTGTCGAGCATGCCGCTCGAGCATATGTCTGCAGCCCTTCGTAGCCCGCCGCTCAATGCGCGGGTACTCGGATTGAAGACGCCGACACCCTGACCAGCGTACAGCGAACACCGTGACGTCGATTCTCATGGATTGCCAAGGTAATTTTGACAGGGGTATAGACCGATAATGGCTATCCTGTCCGACAAAGTCGATCTGCGCGGAGTTCATGAGGCGCTTCATGAGGCGCTCTGCTTTCGGAGACATGCAAGCGATAGATACGGATGATGTGACGTCCCCCTGGCACAGGTCATATAGGCATTCTAGCTGCAGACACGGGTGGCATCGGTCAACGCCCGGTACACACTCAATGGGCGGGAAGACGATGATGGCACCAAGAGTAGACGGCTGCGTTCATACGTAGAGAGCCGAGGCGTTGTTGATAAGGACGTGTAATTGATTCTCTTTACTGTGGGGTTAGTAACGCACCGGATATCTACCAATGGACTAGGATGCACCCCATGAACTCATGCGCCGCGCTCCGACAAAACACGAGAAATGGCTGTATTGTGGGGCGACACGCAGTATGTTCAACGTCTACGTCAAGGTGTCGAGAGTACGGCGGTGGAAGGAGGGAACAGGAACAGTACTGAACGGCGTTGTGACAAGCCGCAGAGATCGAAAGGGTGGACAAGAACTGATGGCTGGATGAGGGTGACCCTCGATAATTTCAAGCGGAGATAGGACAACGACTCGACTGTCCCCGACCAAGGTGGTCTGGGCTAGGACTGCGTGAGTATACATCGCACTACACGCGCGAAGCGCTGGCCATCACCATCAGCGTACTCGAGATGTGCGAGACGCAGGGATATCACAATATGGCAATCTACTCGGCTGTAAGAAGTCTGAGGCCGAGGGTTGTTTCAACCTCGGAGACACCAGTAATACTGCTCACTTAAGTTGGAACTCCGGACAAGCCAACATGGCTCTACTCATCATCCGTGTCTCCCTCCTTGAAGAACGGTAGATGGGTGACTGACGCTCAGTGTCACATCGAACGTAAGGGCCTCTAGTGAGCATCGCGACTGCAGTAGCAACATCAGACAAAGGCCCATTCTACACCGTGCGATAGGCCGCCTATAAGGGAGTGCAAAGGCAGAAACCGAATGATAGGCAGTCAATAGTCATGTCATAGGTTAACTTCGACAGAATTGCGACCCTATCAGCCGCCTATAGCCTGGTGCAAAATCCGACGGTGCCCGCAGTGTAGTCTGGAATTCGCCGCACTCGTTGCTCCGAGCGATAGCTGATCAGTCACTTCAACAGGCATCCGCAGATTACACTATATGTCAATGCCCGGACCAAAGGAGGTCGTCAAAGTCGCCCTATGTACACGTAATCAAAGTTGCCATCCTACGCTCTCTCGAAGCGCAGCAATTCTTGTGCGTGCAAGCGCGGAAACGCCTTGATCAAGAACGCGACATATTCATGATAGCCATCATCCCCGCCGCTGCTCTCTTTCTCTTTCTCACCAGAGATCCCCTCCAACGGCCCTCCGATTCCAGCTTCAGCCAAGAAGTTCTTCCAATCCTTCGTGTATCCGCGATCGAACAAGACGCACGTCACCGACTCGATTTCCGGCAGCCGGCCCAGCAGACTCTCTTCGATGCGCTTGAACCATTCCGGCGAGAGGTTGACCCAGGAACGGGGATCCGGGGGCTCGCGCAGCGCTTCAAGCGCGCGCATCGTCTCCTTCGTGTGTGGCCCGTACCGCTGGAAGCGCAGCGTCAGGTGTCGGATGCCGGGGGGAGTGTGTTGCACGGCGTTGAACCACATCCAGAGGAGAGACGAGTACATCATGAAGCAAGCGTCGTTGTCGTCCATGGCGCCTGATGCGGTGAAGAAGAGCACGAGATGGACGAGAGACGAGCATGGGGCGGTGGAAATCGTGACCTCTGGCGTCGTGTCCTCTGGGCTGTCATCATCTGAGTGATGATATGAAGGTCAGCGGGAGCACGCGACAAAATAGATACGTTGGAAAACTTGCCATTGTCATCGACTGGCGTCTTGCCATCCGCCGCCATTGTGGGCGGAAGCATGCCTCCAAGGGGATTGAGCGACAGAACTCCGACGCGCGTACCAACGATGTCAATGAATTGCTGGAAGACGGCGACGTCGGGAAAGCTAGCGATGGCGAGGGTGACAGAGAGATTGGAGGGTGCGAGGTACGCTCCCAGAGCGCGGAGCGCATCAGCAGTCGTTGGGCCGGACCCGATACCACAGAGACGGATCGACTTGATTTGCGGTCTGGAAGTGGATGCTGATGCAGGCTCCGAACGAGGGCGTGAGGAGAGCGTGAGACACTCGAGCGCAAGACGCTCGAGATGGGGGAGCTTCTGTACGATTGCGAGTAGATCCTGGACTTCCAATTCGACGTATGGCTCGCGAGCTGGTCCGAATACCTTGAGCGATCGCACACTTGTGGCAGTCCCATCCGGACGGGTATCGAGGAAGTCGAGGAGCTCGTGTAGCGAGGAATCGTTCTCGATGGCGAAGGCGATGTTGCGGAGGAGGTGAGGTTGAGAGGCTGAAGACCATGTATGCGAGACCAAGGTGCATGAGCGAATGGTGGGAGTGTCATCGACCAGATCAAAGATACCATGAAGGATTTCTCCCGGGACTGGGTCATCGTCAAGTATCGCCTTGGATGGATCCATTGTGTGCTTCCGCGACAGTTATAGCTTTCCGACAACTCAGTGTTTATATATCATGCAGAGAGCGGAGAGCGTACCAACGGGTTCGCTTGGGGAAACACCTTCTGCCGTGCGAAACGCAGAGTAAGTAAGTTGTTGGGCCCATGGACTCAGCAGCTTATATGTATATGGCGAACGGTGTTGAGGCGATGCTACTTGCGCAGCACACTGCGTATTGATGATGGTCACTAGGTATAGCCGCCAATCTATCCCTAACAGTGTGTACGTGTCTATCAAGTGCCTTGGTACATATCGCACATGTTGAATGGACCGACACCCATGTCATGTGTTCGAGGAAACACCGCGCCGGACAAAAGCGCTTGCGCGGCACAGAGCCCAGAGCCGCAAGATGAAGATGCACTGCGACAGGGGTCCGCAACTCATCCGTCAGGAAAAGTAAAGCAAGGACAAACTTGGTGACTGTGTGTGAGCGGTCGGAGGGTGAATTTGTCGAGCATCGTCTATGAACGGCCACCGGAGGTTTCCGGCCATGTTCGTAGCTCGGCAAGACGCCGGCATCCTGAGACCAGCGTAAGTACAGTAACATCGTACGGTGAACACGTCAATTCTCACGCGGAGGTGAATTGTGGTGGAGTCAATCACCCTCGCGTTTTGGTTCTTGCGCCGACGCCCTGGGACGTAGACACATGCTGGGGTTGCCAGTATGCCAGTGAGGGGACGCTTGGGTTGGACGCGGACATCAGCGATGAGATGGTACCGATAGTGTACAGGGCAGAATTGTTTTGGGCAATTCTGCCGGCAGATATGGCACGACGACAATTGCCAAAGGCGGCAAAATCTGGCAGGCATTTGGCGCCCGCGCGAGTCCGTACCACAATTTCTGCAGAATTCTTGCTCTCAATTCTCATTGCGAAACTTCCCAAGTGAACTAGAATGACTTTTGCACTGATGAGAGTGAATGCGAGACAGTGTCGACGAATTGGCCTTTGAGCAAGTGGACCCAATCACCCCATCCGGCGTCTACCTCAGACTAGGATGGTCTAAAAACCTTCCAAATCGCCCCGATCCTCTCTTATTGCGTTTTGAAAGCTGTTAAAATCTTGTTTCTATACTTCCATCAGCTCCACGGGTCAGCATATGACGAGAATAGATTGTATGCTCATCGGCGCTTAGGTTGATCTGCCATATTTTGCCCGCTACCTTGGCCGGCAGAATGGCAATTGCCGCTGGCACATGCCAGATGGCAGAATGGCACTGCATTCTGCCTCGCACACTAGTCCGGCCCGTACCGAGCAGAAGAATCGACGAACTCAGAGTCAGACTATGCTGGGCACCCCCACATGTACGCAGCAGCAAGACATACCAGGCCGATAGACATACCAGGCCGATCGCCGACGCGGCGGGGTCGTGTTCCCAGCGATGTGCACCGTACTAACGCCGGATACGGCTTCGTTGGAGGTTATCTGTAGCCTAGGCGGAGGACAATGCGAGCTGGGGAGAATTGACGGCCAAGTTTACGTTGAGCGTTCGAACTTGGAGTTTTCAGTATTCAGATAAGGTATTCCCGGCTACTGTCACATAATGACTACCACGTCATATCACCAGTTCTGGCGGAGTTGACGCTGGTCTATTCTGTTGATCAGTTCTGAGTAGGCGAGGGATGGGCAACTTCATCAGGGCACAAGAGGTGAAGTCGGGAAGGCACAAACCGAGATAGGGCATGGCTACGACATGAAGGTAGTCCTGATTGACACATGACGGCGATGATAATCCCATAACATACATGGATCCCTGGGGCCCAGCGTCACAGCGCTAGCAGGTCAGGTGGCATACCCAGAATGCCGAGAAACAGGAACTACAGTAGAGCAGACTCACAGCAGCGGTCATGTCATGGCATGGACTCTCTGACCGGCCGCCTTTGAAAATCTGAGCAGACCCAGAACGTGAACGCGACTTTAGGGAGGGGACGATGAGGCAGGAGCGCGATGAACGCAGACCGGATGGAGGATGTCGTACGCGCATTGCGTGTACCAACAGCGACGAGTTCCAAGCCTTTACGTCTGTACGCCGCCAATCACACAAGAGCAGTTACTCACAAGCATCTGAGCACTAGCTCGGTTCATGAGCGCAGAATCGTGAATCGCGGACGGCCGAGCCATCGACCGGGGACGTGAACGCTGAACACGCATCTATATGCGATGAGAAGGTGGACGCGGACGTAATAGGAAATAGCAGAAAGTTCGGCACCTACACGAGTAGATCGCCGAAAGCTATCCCACGCCGGGGCACAAGGTTTTGTCAAGCCCATTGCCCGATGCATACCCATCGCGACGCGAGAGGTCCGCGGCCAGAATCTGTTCGTAGCGCACCACCGTGACGCCGCATCGCCGTTCAATGCACAGGTGCTCGGTAAGACGCCGGCATCCAGTGACCAGCGTAACGGTACAGCGAACACGTCGATTCTCATGAATTGCGAGGGTGGTTTTGACGGGGGTATATGTAGGCCCATGATGGTTCTCCCAGCCGACAAAGTTGACCTGCGCGGAGCTCATGAGGCCCTTTTTTGAGGCCCTCTGCTTCTCCAAGGAAGCGATGAAGTTGATAGAGACAGATATGCTCAATGGGCGAGAAGGAGAAGTCTGGTTGGTAGTGACTGAAGACGCGATAGGCATAGTAGGCAAGGTGGCAAGACTAGATGTGTGGGCTGCACCCATACGCAGAGAGTCGAGACGAAGCATGAGAGGTGGCTGAATTGTGGGTGACGTACATCTGCGTCAAGGTATCGAGAGTACGGCGATGGAAGGAGGGAAGAGGGACAGTACTGGGGGGTGAGTCGTTGTGACAAGCCGCGGAGATCGAACTGGAGGGCCCTTTACTTGATCATGAAGGTGACCCAGCGCGGCATGGATAGGTTCGGGCCCGGGCGGGAGATAGGACGACATGACTCTCGGACTGTCCTCGACCAACTGGGCTAGCTGTACACAGGACTGCGTGAGTGGACATCGCACTACGCTTGCCGAAACAGCCAACGTCATCTACGTGCTCATTCTGTGCGAGGTGCAGGGATATCTCAACCAAGGGAGTACCGAGGCTGCCAACTACGACGACGACAACCTCCGCGGGGAAACTTGCAACCACAGCGCTTCCAGATCGCCGGAGACGGGAAGTCTGCGGCTCACGTGGTTTGCCATGTTTCTAGTACTCGGCTCTCCGAACTTTGAGGCCGAGGACACCAGTACTACTCACCAAAGATGGAACTCCGGACAAGCCAACATGGTTCTACTCATTATCCGTTTCTCCTTCCTCGAGAAAACGCTCGCAGAATGCCCGCCTCTGGCAGATGGATGACTGACGCCGCTCAGGCTGTCCCCGTTCAGTGCCACGTCGAACTCGACCTTGAAGGGCCGCTGGTGCGTATCGCGATGGCAGTAGTCTAGCGTTCGAGGCAAATCCAGGCCGTAGTACGCAACGGGTCAGACGACAAGGCAGCTGAACGACGATCGTACTTCCCAGTCCGGAATGTTGAAGTTTGGTACTACTTCGTCAAGGGGGCCCGGTTGACCGTCGCAGAGCAAGAGCAAGAGCAGATGATGCCAGATGGACACCTGACCCGCTGCACATGTACAGTCAAAACACAGCTGACGCAGGCTTTACGTCCCCCCAGCTGCTCAGCAGATCGCCCTAGAGCAGACTCACCGCACTGGTCATCACTGGTATTGGTGTTGGTGGGGGTCTTTGCGCCGACGGCCGGGGGCATGAACACATGTCACAGACTGGGGGATGTCATGATCGGTGCGGAGACACTTGACACTTGGACACTTGAGTTGGACGACGCGGACATCAGAGATGAGATCCCAGTAGTACTAGAACCGAGCAGAAGAATCGGCGAAGTCGGATTCAGACCATGTCGCGCACCCGCATGCCAGTGCGCGCAGCAGCGAGACATTCATACATACTGGGGCGATCGCCGTCGCGGGTTCGCCGGGTTCCTAGCGACGTCTGCACCGCACTCACGCCGGACACGGCCCAGGCGCGGGGACTCGGGATCCTGGCGAACATCGGAAGGCCGGGTTGAGCTTTGAACTTCGGGTATGCAGTTCAATATGAGAAGACGTGCCGAGATTTGGGGATATAGATAGTTGATCAGAATGAGCCGCATTGCGTCATCGCGAAGGAGCAGACTCGACCTCAGGGGAGACATAGGCCAATAACTATGATGTGAGAGTAGGATGTGCGCCCAGTTCGCAGTTTGCGCGCTGAGGGTAACACGCGTGCGGTTGGACTCCGTCTCGAGCTTACGAGTCTGACATCAGCTACGTGGCCGAGTGAAGATAGTCGGCGGGTGGTAAGTAGATGAAGCTGTTCGAAGTTGCGACGAGCCCTGTCACTATGCCCCAAGCGCCAATCGGCGTTCACTCCCAAATTCCAACCAACTCGACTTCCCAGTAAACGAGACTTGGATTAGGTGCGCAGTGCTCACAACAACAAATTTAAAACAGGAGGCCGCACGTTCTAAAATCTTTCTAATCCTTTTCGCGATCCAATTTTCCCTCTTTTTGCCGATCCGTCCGTGCCGCCCTGAGGCCTGAGGCCTGAGCCACCCACCGGTCCAAGCCCGGATCCGCCGAGTCCCCGAGCTCCCCCTTTGCTCATGACGCTGACAGAGCGAGAGCGCGCGGCGCCTCGGGGTCGGTCTCGAGGTCCGCGCGTTCGTACTGGTAGCCGTAGTAGCGCCAGATGAGGTGCACGTCGAGGTCCGCCTGCTCCGCGTCCCGCGTCCCGATCATGCCCTGGAACTGGTACACGCTCTTCGTCTGCCCGTACACACACGCGCGTCAGCTCTACACACACGTTCATCCGAGAGGGAGAGAAGAGCGAAGAGGACTGACCAAACCGAGCGTGACCTTGATCGCGGGCGCACCCGGCGCGTACTTGTCGAGCACCATGTCCTCGGTGCAGCCGCCGCTCTCGCGCTTCACGAGCTTGAGGATGTTCCGCGCGGCGACCTCGCCCTGGAAGAACGCGTTGTGTCCCGCGTTCACGGCCCCGAACGCGTCCGCTGCGTCTCCGATCGCGAAGACGTGCTCCGCCGCGACCCGTGTCCGGGGGTCCTCCGCCGTCTCGGGCTGCAGCTCGTCCTCCCCGTCTGACGCCGTCGGGCTCTCGGGCTCAGGAGATGCGGCTGGAGTCAGCTCGGGCGTAGAGTCGTCCGAGTCCGAGTCCGAGTCCGAGCCCGACTCCGAAGCCGACGCCAGCATCGAGAGCTGAGCAAATTCGATCCAGAGCGGGTCGACGGCCACGGGCTCCGCGATCTGGAGCGTGCGACGGACGCGCGCCATGCCTTTGTCGGGCCCGTCGGCTATAATGGACTCCGGGAACACCTCACTCAGGAGAGCGGTGTTTGGCGTCTGTCCTGTGCACAGAAGCTACCGCAGATGCCCATGAGTATGTGAAACCGAGCGAGGATAGAGGTGAGGTGCTCACGACGAGCTCGGCGGCAATCTCACGCCCGCTCTGTGTGCGAACAACACGTTCGCCGTTCCGCGTCTGCTTGTCTGTGAGCGAGGAGAGGTCGAGGCGGTCCCCGAGAATCGTGCAAACGTTCAAACTCGAGAGGGAAGAGATGACTGCACGACGATTAGATACGTGCAAGGATATGCTAAGACGCCGTGCTCACTCTCTGTATGCATGGCCTCATCGAAGCGGGGAAGCAGGCGGTGGCGTGAGTGCAGCAATGTCACCTTCGTGGCAGGGTGAATCTCTGCAATATCGGTCGCGAGCTCTGGAATGCAAGCGGTTAGCCAAGTGGTCAAAAACCAACCTACTACAACATGATAACATATAGGCCCCGCACCACTCACTACATGTGTATGTGACCTAAACAGCATGATTCCTGAGAGAGTAGCAAGCGCATACATGCAACTCTGTCCCATTGCACGCATGGGGCCGAGCTGCAGACTGTATGCGCACGCAAGGTTGACGTGCGCGCACTGCAACTCTCGAGACTCATCTAGCAATCTCCAAGACTGATCACCATTGACTAGGGCTTACAAAGCAATGGTTATAACCATGTCGCGCGAGTAAGCATAGGGGGGGCATTCGACCCTTCCGGGAACACCCGAACGTGTCATGGCGGTGAGCAATGCACGATAGCAGTAGATGTGCATGGAGAATGTCGCGCGGGGATGATACGAGCAAGATGAACGGCAAAAATGAAGAGATGTTCAAAATCGCGCATATTATCACCAAGAAAGAAGCGCGAAAAGTGGCGCGCGACCGGACAAGCGGCAATGCGGAGATTCTTCACGGAGGGGACAGGACACCCAGGGAAACACGACATCAACAAGGCAGAACAACAATCGAGGACACTCACGAATACCGAGGGCACCCCCGCCAACGACCAGGACACTAGAGGCCTGCTCGACGCGCCTCTGGAACTTCTTGAGCCATGCGATCCCCCCCTGCTTTGTCCCTCGCGCAATGTCCAGCACGTCCGCCTTCTCGACCTCTTCGTCCGCGACGGGGCCCCACAGATTGATCGGGGCAGGAAGATGGCTGCCGAGTGCGTAGACGAGGAAGTCGAAGTGCAGAGTCCTGTCCGACTCTGAGATGCCGTGCTCGGGGAAGGCCTTGTGCAGAGTAAGCGAGTGCCGTGATAGAGACGTGACGGTCGCGTGCAGGAAGATGCTCGTCGACTCCGAGGGAGCGGTAGGGGCTGCTGCGGTCGAGGTGGGGTCCGCGCCAGGGGCAGGCGGGAGATGGAAGACGTTGGTGTAGGGGATGAAGGCCTTGTGCTCGTGCCCGGGGAGCACTGCATAACGGGGAAGGACGTAGAGATGGTTCATGTGGCTGTTCCGGTCGATAAGCACCACTCTCCATCCTCGCGGGAGGCCATGGGCGAGGAGGTGGGCGACGCGGGCACCGCCATAGCTGGCCCCGAGGATGGCGACGGTCTTGTGGGGGTACGCTGCGTCGGGCTGCATTGTACGTATTAAAGCAGTAAGGGTAGGGTACGGCCAGACGCAATCTAGCCAGGAGAAGGAAGGCGAGGGGGGCGTTATAAGGGAAGTCTACCCCACCACGACCATCCTCTCACAGAAACAAGTCCAGAGTCGGTCGGTGGAGATCATCCGAGATCATGCATTGGCCACCCCCATCTTATCAGATACCGCGCGGCGTGTCTCCATCATATCAGATAAGGACCCATCCGATTGGGCCAGCGGATATTGGCGTCTATCTGAGCCGCCCGGCCTCTGTCCCCTTCCGACTCTCGCCCTTCCTCTTCCCAGTCCCATTCGCCCCGCCTAACCCCAGCTCAGGGTCCAACCCTCTTCGTCGTCGTACCACCTCGCGACCCAAGACACTAGTGCAGGGTGCCGCCGCTGCGCCGACGTTCGAGGGCCGCCGCGCCAAGCAACGAGCCCGTCTGCGAGGTGTCAGTCGACATCGAACGAACACGGCCCTGCGGCGTTACTCTCGTGCGTGGAGACCCGTGCGTCCCGGGCGGTTCATTCGAGGAATGGAGATGTCGGCATTTCGGACGACGGTGTAGCCGCCTTCTCAGGACTGACGTTCAGCGTGAGGCGAACCGCGCCACGAAGCCCGCTCTCATTACCTTTTCTCATGAATGCAGGGCTTGTCTTTCGTTGGAGGCGACTTCATATTCCGCCTGGACTTTCTTGACCATGAGAACGACCGATAGAACCCGGAAGATGACTGATTCCCAGCGGTAACACTGGGCGCTGGTGAACAACCTCAAAACGCCAGTTGGATCCTGCGCTCGTCTTCTGAACGCCGTGAACGGACCATCTATCTCGCTGACAGAACACAAACCTCGCAGAACTAGTGAAACTCCTACGCCTCGCAGCCACACGGGGAACTGCTGAACACCCCCAGACGCTAGTGGGATCCGACTCCTAATTCTGAACGGACCTTCACCACGTTACGCTTCAGCTGACAGAAAGCGGCCTATCGTGAACGCCATCGATGATTCGACGTTGGACATGTGTCCAAGATTGCAAAGGTATGCAAGCCTTAAGCTTCACGTTTGGGGGCCCGCATCATACTTGGAACCCGAGTCCCGGCGAGCTCGAGGTCCTCGCATGCGTTGGACTCGAAGGTCCGTAGAGGTACGTGTCCTACGCGGCCCTGTCGGCCCTGCCCCTTGGACGGTATCGATGACTGAAGCCTGCACATGTTTTAGTACACTATAGTACACTTTGTACTGTGCATATGCGTCGAATATGGAACATGGCATCTCACCACATCGATTGTGCTCGGGCTTCTAGCATACAATGAGCATCACGCACGGATGCACAATTTGCACACGCCGTGACGTCAGGCCCAGGAATGTAGGCAGATGGCATCATCCTTCTCTCATCACTGTCCGCCTTCGTCAGTCTTCGATAGGTCGATGGACAGAACATGGAACTGCAGCGGCACAGCATACAGTTCGCGGCGTTTGTGCGAAGCGGCATTGAGCCTGCTATCATGGGACGGCCACAGCTTCCACACCAAGTTCAGACGCTAGGCGACGGCAGAGGCGATCCCCCTTCCTATCGCGACGTTCTTGCGACGCCCGCCCGATGGTTTGAACACCGAAGCCACGTCCCTATACACGCTGCAAACATCAGCTGCTCGTGCCGCGGGTGGCCAGACTCGACCGCTAATCCACTAACCCCCTCTTTGCCCCACACATCGCGATCATCTCCCTCTGCAGACGCGCGGTGAGGGCGCGCAGATCGTTCATTACGCCGACCGTCAGAGCCTCGTGCTACCAGTCGCCCAGAGCCCATTCAGTCGCATTATCAGCTCGCGTTCACGGCGTCTTGACGCTTCGAGTTTCGTTCTCCGATACGGCGTCTCTCTGGCGTCTCTGATGCCTCGATGACGCCATGGCTCCAATTCTAAATCTATCTTTATCCCCGAGTCTCAGTCTAGGCACGTATCCGCGAGCAGAACACACGAAGATTGATCGACCGCTCGGCAGCTCAAACTCTCGCCTCGGGGTGGGTATGCATCGGGAAATGGGCTTAACAAAACCTTACACCACGGCGAGGGATGAGTATCGGCGATCTGCCTGGGATGTGTCCCCTTACTCGTGTAGGTCGGTGCCGAGCTTTCTGCTCTTTCCTATTACGTCCCGGTCCACCTTCTCATCGCGCATAGATGCGTGTTCAGCGTTCACGTCCCCGGTCGCTGGCTCGGCCGCCCACGATTCACGGTTCTGCGCGCATGAACTGAGCCAGTGCTCAGACGCTTGTGAGTAACTGCTCTTGTGTGATTGGCAGCATAAGCGGTACAGACGTAAATGCTTGGAACTCGTCGCTGTTAGGTTCACGCAATGCTCGCCGTTGCAGGCGTACGACATCCTCCATCCGGTCTGCGTTCATCGCGCTCCTGCCTCATCGTCCTCTCCCTAATGTCGCGTTTACATTCTAGGTCAGCCGCCCAAAGGCGGCCGGAGAGGAGATTATATGCGATGACCGTCGCTGTGAGTCTGCTCTGGTGCACGCTTGAGACCGTCTGTAGTTCACGTTTCTCGGCATGCTCATGCTCTGGTTATGCCACCTGACAGGCTGCTGTGACGCTGGGCCCCAGGAATCTATATATTATGGGATCATCATCGCCGTCATGTCTCAATCAAGACAACCTTCGTGTCGTAGCCATGCCCTAACTTGGTTCGTCCTTCACCGACCTCTCCTTTTGCAATTGTGCCCTGATGAAGTTGCCATCCCGCGCTTTCTCCAAACTGATCAATAGCCTAGTGTCACGGCACAAGTAGTGGCAGTGATACCTTACCTTAATACTGAAAACTCTAAGTTCGGACGCTCAACTTGGCGCGTCATGCCCAGCATCGCCGTCCGCCTAGGCTACAGTCAAACTCCAACGAAGCCGTATCCGGCGTTAGCGCGGTGCACGACCCCACCCGCCGCCTCGGCGATCGGCCTGGTATGTCTTGCTGCGGCGGCGCTGCGCATATGCAGGGGTGTACTTATAGTACAGTCTGAGTACGTGGCTGCTTGCTGCTCAGTGCTCGGTATAGCAGCCAGGTATAGCCGCCAATCTATCCTAACAGTATCAGTATGTGCGCGTCAATCAAGTGCCTTTGTACATATCGCACATGTTGGATTGAACGACACCCATGTCATTCGCTCGAGGAAACACCGCGGAGAACGCTCAGGCTTGCGCACAGGTCTCATCATGGGCCCCAGACTCAGCCGCAAGATGCACTGCGACAAGAGTCCGCCAACTCATCCGTCAGTAGAAGTCAAAGTGTTGAGAAGGGAAAAAATTGGCAGCTACCGAGTGTGAGCGGTCGGAGAGGGTGTTGTTGAGCATCGTCCATGGCCATGGCCAGATCCTCGTAACGTCTAGGCGCTCAGCCAGACCTCGGCGTCCTGAGAGCAAGCGTACAGTCAAATCACGTCGATTCTTGATCAGGGGAAGGTGAATTGGTGGCATGAATCCGGACCCTCGAGAAGTTCTTGGTCTTTGGGTCGACGGCCTGGGACGTGGACACATACTGGGGTGACGCTTAGGTTGGACGCGGACAATGGACATCAGAAGTGAGATGGCAGCCCGTGCGCACTTGACTTCCCGGAGCCTGGGGGTCCATCAATACGCAGTGTGCTTCGTAGGTGCCAGGTAGCACTGCCTCAGCGCCATCCGCCATATAAAGCTGCTGAGTGCATGGGCCCGACAGGCTACAGCTTATGCTGCGTTTCGCACGAAGGTGTTTTCTCAAGCGAACTTGAACCCACTGGTACGCTCTCCGCTGTCTGCACGATAAATAAACCCTGAGTTGTCGTACAGCTATAACTGTCGCGGAAGAACACAATGGTCCCATCCAAGGCGATACTTGATGATGTCCGAGTCCCGGGAGATATCCTTCATGGTATCTTTGATCTGGTCGATGACACTCCCACCATTCGCGCATGCACCTTGGTCTCGCATACATGGTCTTCTTTCTCCCAGCCTCACCTCCTCCGCAACATCGTCTGCCCTATCAGGAGCAATTCCTCGTTACACGAGCTCCTCGACTTCCTCGATACCCGTCCGGATGTGACTGCCACAAGTGTGCGATCGCTCAAGGTATCCGGACCAGCTCGCGAGCCATACGTCGAATTGGAAGTCCAGGATCTACTCGCCATACTCGAGAAGCTCCCGCAGCTCGAGCGTCTTGCGCTGGAGTGTCTCACGCTCTCCTCCTCACGCCCCCATTTGGAACCTGCATCAGCATCCACTTCCAGACCGCAAATCAAGTCGATCAGTCTCTGTGGTATCGGGTCCGGCCCAACGACTGCTGATGCGCTCTGCGCTCTGAAAGCGTACCTCGCACCCTCCAATCTCTCTGTCACCCTCGCCATCGCTAGCTTTCCCGACGTCGCCGTCTTCCAGCAATTCATTGACATCGTTGGTACGCGCGTCGGAGTTCTGTCGCTCAATCCCCTTGGAGGCATGCTTCCGCCCACAATGGCCGCGGATGGCAAGACGCCAGTCGATGGCAATGGCAGGTCTTCCAACGTATCTATTTTGTCGGGTGCTCCCGCTGACCTCCATATCATCACTCAGATGATGACAGCCCAGAGGGCACGACGCCAGAGGTCACGATTTCCACCGCCCCATGCTCGTCTCTCGTCCATCTCGTGCTCTTCTTCACCGCCTCAGGCGCTGCTATGGACGACAACGACGCTTGCTTCATCATGTACTGGTCTCTCCTCTGGATGTGGTTCAACGCCGTGCAACACACTCCACCCAGCATCCGACACCTGACACTGCGCTTCCAGCGGTACGGGCCACACACGAAGGAGACGATTCGCGCACTTGAAGCGCTGCGCGAGCCTCCGAATCCCCGTTCCTGGGTCAACCTCTCGCCGGAGTGGTTCAAAGGCATCGAAGAGTGTGTGCTGAGTCGGCTACCCGACCTCGAGTCGGTGACGTGCGTCTTGTTCGATGGCGGATACACGAAGGATTGGAAGAACTTCTTGGCTGAAGCTGGAATCGGAGGGCCGTTGGAGGGGATCTCTGGTGAGAAAGAGAAAGAGAGCAGCGGCGGGGATGATGGCTATGACGATTATGTCGTGTTCTTGATGAAGGCGTTTCCGCGCTTGCATGCTCAAGGATTGCTGCGCTTCGAAAGAGCGTAGGATGGCAACTTCGATTTCGTGTACGTAGGGCGACAGGTTTGAGGACCTCCTTCGGTCTCGGGCATTGATCTAGATTGTGATAGTAATATGCGGACGCCTATTGCAGTGATTGTCACACGAAGTCGGAATCTCGCCTACCATGGTACTCATACATACCAGTTCCGAGAAAGTCCGTGCTGTTGACTGTCACTCCACCGTGACCCTATGGCCGAAGCATGATATATATGTGAGATGCTATAGTTCAAGTAACAATAGCTCGCTCATCACTTCCTCCTATCAGCTGTGGAGGCTCGTCAATTTCGAGAGTGTTGAGAGACGACATGATACTTACACAGGTAAATGCTCCGTCGCTCAGTCCAACCCGTTTGGTTTCATACAAATGCCTGCGGCTGTGACAAAACTGTCATCCTGTTGCGGGGGTACATCAAGAATAGTAAGTCCATTATCTCGTCCTGCAGAAGGTAAGGCGCGTCAAATCCCACCTCATCAGAGATCCGACCATATGCTTACCTGACGGACCCGAGGGCATTGTCTGTGCGAACATTGTACGACGTCAGCGCATGGTTGGAGCGCGATTCGGGTGGCGTCTTCGAGAGCCTTAAGGCCCTCAGGAGATCGCGAAGGAGTGATATACGTCTTCAGTTCGACGTAGAGAGACTTGAGCTGTTTGCTGGACTTGTCCCCGGCTCGCGCAAGCAAGGCGTCGCGCAAGGTGGATACATCACCACCGTCGACTTCTAGAGCGTTGAGGGACAGTTCTTCGAGGTCTGGGCATATAGGTGTGTCATCGTCTTCAACTTCGGCTGATAGGGCGTCCCAGAGGCCGCCGAGCATGTCCATGGACGGACGAGTATCAAGGAAGACAGCCAGCTTCTTCAGCTGCGACACTTGCTCCAGTGCTGTACACCAATCCTCGAAACCCGGGTGGCGGAGGTTGCGGATCCCGTCGATACATAGCTCGACGACGGGCGACTGGCCAAGGAAGGACGCCACCCCGAACAACAGGTCGTGGGAGATAGGGAGAGTTGTGAGACTCTTCACTCCGATTGAGAACGTGCTCTCTCCGGAATGGGCAACGGCGTATATTGAGCTCCCGGACTGAGTGATTCGCGCGCGTACGAGATGATCGAGGATGGGAAGGCGCGACCGGTCTGGTGGCAAGCAGGACTCGAATGACTCGTCGACGAGGTTACTGTACCAAACCTCGCCTACGTCGTTCGGGGAGATCAGCTTGACTACTGTGACGTTGGTCGACACTGGCACCGAGAACGCGCTGAGGAGGCGCGCAGTGTAGACATCCAAATCCTCGACGACGAGTTGCCGTAGTTTTGGCGTAAACTCGACAACCGGTAGAGGATTGATGGTTGTCAGATCGGCCAGCACATGGAAGTCGGGGTCGAAAGGTCGGAACCTGGCAAGCGTGAGGGATTCTAGACTGGAGCATTGCTGGAGAACCCACATGAGATCGTGGATGTGGCAGCCCGGTGACGTGCTATCGCGTAGCTCCAGTCGACTCAATGAAGGTTGAATGCTCGAGCCACAGTCAAGTGGACCCTGGAGACCTACTCCTCGCAGCGAGAGCTCCAGAAGCTGCGGGAGGCGTTCAACCTTGCTCTTGAGCAAGAACAGCTCGCGCCCTTGATGTTCCGACTGTGGGTCGAACCATACACGGAGCCGGCGCAAGGTTGGAAACGTTTTGTGAACGAGTCTAGAGACGGCTCGGGCTTCGTCGCGAACAGTATCTCGAATGAGGAGAGTGGATATGCGAGGCAAGTGTGTGTCCAGCGCGTCCGTAAACAAGTCGACGTCCTTGAGGTTGTCCAAGATAACTTCGATAGGTTGGTTCCCGGATCGCGAGAGAATCGTTTTGAGGTCCTCGACAGAAGCGTCTGACACGGCGTGTATGATACACCACAGCATCGGCGTCGCGGTTACGACAGCTCGCCAGTGATGACAGACTGCAAGCATGGGGTACCACGGGGTATTGCGTGCGATAGGACTCGGAACCCGATGGTGCGTGGTGTATCCATATGTCGGGGATCCCTGATGGACAAGGCAAAACACCTTGACCATTATCTCTACCGGTAGACGGTTGAAGGGTCTACCAGCATTTATGAAACGGGCCGTCTCGAGAATACGCTGTTCAAGATCGTACTTGTGTTGGATCATGTCGGTCAGGGCTTTCTCGGCGGCTATCGGATTGAGTCCATGGTAGGTGGAGGGGGAACCACCGCAAGCAGCGAGACGGTACGTGTGTACGCCGGACATTACTAGGAACAACATTCGTCATGGTCAGTAAGTAGTACAGGACGCAACGGAGGCTTGCGAAGTTTCCACCGTTGTCAGGCCGACTAGCGTAGTTCAGGCCGAGTCTCCGAGTACTTACTCATGCAAAATAGCTTGTGCCTATCGGATGCTGGTCAGCAAAAGCCAACTTATGGTAGTAAATAACCTCACTCTACAACTGTTCAGGCTCTATGGACGTAAGTATAGTCAAGACTCGAGCGCTTGAGTTGCATGCGACGTTAGGCACACACCCGTGGGAGAGTTGTACCACGCGCCCTACTCTTCGTCTACGTAAGCAATCAATTTCGGACTTTCCCGTCCGAGACTCGCGCTCCTCCTCCACGTACTACTAGCAGGTACTAGCCTTGCAGTATCCCTTCGCACAGAACGAGTATGTCGGTTATGTTGGAGGCTTTTGATGCGTGTAACTCTCACTCACGCAGCACTGTTCACCGATAGCTAGGAGGACTCACTACGAGGCCAGCCGAGTCGTGTCGAGACATCTCCCGCCCGAACGTCCACCTTCATGATTTTAAGCCCACCATCGGTGCATGTAGCCTCACTTGACATGCCTTGCGCTTTCTCGAATTTACCTCTTTTGTACATGGACTTGTCAATTGAGCACTCTGTTCCAGAATTCATCGGCTACTTGTCAACGTCGAGATTGCATCGCAAGTTCGTTCAGTTGTAGTGGATGATGATACTCTTGCGATTGTACTCCTTGTGGGCCAGCATTCCACATCCAGGATCTACAGACGATACTTCTTCATCTTCCCATGGTCACAACCATCGATATCTCCGCGTATTATCACAACGACTCATCCGGGCTTCCGGTAGTGTCCCCATTCCCTTCATGCACCGCACTCTCGATATCTTGACGTTGCACGATTGCATGTTCGAGGACTATCACGCATACCGCTCCCTCTTCGCATTTTTAGCCACGTGAAAACGTTGAACGCATGTGAATATGTGTCAGTTGCTTCAACCAGCACTGACACTCCGGTCATCCCTGATAATTTATCTCTATCCGTGCGTATCGACGCAGTTAACGTGTGTGGCCTGACTACGCTTGATGCACTGTCCATCATCTTCCACCACGACCGGATTCGTTCTGGTCCACTGAACATGCACTGGACGATGACCGATGCCCCACACGTCCAACAGTCCGAAGACCACAATAAATCGTGCCAGGAGTGAACAAGGTCGAAGGTCGCATGATGGGCGCGTTTCAATCTCTTACCACTGCCACCACCGTCTGGGACCTGAGTTGCGACGGTACTTCTTCAATCCCTGCATACGTCTCGATTATCTCATAGCTGACGCATGGTACAGAGATTTTGCCGCCTATCAATGGACCATCACATGGCGAACAATCAGACCCACCGAGCCACTCAGCAGGGTTCCTCCGATCCAGTCCTCCTCAATACCCTCCCGGACTGCATACTCCTCGAGGTATTCCATCACGCACAGAATTTTCTCATACTAGTACGTGTTTGTCGACGTTGGTGCGAGATTGTTCGAGGCGCTCCTCTCCTCTGGCGCACGATCAATATCCACAACAGACTTCACGTCAACCGAGTCGGAATGCACCTTCGATACTCAAAGACTACTCCCATTGACCTTTATATCTATGAACCTATGGTCGACCGGTATCACTCGCTCGCCCTGCTACACCCTCATATGAATCACATCCGCAAGTTGCACCTGCTGGCAGTCAAGTTGAATCCGGACGACGAGTCCGTGCGCGCGCTGCTATCCCAAGACATGCCGATACTCGAGGAACTGGCACTCAGCTTTGATTTCCTCCGGATGCCTTACGAATATCTTCCCATTTTCGATCTTATCCACCGCGGTGACAGCCTGGTTTTCTCCTGGAAACCACGTGTCGACCAATTCCCCAAGGTCCGACGTTTCTCTCTAGGGCGTGCGGTTTCTATCGTTGGTTCGTTCCCGGTCTTCCCCACCATCAGACGGCTCGACCTTCATGACTTCATCCCGGCACCGTTCGACATCGTCTCATTTGTCGAATTCCTGTGGAAGCTTCCGCACCTCGAAGAGTTGTCTGTGCACAAGTATCGCCCGAAGCTCGTGCCAATTGCCACACCCTTGTCTCTCCCAGCGACTCTACGCAAGCTTTCTATCCAAGACAACGCGCACTATGCGAAGCCGTTCCTTGCGTCAATATTCATCCCCCTGCACGTTAATCTCGATCTCACTCGCTCCTTGGATGAAGAATATATGTACGAAGACGATATGGATGAAGAAGACGAAGAAGAAGAAGACGAGGAAGACGGGTTCGACGAGTTCGACAATGAGCAAGATGAATCTGACGAGGAATACGAGGATGGCGAAGATGACTACGAGGGCGAGAATGATGAGGTCGGCGGACTTAACAGGTCCAGTTCGAAGGCCGACTCAGATGTCAACGACAAGGAACTGGAATTCGACATCACCGTCGCCACTAGCAGAGGCTTTACCGTGACCAAGCTTCTCCCCGACGACCGCCGTTGCCTTCCAGTCCTCGAGCATGTCAACACGATAACACTCCGGGTCGATACCGAGTGGATCTATGTTCTTGAGGGGCTCACTTCGACGGGGACGGTTGCGAAAGTCTCCGGTATGCTGTACGAGCACATGATACCTGATCAGTGCGAGAGGCTGCATGTCTTGGACGACCTCGTCACTGTCTTCTTTGGAGCACCCGTGGTGGAAATTCGCATCGAGCAGCATGACAGGTCTCCGATCGAGAAACGACATTGGATCCGGGCTCTTCGTGCTTTCCCCGCTTTGCAGTGTCTCTCTTTGGAGCACACCAGTATTGGCTACATGTCGGACGCTCGTCGTACCCTTTTGGAGGTTTTGCGCATGCGTACGCGAAAACAAGGTTCTGGGTCCGCACCGTTTGCGATGTGGCCTCAGCTCAGATCGCTCACGCTTCCGTCCGACTTTCACAGCAGCGACGAGGCGAGATTTTTGGATGAGCTCGTGAATTGCTTGCAACTCCGGGAGGCTGGTGGGAGCCGCTTGCACGACTTGCGTATATTGTTGAGGTTCAGGAGATTTGCCAATTTTGACGGTGACTCTGCGGATAATGAAAGGTGCAGGCAATTGTATGTGGGGAAGTTGAGTAAACTAGTTGACAATTTGCGCTTCGGCTTCGCGAATGACTTTCGCAGCCTTTGATAAGCTTTCCGAGCCGCTACCAGGGCATGGATCTACGGCACATACATATTGCCTGGACCACGGGTTCGACTGTACATGTACGATCGTTCAGCCTAGGTACTACTTGCAGATCAGCTCACCATACGCCTAGTTTGCAGTCCTAGTACTTAGACCTACTTAGCCATACTCCAGAAACTCTACTCTCACAGCTAGAACGTCTTGCGCTGGAATGTCTGTTCTCGTCGCGCCCTCATTTGGAGCTTGCATCAACATCCCAGTACCTCCAGACGCAAGTCAAGTTGATCGGTCTCCGTGGTAGCATATCAGGCCCAACGACTGCTGATGTGTTCCGCGCTCTGAACCGTACCTCACACCCTTTCTCTCTCTCAACCTTGCCATCGCTAACCTTGCCTTTCATTGCTACCGTTCTAGATACGTGAGGCAGAGGTCTGTCACTCAATCATCTCCGAATTCTGTCCACATCCATTGAGTCGTCACCAACCTGTTAAATCATGAATTGCCCAGCCACAAATCGACGCAGCACACTCGCTAGAAGTGTTCGACACTGTGGCATGCGCATCCAGTGAGTGAGTTCCAGCTTCCTCTTCGTACGATCATCCATGACTCACATCGTGTGCAATGAAACATTTGTCAGCAGGCGTGAGCAGCCTGACTTCCTCCCTCGGCACACAACAACTGATCCTGTGGAGACTGAGGCTGTGGGCGTGATTGGGACATGGCGCTGAGAGCACTCTCCGAGTCGGAGCGGTCTGCCGAACGGTCCGAGCTAATCGACGAGGTTGAGCGGATGTCGCCTTGTTGGGGAGAATGCTCGTCTTCAGAGCCCTGGCGCGGTGCGGCAGATCCGCACATCGTGGTTACAGAACTCGCCGATGACCCCAGTAGATGGAACCCGCAATTGACAACCCTATTTCCAGAGTCATCATAGTGCCCACTGGCCTCCCGTCTTCCAATGGCACTTGAATGTGCGAATGGGGACGTCTCCCCTATGATTGGCGGCAGCCCCGGCGGCTGTACCACTGGAGTATTCCTATATTCACCCCGTCGCGCTGCATCCCACCATTCTATCTCTTCCTTGCGAAGAGTTCCGGGGAAAAAAATGGGCAAAAGGGCGAGCCCCACTCCCGGCACCTTCTGTTCCGCAGTTTGCAACGCTATCATCACCTTCCCATTCCACACGACATTCTCAGGCTTCTTCTCGAGGTGGAAGCCAAGCGCGTCAGGCTCTCGCCGAGCACCAGCTGCAACGACGTTTTGTACCATCCCGAGCGCGCCAATACCGAAGACATACCATGCGTCTCCGTCAAGACCCTCTACCGTGAGGAGGAGGAGGATCCAGAGGAGGGAGAGGAAGACGGTCGCGACAAGCGTGAAGTGGCAGTGTTCGTTCTTCGCGCCAGCCAGATCCTCGAATCGCAGGCCGCGCGTTGCTGTGAAGACCATCGCAACCGGAGCCCCATTGCCTCTTGTGAGACAGGTGACTTCAGGCTTATCCACGAAGCGGGCTGCGTACTTCTCCCGGCGCCACTGCGGAAGAGCGCTGCCGAGGAGCGCGAGGATGGTGCCGATGAGAGTGACGAAGAAGACGACCCAGTTGGCGTGGTGGAAGAAAGGGATGATCGATATGATGAGCTGTAGGAGGATGACACTCACGCCCGCCCAATACACCCAGTCCTTCGCGGGCAATCCCGTCCCTCCTTTGACATCGTAGAATGCGATGGTGAGTCCTCGTCCCTGGGAGTGGTGCGGGACAACTGAGTCCGTGCCCTGGTGGGTCTGCGCACTAGTATGCTCGTGTTCGAGCCGATGTTCTTCGTCGCGCAGCAGACGACCCAGCACCCACGACTTATTCGTGCGCATGTACCCGCTCCCAGCGTGTACGAGGATGGAGGGACAGTCGGACGGAGGCATCAGACGCCCTTCTCCGATGGTTGACGCTAGCATGGAAATGGAGTACGCGACCCACCCGAACGAAAATGCGACGGGTGCGAACGGCCCTGGCCCGGAGCCTGCGAGCTGCGCAACTGCGCGCTGCACGATGTCGCCGCCGACGATCATGAGGATTGACAGGATGTCGCTCGGGTTCCTCCACTGTTCGCGCATGGCGGCGAGGAAATGTGCTGTGGACGAGTTCGCCTCGAGGAAGTCTGCTGAGGGCGGAGGCGTAGTTCCAAGGATAGGAGGCATCGTGCATAGTACGCATCGGCTGTAGAGGGTCTGAGCATGTTTAAATCTCACAGCACGAACCACCATAAGGCAATCCCGCTGCGGGCAGTGCACACGTTTTGAGGGCCGTATTAAGGTTCTGTCACTTACACATACTGACCCTGTGAGCGCTAGTATGGTGGGAACACAGTTACAGTCAAAAGAGTGTGATGTATCAGCATCAAAGCGGATTCCAAGTATGTAGGGCATAGTGGTGTGAACCTAAAGCTGTACCATGAAGGACATAATGCTCGCGAAGTAGTAGAAGCACGTCACGTCAGTTCCATAAATCGAGGCAGTCGACCGGAGACTTACAGAAAGGTCGTGGGGGTATTGTTTGTATGGGGAATGTATCATGTCTGCGCATGATCGAAGGCGAGAGTGCGCCGCTTTCTCGACCGCCTCTAACTTACTCAGGGACTCCTGTGGTGGGCTGAGATATTTCCTCTCTCTACCCAGTTCGAGATATAACGATTCTATTTGCTTAGCAGACTGATTGGGTCTCGCAATTAGGGCGTTGCGTAAAGCATTCAGGGTCGTCGTTCTCCGATGGTGGTACGTTGAGACGGAGTTCCTCGAGATTCGGGCACAGCGGTGGTTTAGCCGCGTCGTGCGTTGAGTAAGCCGTCAAAACTTCTTATGTTAGAAGGAGGAGTGTCGACGAAGACGATGAGCTTTTTCCGCCGCAGGAATGTGTGTAGTGTGGACTCCCAATCGTGGTTGTCGTTGGCAACGTTGTTCAATTCGTCGAGACAAAGCTCGGCAAGGGGGTATTCACCTAGGAAGTGCACTACACCATGCAGTAGGTCGTGCGGTATCCCAGTAACATATGGTCGGTCCTTCACTCCGATTTAAAACGTGGTCTGCTCAGCGCGGGCGATGGCATAGACTGAAGAACCAGACTGTTGGACAAGCGCCCGGTCGACTTGCTGAAGAATGGGAAACCGCGACCAGTCCGTGCTGTATACGCGTCAAGGTCCTCCACGACTAGTCGCTGGAGCTTCGGGGTGAGCTCGACTATTGGCAGCTCGTCGGGGGTTGCTGGGTCAGTGAGGACATCGAATTCTCCATACCATGGCCGGAATCTGACCCAAGTGAGGTCCTCGAGGTTAGGGCACGTCTGGAGTAGGAACATGAATTCGGCGAAGTCCCAGTCCGGAGAAATGCTATCGCGCAGCTCCAGTCGTGTCAAAAAAAAGTGGCAAGTCGGTATTACAGGGTGGGGGTCTACCGAGTCCAACTCCCCGCAACGAGAGCTCTGAGAGTCGCAGAAGGCGGTCGGGCTTGAGCCCAACCATAAACACCTCGGATTCGTATCCGTCTTCCTCGTCCTCTGGATCGAGCCAGATCTGCAGCTGCCTCGTCACGGTTGGTGTCCCGTATATGCAGGATGGCGACACAAGAGGGGTGGGGAATGAGCGCACCTATGAACAGCTTGATCTCGTATTTTCCTCCAAGATGACGTCGATCGATCGCTTGCCAGACCGCGAGATGAACTCTCAACATGTGGTCTGAGGAGTAGCGTGCACAAGTCACCACAGCATCGGTGTCCCGAGCATGACGATACACCAATGATGACACACTGCGAGCATGGCGTACCACGGTGGGTCGTATTCGATAGACCCGCTGCGGTGGTCAACGGTGTAGTTGTATTCCGGAGGCCCGTCATGGACGAGACAGAAGGCATGAGAAGCAGCTCGAATGGTAACCGATTGATGGGTCGACTTTTTCTCTTTAACGTTTCGCCCAGATACCTGTCAGAAGAGGCGAGCGACTCGAGCCCCTAGTTTGCATTACTACCATGCTCGGCCACCAGCCGCGCGTGCTGTAGTACCGCGTCTTGGGGTGCCACTCGAGGCTGATGTTCGCAAATTTCACCGCAGTCCAGGTTCTCCGAGGCGGAGAGATGTGGCTAACTTGACTCTGTCTCCCTACAGGATCGGTCAGTACCATACAAAATCCTGCATGAGCACAAACCACGCATACCGTATCGCTGCAAGTGGTGGTTTGGTTAAGAGCAGGATGTGAGTGACAAAATTGTGGGGAAGTGGCGCTCGGCGCTTAGGTGGCCGCAGCCGCGGAATTGCGGTCCTTGTCAATGTCTTCACTTCCACCATCGCGCAAAGCCCTAGTGCACAAACTATGCGGCGCGGTTGGAGGATTACTGTGCTGGCCGAAGCATCCTCACTTGTTACAGATAATCGTGCCGGTGAGTCGAGACGGGGGCCAACTCCTATTCTTCTAGTATCACATCCACGTAATCCCAACGCTGTACATTCGCGGACGCATGAGTCACTCTATCTTCGAGGAAGACAGTATATCAGACAGAAGTTCAAGCGTATTAGGCACGAGCGAGGTTTCTGTTACAAATTATAGACCTCTTGGCGGACTACAAGTCCATCCCTTCATGGCAATTGCGTCTGATAGGTGCAACCTCGTCGGAAGATTGAACCATCGACATCCTGCTTCAAGAGCTCACCCACCAGCTTTCGGATGGCACAAACTTACATAGACCTTCTAATCACGGATACATGGCCCTTTGCAGTTTTGCGGTATCTAATACAAAGTTGAATACTTACAGGGGTGTCTGCATGAACGTACACAGGTCATGAATGTCCTTCATCCCAAATCGTGAAGCAATGCACAGGTATGAGCTCGGGCATCGGCAAGTCACCTCGACAATACCGACTCTGGCTCAGAGGCAACCGTGGAGTACGTATCTTGTCGTCCCCTTGGAAGAAACGCAAGACTACTTGGACCTCGTGGCGAGGGTAGATCCTGGACAAATGTCACGGCTGTATCGTTCCTCTGATGTCTCCTCGCGCGAGCCTCCTGCACAGTGGCAGTCGCCGGTTCCTTCTCCTCGAGCTTTGGCTCGCCACGCTTCAAACGTGCCCTCTTCGCCGCCTCGAATTCGCTCCGTTCTTTCTTCTTCCTATCCCAATACTCCTGCTCCTCCGGCCATAGGTCTCCAGGAAAGAACAGCGGGAGCAGCGCAAGACCAACACCCGACTCGCGCTCCTCCGCCTTCATCAGGGTCTGCATGACCTTGTCCTTCTTGATCACATCATCCTTCGTGCCCTCCATAAAATGGAATCCCAGCGCATCCGCGCTCCGCGTCGCGCCCGCCGCAATCACATTCTGCACCATGCCCAGGCTGCCAATCGCAAGCAAGTACCACGCGTCGCCCTCGAGCCCCTCCACAGTGAGCAGCAGCACGATCCAGAGCAGGAAGAGCGTCCCAGTGATGACAGAGGTCGTGATGCGGCGCTTGTTGCGCCCGCCCGCGAGGTCCTCGAGCCGGATGCCCGTCCGGTCGCTGATGACGACCATCGCGTACGTGCTGCCGTTCCCGCGCGAGAGCACGACGACCTCGCGGCCCTTGGTCCTGTCCACCTCGCGCGCGGCGTACTTCTCGTCGCGCCACTGCCCGAGCCCGCTCCCGACTTGCGCGAGGAGCGTGCCGCCCACGGTGACGATCAGGACGATCCAGTCGCCGTGCAGCACCCCGGGTATGATGCCGATGAGGAGCTGCGCGACGATGACCACCACGCCAGACCAGTACACCCAGTCGCGCGAGGGCACGCCCGCACGCCTGTGCGGCTCGGAAGCGGTGTTGTAGAAGGCGATGGTGAGGGAGCCGCCTTTGAACTTGCGCGCCTCGTGGTCGCGCAGGAGCCGGCCGAGGACCCAAGACGCGTTCTCGCGCGTGTACCCCGTCTTTGCGTTAACGACGTAGGACGGGGTGTCGGGCTGCGGCAGGAGGCGCCCGTCACCGACGGCGGAGGTGAGGGCGGAGACGGAGTAGGCGAGCCAGCCGAAGGAGAACGCGACGGGGCAGAATGGTCCTGGCCCTGAGCCCGCGAGCTGGGCGACCGCGCGCTGGACGATGTCGCCGCCGATGAGCATGAGGATGTTGAGTGTGTCGTCCGGGCTCGCCCATGATGATGCCTGGGCCGAAAAGGTCGGTCCGGTGTCTAGTGGGCCGCGCGCGACGTGCTGTACGGTGGTCACCAACCGTCTTAGTATGTGTGGTGGCATGAGGGGGAAAGAGAAAGGGAAAACCGCTCGAGAGTCGCATCTTTGAAATACTTATCCCAAGGATATTCGTTCGAGACGCGCGTGCATGGTCTAAGTTCCTTTCCCGCGCCGACACCTGCAACAACCGACTACATTCAACGTCAGTTTCTCCATCGTGTCCTAGAATACTGATTACACGGACGCTGTATCTCGACAGGTCTCCAATCAGTATGCCATGCCACGTAGCCGAGCGATCTATCTCCGATATGAAACGGGCAGGTATATAAGCGCGGAGACAACCAACTACATGCAGTCTGGCAGGTGTCGCACAGCCAGAGTTCCATGTTGAACAGGTTTTTATTCAGTTCCTGGATGCACAGGGATATACGAGGATTACATAGACAAGGATGCAGTAACACAGCAGACAGCGGGAGAGATACAAGGAAACGTCCTAACCGCCGGGGCGCGAAAAAAGGTCCGTGAACGTTCCAGGAACGTTCGGAGGTCCGAGTCGAGTGCGTGATCGATCGTTTGAGGACAATTCGTGGTGGTCCAGCGACGCCGATCACATTTGGTCAATGCCCTCGGCACACAACCCACAACCAATGCACTCCAGGCACGCTGTCGAGGTAGAGGGTTAGTATCTGACAGGTCTCACGCAGGATTTGAACACACCGAGACCACCACAGCAAGCGCAGAGGTAGCACGGGCAGCACAGTGGGTTCTGGAAGGCACCTGAAAAAAAGATATATGATGAAAATTTGTGATCCTAGCAGGTGAACGGACATACCGCGGCAGCACCAGGCGCTCAGACAGATGGCTGCGACCACGACGAGAACGAGACCGACGAACACGATGATCAGATAGTCTGCAAAGGACGTGAGTGCGTTTCCCAGGCAAAGTGAATTATATACGCACACTTCCGGTCAACGAAGGCATTGCCATTTCCACTGCTCGCGCTGCCGTCCGATTGTCTCTTCACGAATGCGCCCATGGCCGCCCATGCGCTACCGGTGCCCTCTTCCGTAAAGCCCAGCGAGCCCAGCCATGACCCATTGTTGTACGCCGCGTCCCATAGACACGACACGAGCAGCAGCAAGAGCAGGGAGAAGAAGGTGAGAAGGACGGCAGTCGCTATGCGACGAGAGCGCGTTCGCCGGTTGCATTGGCACCGTTTCCCCATGGATTCATGGTCGTGATCAAGTTGTTGGTGCTGGTGTGAGTGTCCCTTCTCGTTGCTCGACTCCCATGCTGCCACCACAGGGGTGTTGATGGCATAGGGTTGGGACGTCACTGGCATCATTCTGGGGCTGGGGTTGAGATGGTGAGTTTTTGAGTTACACAGCAGAACAGGGAAGGATATAAAGGAAGCAGAAGGGCACATAGCATTGCGCAGCCCACTCGGCTACAGCTGCGACAGTCGGGTGGCCTAGAAGCCCCGGTAAGTAGTTCTGGCGATTCTGAAGCCGGCCGAAAAACAGCCCTCGTATTGTAAGTCGTGTGCAGCGTGATACTGCTCAGACACAACTGAGATAGGCTCTTACAGTGGAAGGAGGCAGGTGGTAAGCCGTCCGAACTGCAGGACCCGAACTTGTACGGATGGGAAGGTACCCTAAGGTGAATCGTGATATTAGGGTCAGCACAGGGCCCGTGCAATGGCTCTGCTGAAGGAAGTTACCATTCGGAGAGAGACCTAGGCGCGCTCATGGAATGCGAAGGTCGGATGGTCTGAAGCTGCGGCATGTATGAACACCGACAGACACCAGGCCACAGCATGGCTTAAGAAAACCAGTCATCGCCATGCTGCGGGCGGTACGACCTAAACTCCCATGAGCTCTCAAAAAGTCTTGGCACACTCCACTACTGGATGCGGTTACGTCGTCCTAATGCCTGCAGGAGGACGGCGTACAACCGCATTGTAGGCTAGGGAGAGCTGGTACGCTGCTACTTGGTGCATCTCTGGCCATGATATACAAACTCTTGGTTATGATGAGTCGTGAATCGAGGAAAGAGCACGGTCCGTTGTCGCGATCCTTTGTTTACTAGTGCGGACCAAGTTCAACGACCGGCCTCAGGCTGGGGCAGCAAGTCGATGAGGATGGAGACCTCAACTTTCGAAGAATTTGGAAAGTAGATTTAACAATCAAAAAAGGCAACTCACCAGGGTACTGTGCGGAAAGATTGGAGGAGAGAGTTGGGGTGGAAGAACGCGGAAGGTTGGGCGTGTACTCTGGCTTTATGTACTATGACGTATGGTCGCTACCTGGGTGGCAGTGCGCCGCAGCGGCGCCGCGAGGCTGAAGCGCCGGTGGTGCCAAGACATATAGGAAGCGCCCGACTCTAACGCCGGCGGCCACGCTCACGGCCGGCGACCGGAGGCGGAGTGAGCCAATCGGGGCCCGGAAGCGACGGTGCGCCGAAGAGACAACCTCAACGACTGCAGGAGGCAGAAATGAGTTCGCCGCCAGTCCTTGCCCACAACGACCATGCGGGCCCTTCCAACAATCTATCCAAGTCCTCCTCGGGCCTCACGTTCGTTCTCCCACCGCTCAGTGCCGTCAAGGCTCAGAAGGGCAAGAAAAAGATCAAACTCACCTACGAGGAGCCCGTCAAGAAACAACCTCGGCCAATCAAGCTAAAGCCTCTCAAGGAGGTCCTTACGAGGCTCATAGCACAGATCAAGAAGTGAGTAGTGTCTCTGGAAATGTATGGGGGCGTCGGAGTGCTGATCGTCATGTACAGGAAGGATGATTACGCCTTCTTCCTTCATCCTGTGGATCCAGCCCAGGTACCCGGCTATAGCGACGTTATTGCGCGACCGATGGACCTAGGGACGATGACCACGAAAGTAGAGAAAGGAAAATATAGATCACTAGAGGAGTTCGCGGTGAGTCTAGTCATCTTGTCCGTTACCCCTGCGAAGTCACATTACCCCGCCTGGCAAATTGTGATCGATATATGCGCTCTCACATTCGTGTACATCAATGCGTCTTGGACGGAAGTATTGACATCAACGTTGCTTTCAGTCCGATCTTAAGCTCGTTACAACAAACGCGAAGACTTTCAATCCTCCTGGCACCATCTACTACACCGAGGCGGAGCGAATAGAGAATTATGCCCTAGATCATATCGCCAAGGCTGCCGCCTTGGTCATAGAGTATGAGACCGATTGGAACATAGACGTTGAGAAGGACGACGATCCCGTTGCCGTCGACGACGAAGGGACGCGAGGAGAAAAGGGCACGACACCGATGGACGTAGATGAGAGTCGTGCAGGTTCGCCGTCTCTCATCTCTGCCCAATTGGGCGGGAAGCGAGGGAAGGGGAAGAAGGCCCCAGGGACATTGTCGGAGAGCTTGGAACCGGACGGAGGGTTGCCCGGAGCGAAAGATGGGTTGGGAGCTTTTCCTCCGGGCTCGGATTGGGCAGAGCTCATGCTCGCGCTGAAGATTAAAGGTGCGTCATTGACCTGCCTGTTGACAAGAAGTTCTGACAGAGTCTATGCGGGGTTCTCAGGCAAGCGATATCGAACGAAGAAGGAGCGCATGCGTATGGAGAGGGGTGGACCGCCAATTGCTGCCGATGGCAGTCTTGACTATCCCGAAAGTGAGTGCGTTTGAGCGTCGTTTTCTCCCCGCGCCCTGACTGACCTCGCATGCAGTGGAAGACCCGTTCTCCGTCCTCTCAGCCATGGTCCCCGATCCGCCCTCCCGCCCGCTGCTCACACCTCTGTACCCCACACTCGAACCATCAGATCCCTCACAACCACTTTTCCATGCACCCGTCAGCATCATTCCGATCCAGGAGATTCCAGACCCCTCTGCGTCTGTCGCCCCCACCGTACCTGTCGCCAGTAGCTCGAAACTGAAGTACATCAAGCCCAAGAAACGACGGCACTGGGTCATCAATCGCAACGCTCCTTCCCGTTCGCGAGCGAAGGACGTCGCAGAAGAGGAAGTTGTTCCTGCATGGAAGACGCCTCGCGAGCCTGTTGCGACGGACTTTGGCACGTTCGCGACCTTGCCTAGCATCCTCGCCGAGGAGAGGAAGACACGGGATCTCGGTACGGACTCGGGCTCAGAAGACAAGTTGTTCGATGTCTTGCGTGAATCGTTGCAACAGCCTGCAGACGCACCTCACGCTGTCAAATCGGAGACGACGACAAACGAGGATAGCTATTGGGAGAGCAGGGCCGCAGAAGCGGAAGGATACATACGGGACGTGGTCTATGGAGGCGTCGACGGGCTTGCGTACGTGAGGAGTATCGCGGAGTTCTTGACCCCTTCAGAACCGGTGGTGAGTGGATATTTTGACGTCGACGATGACCTAGTGATCTGATGTTGCCTGGCACATCTAGGAACGGGGCGGTGAACCGCCGACGTTTGGCGAGCTCGGGTTACCTGTCGCACAATGGGTTGAGCAGAACATTGTCGACCCGCTCACAGGTGGACGACACGGCGTCCTGCGCGACGCAGCGCGCATCCTGAACGGACTTCTTCCTATGTCCTCTGCGTACCCAGCTACATTCTCACCGTCCATGCCAACCGATATGATCACCTCACCTCAATCATCCGCCCTCCCCTTCCCGCCAATGTCTCCGGAATCCCTCCAGGACCAAATCGCGCTCTCGCTGCACACCTACCCCGCCGCCTGGCGCACACTCACAACACTACAGGGGATCCACGCAGCCAAGATCGACCTGCCGGCGCTCATCCGCGCTCCGGATGAGCTCTTCCACGCCGAGGACGTCTGGGCGGGGCGCGAGTACCGCGAGAGGCGCAAGCGCGAGATGGACGAGGCGCTCGCGAGGGACCCCGAGAAGAACGCGGCGGCTTACCTCCAGTGGGCGATTGCGGAGCATCGCGAGGCGGAGGCGGGTGCGGGTGGGTTTGGGGGTGGTGGTGGGCTGACTGGAACGGGGGGGACGGGAGCAGCAGGGATTGGAGGTGGGGCGGCGGGAGGGGCAGTTGTGGAGGATGCGGGGATGCTGGCGTATGCGCTTGGGGTTGCGGCGGATGAGATTGCGAGGTTGGCGAGAGAGGGAGGTGGCGATGAGGATGGGGATATTGCTGGAAAGAAGGAGGAGGCGGAGGCGGATGGAGGAGCGGCGATGGATGTCTCAGTGAAGGTTGAAGTTGAGGAAACCGAGAAGGGGCCGGATGCCGACGGCGATATCGCTATGAAGACTGAGGGCGACGATGATGATGAAGACGCAAGCGACGACAAGGATCAAGCCAGGGACGACGTTCAAGAGGAGGAAGAGGAGTCGTCTCCTTCGCCATCTGCGTCCGCCCCGTCCGCCTCTGCTGCTTCGTCCGTTCCTGCGAGCAACGGGACGACGGGCACGGGCACGGACGCCACGGCGAGTGAGAACGAGAACTTGAACGAGGAGGAGCCGGCGATGAAGAAGCTGAGGCTGAACCTGCTCGCGCTGGCGAAGCGGGCGCCGTTGGACCAGATCATGAAGCTCCCGCCGGAGCTTGTGCCTGCGCATCTGCGGCACATCGTGCCTACGACGGACAAGTAGGACCTTACACGTACCGCGCGGTGGTGAATGAACTACCTGGCTGCCAGACATTGTACGTATGGTGTGGCTTGATGTGTCCGGTAGTAATTGAAGGTTTTTTTGTACTGTATCGTGCGGTCCGTCGGTCAATGCGAATGATGGTGGGGGAGGGGCCGTAGTGAGGGAGTATTGTTCGATTCATGTTGCACCTTACAGGGTACTGAGAGGGGATGTATTCTGTCACATGGTTCATTGCCTACAGCATGAGACACCCCTGTGTTCACTGATACCACAAACTTCAAATGGCCAGTGTAAGCCGTGGTTAGGTCTGTTTAAGCTAGCGCTTGCGCCAGCGTCATTTCTGGAAGCTGATGGAGAGCTCAAGCTCTTGAAGCGGGATTTCGATGGTTGCGTCCAACGAGGTTGCACCTATCAGACTACACCCGCGGGATTTGATGTACAGCATTGGGATGGTATAGGTTGGAAGGAATTTGGTACTACCCTACGAACTACCGTATACATTGTAGGAGTCACTTCCTATACATCAGGAAAATGTCATATGCTTGGGGGCTACTTGGGACCAAGTACCCTCTACTTGTCAAAAGTGAAGTGTACTTGGGGCCAAGTAGGACAGCTTATTCACAAGTAGACTCACAAGCTTTTTCCAAGTAAAGATGGATGGTGATACTCATATCACTCAGGCTTTAAATATGCACTGTGATATTTATTTGTATCATAGGATAGTTGTATTCCTGAATGATATAAGTATCACCATCCATCTTTACTTGGAAAAAGCTTGTGAGTCTACTTGTGAATAAGCTGTCCTACTTGGCCCCAAGTACACTTCACTTTTGACAAGTAGAGGGTACTTGGTCCCAAGTAGCCCCCAAGAATATGACATCTTTCTGAGAGCAAAAGGATGGCAAGAGAGACAGGTGATTGTGTGGAAAACACAGAAGACAAATGCAAGAGAAGGGGAGGGGCAAGGAGGGAAGTGCTGCAGAAGTGCAACATCAGGAAAGGTACCTATCTCATGATGAACTCTGAACCTGTAAGGTGAGGAGTGACTGTAAGTCACAACAGAGAGAGATCTTCAGTCAGTGAGTGAACGACTATATTGCATAGTGAAGTACCTGTAAGTCACAACAGAGAGAGACTACAAGTACTAAGTCAGTAAGAAGTAGTAGAGCATATGTAGGTAAGAGACTTACTCTTCAGTCAGTGAGCGAACGACTGAAGAGCAGAGGCGAAGAAGGGACTGCTTTTATACATGAGGGATGAGTCCATGAGTCAGCAAATGAAGCAGTCACATGTAGCCATAAGACGATGAGTCAGAGTCCGTATCGGTGTATGAGTCAGATACAGTCATAGCATGAGTCAGACATAAGGTCTAGAAGAGTCCGGTGCAGTGTGGAATGCACTGGTATGCACAGGAATGCACAGTAACCATATGGTCATGGGAAAGTACAGTAGGAGAACAAAGAAAACCATAAATGGTAAGTAGGAACACAGCCTATCTAATCATATGACCATAAACAAGTGTACACAACTCTGGTCCGAGCACAGCCGGTAGTCCAGAAGTTCAACAAAACTTGGACTTGAAGCGACGCACGTGGCATATGCACCTGCCGCGACCAACAAAAATTGCAACATATAGCTCAATGTATTGGATATGCGTGTTAATAGTAAGCCTATCATACTCCGTCTAGTGCGATGGCTTCCGGTGGCTCCCTGTCTAGTGCGATGGCATTTAATAGGTAGTAGCATCCAACTTGAGACAGTAACGGGTGCGCTGGTTATGGCGTGTCAGTCGGAATTTTCCCACGGGCATCCACATCCGCCATTAGGCGCCCAATTTCTGCCCCCTCCTGACATCGCTCCACGGGATGTTCTAGATCTGGCGTGTATATTACATAGCGTAGTTACACAGTACCAATGATCTGAGGTGTCGTAACGCACAACAACGCTCACAGTGAGTAGCTAGGAAGTGCATCCAGATGGGCGCCCGAGATTTCAGACATGTGATAGCACAGCCCGCGTGCCAGCAGATGGGTGGCTAGCGCCCACTCCTGTGTACCACACACAAACCGTCAACGCGTCACCTTTTTGCTGACGCAGCTTGTTCTCAAACCAACCACTACTCGCAGCTTGGTGAGATTAATACATACATTGTGTTTATGCAGGAATTTAGTATGATACTGACTGCTTCTGTAAGGAGGACTAGTCAAAGTGACCAGATCTCTGGGCCGTCGGGACTGCACTGATAGTTGCCAAGTTGGAGCACCATAGACGTGGGACAGCATGTTGGTGGCCGAGCGTGGTAGCAATGCGAACCAGGGGCTCACTCTGGCCGCCTCTGCTGAAATGGATCTCGACGAAATGCTCAAACAAAGAAAGGATCTCGACCGGCGGATTCTCGCAAAAGCTCGAGTCGTCAACTCTTTCCGACCCATCAATCGATTACCAGTCGAGCTCCTCGTCAAAACCTTTTGTCTCGTCCATGACCGGCCGGACTACAACTATATCCTTGACCACCGCACCCAGCCTATCGAATACGACCCACCGTGGTACCCCATGGTCGCAGTGTGTCATCATTGGCGCATGATCGTGCTCGGGACACCGATGCTGTGGTGGCTTGTGCACCCTCAGACAACCTTTGGGGAGTTTACAACCGTGCTCTCGCGGTCTGGCAATCGATCTATCGACGTCATCTTGGAGAAAATAAACAAGATCGAGCTGCTCACAGATGCGCTTGTCCCCCACCTCTCTCGTATCACCACCCTGCATATCCGAGACACCAATAATGACGAGGCGGATGAATTCTTGGATTTTGTTCACAAGGCTTTCCCAGCATTGTACAAGCTCCAGATGTGGTTCGATCCAGAGGACGAGGTGGACAAAGAGGATGAGGAGGCTGAGGAAGATGATGACGAATCCGAGGTTTTCATGTTTGAACTCAAGCCCAATCACCTTCCGCGACTCTCAGAGCTCTCATTGCGGGGAGTTGGACTCCAAGGACCCTTGCCCTGGGATACCGATTGGCCACTTTTGTTGACACGACTGGAGCTGCGCGATAGCACGTCCCCGGATTGCAACATCGCCGAATTCATGTTCCTACTCCAGAAGTGCCAGAATCTCGAGGACCTTACTTTGGTCAGATTCCGGCCATGGGATCAAGACTTCGATGTCTTCGCTGACCCAGCGACCCTCGACGAGCTGCCATTAGTCGAGTTTACTCCGAAACTCCAGCGACTAGTCGTGGAGGACCTTGAGGCGTATACAGCACGGCTCTTGAGCGGATTCTCGGTGCCGGTTTCCACAAACGTGTTCATCATCAAGCTGGTAGTCCATCCCCACGCGCAACGAACGTTTGGCGAACTCTGCAAAGTGCTCTTCAGTTCCTGTTTGCCGACAGATCGATCGGGCTTTCCCATTCTGCAGCAACTCGATCGCGTCCATGTCCATCAGTCTAGTTCTTCGGTATACGCCGTCGCCCGCGCCGGGCAAACCACCTTCGCAATCGGAGTGAAGGATCCTCCTTGTGCTGGAGCATCGTGCGGCCTACTGCGAGGCCTAAGGAGCTTCCTGCAAGACTCCCCCTGGTGGATATTTGTATCGACGAATTTCGCGAAAGGGTCTGCGACGGCGATTGGCAGTCCGCGCTACACACATTCCCTCAGTTGAAGAAGCTTTCCGTCTTCGTCTATGGGGATCACTATGCTGCCAGAGGAGAACGTGACAGAATACTCAATGCTCTGAAGATCGCATACGGCGGCGGCGGCGGCGACACCGCTACAACCCTGCTGTGCCCGAATCTCGAGGAACTCCATCTTAACGTACCTCCAACGAAGAAAATGGACGCCATCAATGCCTTACGCAAAGCCCTAGTTGCGAGACAGAGTCAATCGGCGGCCAAGCGACTCAAATCATTATACGTCGAGCTGGGCAGAGGGAAACATGAACACGGCGTACCACCGCAGTCCCTGAAGAAGTTGGATGCCGCTCTCTCTCGCCTGCGTGCGTGCGCAGACATGGTACACTCCTCATATGAGCCATACCCCGCGACCTTTCCGTAAGTCTCCGGTCGACTGCCTCGACGTATGGAATTGACGCGCTTCTGCTGCTGGACAGGATGGAGTGGCGAGCATTATGCTCTTGATGGAAGAGCTTGAGCAACCTCCCTCACAAGGCGACCTCTACTCAACCTCGTCGAGTAGTTCGGGTTCGGGCTCCGACTCGGAGAGTGCTCTCAGCGCCGTGTCCTAATCACGCCCACAGATTCCACAGGTTGGTGTGTGGAGGGAGGAAGTCTGCTCACGCCTGCTGACAACTTCAAGTTATGATTTATTACACACCAATCGTAGATGCTCATGCAAGGAGCAAGCCGGAACTCACACTGGATGTGTATGCCACAGTTGTCGAACGAGGGCCAAAAAGAGTAAAGAAGTGACGGATGGATTTGCGGGAACACATGGTGGATGTGAATACCTGGACATAGTACACGCAATCTGTGACTGTCCACTGGTTGGTGACGGCTCACGGAGATAAGCGAGTGAATGGAACTTTGACTTGACCTTAGAACCGTGGTCGATGAATTCCTGGAAGACAACAATGTCGAGAAGGTTAGGCACTGAGGTCGAGGAGGAGGTTGAGGTGGCACTGTTTAGGAATGGCGAACCAGCTGAGGAAGAACCCTCGTCACCCAGGAAGTGCAGTCGCTCTCGCACATTGCGCTCCGCATCTCATATACTGACCCTGAGAAAGTCACGACAGTTCCAGAGGGAATGCGACCGTCGAATTCGTACTTGGATCCAAACGCGCGGCGGAGCTTCACAGTTTTGACCGTTTTGAGGACCGAGAGGAGGCGGCGGACGTCAGGGAGAAGCTTCGTCACTGTCAGGCCCTTGCTGGTCGTGACATTGATGTCAAAGTCTGTTTCCGCGTCGTCCGTACCGGCTTCCCAGCCCGAGAGATCGTCTTCCTCGTCGCATTCGTCTTCGTCATACGAGTCGTCGTACTCACCTTCATCGTCCTCGAGTTCGTGCAGTCCGTCCATACCGCCTTCCCCTAGGTCGCCGTGATTCAGTCACGTGCAGTGGAAACAATATTGATGACGCATCTAAGAGAGCATTGATAAGATCCAGTCCGCATGCCTTCTTTGTGGCCAGAAACAGGTGCGTCTCGATTCAACAGGGTTCTGCGTTCACGAATGTAGTCGTAAGTAAACCTTTCTGGTCAAACTTGGACAGTCCCGGCGCAGTCTGGTCGCCATCCTCTATCAAACTCCGATTACGGAGAGAATTTCTGAGCTTGTATTAATATATGCCATTGCTGATCGCCGATCGAAGAATTGTTATCCCATAAGTACTGTGTTACCGTCCCTCCAAGTCCATGACTAGATCTATACTCAGGATGAATGGAGTCCCTTATGAGATCAAGCACAGCATCAGCAGAATTGCAGACGCACCTCGTCATCGCGCGCAGACCAGGCAGGACTCTCATGAACATGAAGCAACGGGACTGCGGAATCGAGGGATGTGTAGATCTCCCTCCGTTTGACGTTGTTCACATCGCCGTCCTGGTCGCGGGGAGACCTCAGAAGTATACGGAGATCTTTGATCGGCTTGTTGCGAGAGGCCCTGAAAGTGAGCAACTCTGAGAGTTCTTTCGCGAACTGCGCGTCCTTGTCGGGATCTGTGGCCACAAGCTCGAGCGAATCGAGCTCGGAGCACAAGAGCGGAGCACCCGAAGACGCGGGGTTCCCCCGCAGAACCTCGAGCAACGTTGCGCAAGCGTTGAGGCCCGGCTCGTCGTCAAGGTAATCGAGGGCGGTGTCCGTGACGGCGATGCGGCGCAGACGCGAGAACGCGAGGAGGGCGCGCGTCCAATGGTCAGTCGTAATCATGTGTTGTTCGTGGCCCTCAACTCGAAGCTCCTTCACTGGCGCGCTCCCGAACACGTTCACCAGATCGCCGAGGAAATCGTACTCCTCCACAAGGTCTTCCGGGATCCGACCACTCAGGGATATGGTCGTACCTGTCGGGGTGCGTCCGATCAGGTTGTACACCTCGCACCACGTCTGGCGCACGATTACGGACTCGACGAGGGTGAGAATAGGGAGGTTGGATCGATCTTGTTGGAGACAGTACGTGGCAGAGAGGGGCGTTTCGGGTTCGAAGTCCGGTCCGGAGTAGCGGATGCGTCGCGTGAGGTGTATGTTGAGATCTGCGGGCAGCGGAGCGAGCATCCAGACGAAGTTGGCCATGTACGGGGTGAAATCCTCTAATGAGAATTTGCGAAGCGTCAATGGGAGCGTCAATGGGCGGTGCTCTGGGTGCGGAAGGGGGATTCTGACACGGCAAAGAGACAATTCCTCAAGTAGGGGATACTTGCGAACATACTCCAAAAACTCCTTGAAACGGATATCGCCAAGGATGGTGCAATATGATAGCTTGAGCCGCTTAAGGGTGGGTAGCACGGGCATGTGCAACGAAAATGCGACTGTTCTGCCTAGGGTGAGGTCGATGATGTTTGGGAACTGCTCGAGGTTCGGAAACCAGAAGAACGGGTAGCGGATAGGCTCTCCCTCCTCGTCTTCTTGCTGATCGGGGATAAGAGGCTCAAGCTCGTCGTCACCGTCGTTCCCGTCAGCCCAGAAGGATATCAGCAGCATTTCGAGAGCCGGCATCGGGTGGTAGAGGAGAGACGCGAGCGCGTACTCGGTAGTGTGCATGAGGCAATCGAGTTTGAGGGTCCGGATCCGGTGTGCATGTGGGGATACAATAGAGGTTATGGGAGCGAAGGGCTGATGCAAGTATCCTACGGATATATCGACGGGCATTTCACCCGAGTATGTGAGGCTGTATCGTAGAAGAGTGGTGTCGGGCTGGTCATCCAAATCTATGACGCGCCACAGGATCGGCGAGGCGCGAGCGATGGCCCACCAACGTTTGCATACGCGTAGAAGTTGGTACCACGGCCTTTTGCGTTTCTGTAGCCTAGACTCGCTGGAAAATCGTTGGACATGGCGAAAGATGTCGACTAAGATCTCGTTTGGTATTGCGGCCACAGTGGCCATTTTTTTATCGAGGCTGAACGCCAAAATTGAGCTGCTGTACCAAATTCAACAATGCGTTGTAGGCTTACTTATAATTAGTGCGAGACGAATGGCTTTGTGTATTGTTGAGAATGAAGTCGAGGTGATGATTGTCAATCCTGAGGATGGCGCCTAAGTGACCGGTTCGGCTAGATCAAATTTCCCAGGCTGATAAGATTGGCCGCACACACTCTTGACTAGGGTCGTCACGGTGTGACGATCACGTGAAGTGGGCGTCTAAGACATTCGCGTACTGAATAAGACATGATAAGGTCCGCAGAGGTGTTATAGCAATGTACGGTCCATACGATTAGTCTATGGCTGCCATAAGAGGTATCAGGAATGGAAAGTATGTCTGAGGGATGGGTTCAGGGGGATATTAGGGAGTAGTACTCGAAGGGGTTATACCTGCTCGGTCAAGCTCAGCAAGGATGCCATTAGGGAGGACACGGTGGCTGCGATACTTCTTTGCTGCCCATGCAGCTTGCTTCCCATCTAATCCACGGCGATATGCGTCCATGAAGCGGTGAGCACGAGTGTAGAATCTGCAGGATGCCCGGCATAGTCGGATCGAAAGAAGAAGCATGATGTCATTTAAGGTTCTGTCCAAGTGCGTCGTGAGGAAACTCACCGCCGGATGGATACTAGAGGCACTGAATCGAGCGCCGCTATCACGTTCCTCTCAAGGTCTGCTTCGGATGAGGACATCGGATTCTCGCGGTATACTCGCTTGGCATATCCCCAGCACTGTTCTATGCAGTTCAACTCGCAATGGAACTTCGGGAGGAACAAGATTTCGACTCCATGCATTTTGCAGTGTGCTTCCAGAAGAGTCTCGATGTCTCGGAAGTCCGGCTGATTGAAGAGCAGGCGACGGCAACAGCAGTCAAGTGCAGGAGGCTTGCATTTGAAGTCCGGGCATTGTGCACGTAAGTTCCTTGCATTTTCATATCTGCGCTCCTCCAGAATGCGTGCCATCCCCTTGAACAACCCCATTTGGGCACCGCTCTCAAAGTAAAGAGATTGGGGCTCCCCGTTAGGGAGCCGAGCATCCTCCATACGGATCCGGGTCTTGAGAACCTTCCCATCGGGTCCGT